>JAHWFO010113004.1:3280331-3307460 GCA_023313115.1 Rhysida immarginata | reverse complement strand
TCACATAAAAGAGGAGTCACAGCCACGTGCATAAGCAGAAGCTACGTTTTTAGGAATATATAGGCAAACACTCATATTTTGATAACCCCCTCCCTTTCTCCCATTTAACCGTTCATTTTTGTCACAGCTTGAAACCCCCTCCCCAACCCGTCAGTCAAGCAAACGTATTTGTGAAGGATCCCATATTTTTAAATATTTTGAATTTGGAGATTTAAAGAGCCTATTGGGGTTCTCCATAATAGCTTCTTAATGTTTGGAAAAAAATGGTTCCAGCAAAAGCAGTTATAAGAAATTATGCAAAAAAAAAATTAGGAAAAATAAAAAAAAAAAAATGGAGAATGGAAAATCGTAACCAAGCTGATGCATAAACAACATGTAATAATATACAGCAAATTTTAAATTCATTTAATTAATGAATAAAATAAACAGGTCACAAAACTGGATGCAAAATCAATAATAGGCGTTTTCTTTCTTTTTTTCTAATTATTTAAATTAATGAACTTCAAATATACTAGATTTTAAAAAATATAGCATTATCCTCCTTAAAAGGCAAACATGTTTACTTTTATTTGTGACAAAAGTTGTGTTAGCCTCACATTATTACTTCTATTTCCTGCTGATGTGCTATTATAAGTGGTTATCTCATTTTTAAAGTAACATAAAATAAAAACATAATTAAAGCGGCAAATATTTCATTTTTACTTAAAATGGCTACCAAAGAAGAAAATAGTAATAAACAATATTATGCATAATAACATAAATTGCGTAATTAAAAAGAAAAAAAAAAAAGCAAGACCTTAATGCTCAACATACATTTTTAAATAGAATATGGATGGCATCGGTTTATTTGACCGATAAGAAATTTTTATGAGGAAAGATCAAGATAAAAGTTTTGAAAACTAACTGATCTGATAACCGACAGCAAAAAGCAAGAGGTCACTTCAATAACTCTTAAATTGTAAGAAAGTTTTAGAGATAACTTTTCATAAGAATTAAACTGGATTTCTTTAGGTTGTTTTTAAATTTTAAGAATTTCCTATTATCGATCTTGGTAAACACTTTACTATTCTCATTTAAGAATGAGACATCTAACTTCTAGAATTACATTTCCTATACTGTACATGGTAAATTAAAATTTGTTATCTAAATATTATAAAAATATTTATTATCTAAATTTTTAACAATATTTGTATGACAGGCATACACACATGAAACTACTTGTATGAAGAAATTATTTTGGTTAAATGTTACAACTTAATATTTAAAAAATATAATCAATATAAAACTAAAAATAATAAATTTCTGAAATTTAATAAATAATGGCTAAATCTCATTTTAAAATATCTATTAACAACTTTGAGGTCTACTTATTCTAATTTTTAGATGTCAATACATGTACTTTAACTCATAAAAGAAATCTAGTAAGCATTAAAATGTTATAATTAACCCAGCTCTCCTCAGGATCAGAATTGTTTTTAAAATCAAAATTTATAAAAACATGAATTCTTAAAGTATTAACTGAAAAATTATTACTTTTAAATAAAAAAAATTCACTGTCATTCAAATTTCTAATTCAGCAAAAATTAATAAAATTATTAAAAAAAAACAAAAAAAAAACAATATCTATTAAATTATATTTCGGATGAAATTTTTTTTACTTAGAAAAATCATAAAAATATTTAATTTCCTAAAAAGTTTTATAAGCAGTAGGCTTTAGAATTTTATATATATATAAATATGTGTAGGGTAGGAAAAGGTTCCTTTCTGTTTTGCTGCTTCATTATTATCTGATAGGAAATTTTTCCCCTGCATTTAACAGACATAAAGAGTTGAAAGTGACAAAGGTAGGCTAGCAGACAGGAAAGGGTTTTTTCTTACCTGTTATCAGCCCACTTTTTTACTTGTGCAGAACATGAAAGGGTTTTGTGGTGAGAAAGTTTTCAAAGGGGAGGTGAATATTCATGTGTGTTTTGTATAGCATAGCCTTAGCATCCAAACCTCCACCAATGAGCGACGGGAAGGAAGCAAGCAGCAAAAACGTGTGCAATCAATGCATATCATAAAAACTGGGTCCTTTGGTTACTCAAAACCTTTCCCCTACCCTTTCTGTCTGCAAATGGAAAAGCTGCACAGATCCACCCACCGATCTTTAAGAATCATTGGCTAGATGCCATATTTGCATATTACGAGGTAGGGAGAAGGGGTTGATAAAGGGAAGAAAAAAGTGAAGGAAAGGGGTTGATCCTGACTGCAAGGGAAGGGTACCGGGTGAACCCAGCTACCGAGGCAAAAAAGGGTTGCCATTGCAGAAAGAGGGGGTTAAGATTGAAAGGAAAGGGGAAAAAAAACTGCTTTGTGGTGCCTTCAGTAAGCTGAAAGGGGTATGGAAGGCCACTAGAGGAACGCCAATTGGCTCTACCCTAAAAGCAACTCTGCTCACGATTCTGTGTATGTGTATGCGTATGTCTGAAGATATGCTCATATTGTGTATATGGTGTGACTGTTTGAGCACAGGAAGAAAAAAAAAAGGAAGAAAAAAAGACCAGTTGCATGGCCAGCTGAGGGTAGATGAGGATGAATATATAAAAGGGTTCAGTACAAAACATGAAGGAAGGCAAGGGGTGGGTTGGAATGAAATGACTAGCAAAAAACCTCCATTACTGTGAGGTACAGGGAAGGGTGGAGAAGAGTACAAAAACTTTATCCTTAGATCAGGGCCTACAAACTCTAACCCTTCCATATTTGTAGTGAAGGGGGAAAAAAACATCAGGGGAGGAGGAAGAGAGAGAATGAGAAAGGCAAAAAAACTTAGACTGTCTGGGTCATATTATTAAGAATCTTTAAGGAACTTAAGATTATAATCTTGAATGTTATCAAAAAAAGAAGGAAAAAAAAAAGAAAAAAAAAGTGTTAAATCCCCATATTCTATCATTTAAATTTATGTAAATAAAATTTAATTTGTTTATAAAAATTTAATAAAACAACTGCATAAAATTTATAGTTATCAAACCAAAGATATTGTGCTAACTATCTTATGAAAATAAATTTTATAAAATAAAAATGATAAAAGATATTTTCAATATTCTAAAATGTAATATTTTGATATATTTAAGATCAAACAATACAAATAATATTCTCTTTTCTCATATAATAGAATCATTCTTTAATATTTTTGTTTTACTACTTCAATATTTACTTTTACTAATTTTTGTTGAGTTAGAAGTTTGAATTCTGAAAAATCCATTGCGTAAAGAAAACATTCTGGATAATTATATACTATACTCTCGTTTTAGGCCAGTGAATTTCCTTTGAATAACAAATAAACATTTGATATTATTTCCTATAATTTACCATAATGTAAATGATATTTGTGTAAGAGAAACTTCTAAGTTTTATACAAATACATTTTTTTAAATTACCTAGATAAAACTTTAAAAAATTATTATAAAGTTACTCATTTAAATTTTTAAAAACAATTAGATACAAGAAGAAAATACACAGATGCCCATTATTTTTTAATTATACGAAAATAAATTATGAACATTAAGAAAATATATTAGTTCTGAATAAAATAGCTGTCCTTAAAAGGTTAGTTAACTTATAAATGTAATTAAAAAAAAAACAAAAAACTACTGTAACTTTGATGATAATAAGCTTTTTATTAAAGAGATGAATAGCATTTTTAGTAGTCCATGCTGGTAAGATTAGTTAATACTATAAATTAAACAGCTTTCATCATGGACCTCAACATTCAAAAATTTGTTTTAAAGCAAAGTTTCCCAACAAAAAATTTCACTTCATATATAACATCTCAAAATGGTTGTAAACAACTGTTGTCTATACAAAGAAAGAAAACCTGGGTATGTTCAATTAAATTTCCAAGTCCAGTTGTTAGACACTTAATATTCCAACAATGTCTACCAATTGAAATAGGAGATTTAATTGGACACGCCCATGTTTTCTTTAGTTGTATAAATTAAAAGTAAATAATAGAGTACATGTATATCCATTTCTATAAGAAATAGAAAGCATATACAATAAAACAAGTAATATGTACTTTTTATTGTATGTTTAATATAAATTCTATGTGAATAAGATAAATAAATAAATAAATAAATAAATAAATAAATAAATAAATAAATAAATAAATAGCTCATTAAAATGTCAATCCAATTATGGCATTACAACCTATTGATGAACGTATCTTGATGTTTCCATGGTGATCTGTTGCACAGAATCGTCAAAAGATTGTACTGTCCATAATTGGATTGACAGTTTAATGAACTATTTATTTAGTTATACTTTTATATTATTCACATGGAAATTATATTATATATACAACAGAATTTACATCTAATTCCATTAAACATTCAACTAATAATTATGAAAACTTTTTATTTATTTCCATTTGCTAGTAAGAGCAAGGCACATACTCTGCAGTTGAATCAAGTGTAAATTTGAACATATTCTACTCAGTGTCAGTTACATACTTTAATATATAAAAAAAAACAAACAAACAAATCCCGACATGTTAGTAAACTAATTAACATATATTTTCTAAATCTCTTCAGAATTAATAAAGAAAGAAAATATCTAAGAAAAACTATCACTGTGGTTTTCCAAAGAAAAGCCTAAATATTACGCACAGAATCATAATACAGTATTTTTAAAACTTTTATCAGTTTATATATCCTCAATTATACTGTGTAAGAATAATTAAAAATCATAAGGTTTTTTCCTTTTTATTTTTGATAGTATTGAAATAGATTAATATATAATATCAAATACTTTACATAAAATAAAGATTAACCAATGAGTAATACTCCTTAAAACACTTATAATGAATACAGGTATATTAATTTAAGAAACAACAATAAAAATAAAAGAATCTTCCGTTCTTGATTTTCGTGGTTTCAGCGTTAAAAGTAAAGGAAAAAATTCGTTATTTAACAAAACAAGATTTTAATCAACTGTTAATGGTTATTATCTATCTTTTCTATTCCTCGTTTAATTTTTCAGTGTTGAGGGCGTTATATTTCATTTCATTGAATGTATTGGAATTTTAGCCGAGCAGATGATCAGTCTATGGAGGTTTTGCTTGATCTGCCAAGATTATTAGTAAAGGGACAAATGCAAATATCCATGCCCTCAGCGGGATTCAAACCCACAACTCACTGAAGGCAGGAGATGAACATGTAACGATACCGATTTTTTTCTGATCAACTTTTCTCAACAGATCACCATTAACAAGATCTTTTTTATATATAAACTGCATGAGTTAGGATGCTAATAGTGAAACTGCATCAACATGGATTTACAGGAGATGAACATGTAAATATTTCTATAGTTAACTACTGTAAACGATATAAGGGGGGGTTTTAAATCCTTTTCACATCATCAACCAAACTGCTACTTTGAACTTAGGACTGGGCTCTTAAATAACTTGCCACATTTTAAAGGGACTACAGGAGTAATGCAAAACACAAATGCAATAATTCCTCTTGTATTAAAACTTGCTGCAAAATAATCAGAATTTCAAAACTATGTAAACTACTCAATTTAATAGTGCAAATAGTTTTCAAGTAATGTTAATTTTAAGTTAAAAGAAAGAATTAATTTCATTTTTTTAAAGAAAAGGTTTATATAAAAGTTATTATAAAAGCTAAAATATTTTTAAAATCCTATTTTTTTGATAGTGGATAAAAAATTTCAAATTATTATTTGAGAATAAGAAATAATTTGTCAATAAACTTAATTTAAAATAAAAATTATGGTTTCCCCTTGCACATCTTTACTGTATTAATAAGGAATTCACTACATGATGTTTTACCTCCTCCTCTCCCTAACCACATTTTTCCATGATAAAAAAATTGATAAAAAAATTAGAAAAATTAAATGATAAAAAAAAAATTTCACTTTCTCTTGCCTTTTGTTGGATATTTTCAATGAAGTTATCTTAATTCGTTTTGTAAAACATTTGAATTTTATAAATACAGAATATGCAATATGTAAAATAAGCAAACAAAAAAGTTCATAATCCTTTCAATCCATAAATATTTCATAATACACGTATTCTTATTGAAAACTATAACCAAAACATAATTACAGAGGAGTGTTTATTATCAAAGAAGACTTGTATTATAATAACTTTAAAATTATTCAGTGATGATGTAAAGGCGATAAAAAATAACTGTGACCATGCGATTTACTACAAAAAAATAAGCAAGAAGGGTGCATTCATTAAGTATCTGTTCTCCATATCCTCTTTACTCCATTGAGCCATTTTTATGAATGAATGAAAATCAAGCACAATCTGCTTGAATCAATACAGAGAGAGTATGCTTATTACTTCAAACTTTGCATATTCAACTAGAATTAGCTCCTAATACCGTGGCATTAGTAAATAAAACATGAAACAATGAATTGAATAATTGTTCACCCCTGCAAATTCTCATTTATGAATATGACCTCTTAGCTTTCACAAAGTAGCAAAAAAAAAAATTTCCCTCACTTCTGGTTGACCACTATCTTAAAGGCAGTGGCCTACGTTTTCGTCCACCCCAACTCAATTTTTTATTATTTTTTTTTTTCAATGAACTCCTGATTCAAGAAGATATGTTGAAATTTTGCAAATAAATATTATCTGTACCAACAATGTGGCCAATTTTATGTAGCTAACTCCTCCAAAACAGCAAAATGGCAGAACCAAATAAAATTAACACACACTTAAGGAGTTCCTTAAACTGTATATTGACATATTTTTTTATAACAATTGGTTAAACCTTTTAAGAGAGATTAATTTTTTTTTTGCATAAAAATAAAGTAATGGCTCCTGCATTCATACCAGCCAACAAAAGTCAATAAATTCGATATCTCATAAAGATGAATAAATTTTGTAAATAAATTTTTTGGCTCTGATAAGCCGTTTTTGAAGTTAAGTTTTTATTGGACTTCCCCTCCCTCCCAACCAATTTTTTTTATGATTCACGAAGATTATGTTACACTATTACTTATGTGACCAAATTTTGTGCAGCTAACTCCTCTGAAACTGACTCTCATTGAGATAATGAATTTTTGAATATAACTAAACCATTTGAGATACATGAGGTTTTTAGTTTTACAAAATTAATAAAAATTTGACACTGCAAAACTGGATTTAGGAGTATGCAAGCAGAATTAATTTTAGGTCATAGTGGGAAGCCTGTACAAATGTACCATTCATCATTTCATTTTATTTCAGTGTAGAATAATTTTCTTTTAAAAACGCTTTATAATAAGCTGCCATTTTAACATTAGTATATTTTATTAACATCTAATATATATATTGAATATTCGGATTTTTTAAATCGCTAAAATTTTTTATTTTATCTTCTTAGAGAATTATTATGGCAGTAAATAACCAATAAATTAAATACTTTTGTGGAAGAGGATGAAATGTTCCCATTCATTTTATAAAAGCATAATTTTTTTTTTCTTCTATGCATAACTATGTAATAAAAACTTCAACTTGCCTAAATCATAATATTGTATCAAAGTATGCCTCCAAAAATCTCAAAGTACATAACTCAAAATCATAAAAATGAATAGATACAAAGTGGATATAATGAAAGTTTTAGAATGAAGGTAATTAATGAGGACGAAATGAAGGGTATGGCCATAGCTTTATAAATAAATGTTAAAAGCGGGAGAAACGCTCCACCAGAGGGGTGGCTGCAGGGCACTGCACTCTTCCATCAACAGGACTCCCACCTATTGCCCTTAGAAACTAAACATCCCCTATGCGTCTTGCCAAGATAAATCCATTTTACATTTGTTATTTTGTATTAACACACGATTTTATGTAAACTGTGAAAGAGAATCTCACAGATTGTTCTATACTCTTTAATTTCATGCCTTTGTAAAATTAAAAAATAAAAATAAAAATTAAAAAAAAAAAACTAATTTACGTCATTACAACATCGAAAGTTCAATTATTTTCTGGTTACAATGAAGAAAACAAGTAAAAAAAAAAAAATAAATAAATAAATAAGCAGAACTAGTCAATCAAGCTACGTTTACATATTTTTAAAAATATCTTTGAAATCAATTAAGCATTTTCTAATTAATAATACTTCCAGGTTTTGCTGTTTTTTTCCATTTATACAAAATTAAAGCAAAGAACTTGAATACTGATTATCACATCCCAATAGTACAAAATCAAGAAAACAATTTCGGTTGCAGAATTGTGCAGTTGAAGGAGATGGAATTAATTTTTCTATTAAATGTTGCTCAACTACCATCATTATATGAAGGCACAATGCAGCACATCAGATTTTATAATCTTTGCACATGGTCCAGATAATATTTACATATTGTGAACTTGCTACAAAGGAATCTCTTCTTTACAAAAAAAAAATCAACAAAAAAAACCCTGCATTTACTCAACTGCAAACCTTAAGAGTAAATTATTAAATTCTTTAATTTAAATATTGTATTTCATTTCAACTTTTTAATTTCTTCTTATACATATCCAGAAACAGGAAAAGTATAAAACATGGAGAGAGGAATAAACACAAGTTTCAATGTCTGCTGTCAAAATGAAATCACAGATGAGATTACTGTATTTCAATAGAAATTGCTTTCCCTACGACACTTTTTTCAGATTACAAATTAAATGTCAACAAGAATGGGACAAACGGCTTTCCAAGCAATATACTGATATATTAATTCATAAGTAGCAAGTAACATATTAAATCACATACGAGATGAATGATTATCTCTTCAGATTCCAACTTGTAAAGTAGAAAACTAAGAACCCTGTTCAAAATTTGAAATAAAGCATCTTTTTGATATAAAATAAATAAAATTCATCATTCAAAAATATTCAAGTTAGGAATTTTTTGATATAAACTGCAACCGATTCTTGTTTCAGATATGTTTTGAAATTGATTAGTATATAATCACATGAAAATTTATTTTGTCTATTCTCCTTTAAAATATACTGATATTCATAAATGAACAGTTCAACTACAATGATTAGAATATGATGATTAACAATAGGTATTGGTAAAAAAAATGGTATATAGCCTACTTATGAATGAATGAATGAATTAATTAATTACAGCACAGCTAACATGTAGAATATCATTCTATACCGATTTGAAATCTAGCCCTCTGCAGAGACGCATTAAATTTAACAAATGTTATGTTCCAAAATATAAGGTTCTATGGTATTTTTTGCTAATAATTTCCAAAGACACACTTAACATTAATTTTTAATTGAATGAAAAAGAAAATAAGATATATAATAGGAAAAAAATATATAAAATCTGGTGCAAAATTGTCCTATGCCTTTTTCAAGTTAAATTTTCAGTAATTTTATTTTAATTTGAACTTTTCATTAACAAATAATATTATTGATTTTTAATTAACCATTAAAAGCTTATAGGAAATTCTTGTATTTTTCAATATTTAAGCATAGTATTATCAAAATGGCAAAACAAATCAAATTTATTATTTTTCCAAGTTTTAAAGTTATTAACATGAAAGCAATGAAGGGAAAAACAAAGAAAAACTCAAATGTGTCATCAATAATATATTTTCTCCAGAATCTTTAAAGCATATAACAATTCATAACATTTGCTAGAAATTGATATCAAAATTAATTGTATCTCACTATAACAATAATAATAAGATGTGATAAATACAAAGTATCAACCTATAAGAAGCCAATTATCTATCTGTCCCTGGCAATAATCCAGATTTAGGGCATCAATCATATTACTTAAGTACTCCATGCCTAAATAGTTCCATATACATAAAAAAGATTTATTTTTTTTCGTAAATCAACTTTCAGTTACATAAATAAACAATGATAATTTTTGAAAGCACATATGATATCATTGCCAAATGTATCTAAATTAATTCATTTCCTTTATAACTTCAATGCCTGAGGTCTGGCTTCTGCTACCTTGCACAAAGAAAGATGCTTCAAATATTACAGGGCAATTCAGCAAAAATCTTCAGTGAATAATAATAGTGGTGGCTGTCAAAGCAAAATGAAAAGTGAATCTGTTATCACTCTTACACTCAGAAACGATACTAAAAATAAAATTTAATAACCCATACATTCATTAACACAATAATAAAGCATGGCTAAAAAATCTGCATTCTCAATTATTACAATAGCTTGACTAACCCCTTGCAGTTTAAAAAAATGCTAAATTAAAGTCTAACAATAATAACAACATAACTGTCATTTTAATACGCAAATGGATGAAAACATAATCGAGATTTACACTATGCCCCAAATAGGAGATTTTGGAAGGAAATAATGTTATTACGTGCATATTATGCAAATCAAAATCGAAGTAGAAACAATTCCGTAACAATTTTATTAAATACGTTTTCTTCTTACAATTTATTTTAATCAATTTATTTCTACTTATTGTAATATTAAAAAAAAAATTACACATTTCTAAAATATATTCCTGCTGATATTTATCAATTATATCATTGTCCCAGGAAAAAATTACGGTTTCCAGCTGCTTTATTTTAGCATCTGTCAATTAAGATTCATTCTAAGGATGAATACTAAAGGGAAAAAAATCGTTTCCCCCAAATCATGAAAAATACAAAATTCAAGGTGCCAACAAAAGTCCCAGACAGGAGCAGTCTGGACAGTTTGGCCCTATGTAGATAGGGAATTGTGGTCTGGCCACTGCAATTGACCAGACTCCCTTTGCCGTCCCCTCTCCCTGTCTGAAACTGCCCAAAAATCACCCTCCCCCTACCCTCCTTCATTCAGTCAGTCACGGTCATCTCTCCTCTCCCCCCCCCAAAAAAAAGGAGGGGGGGTTTGGGTAAAATTCAGACTTTCACTCTTGAAATTATAAAAAAGTCATTTTTTCCCCATTAACATGGGCAAATATTTAAACATCAAATCCAAATAAAATTCCTCAACCCCCCAAGCTATGCATTAACCAAATCTCTGAATACAAGAAACACCGATTAATTTTAATAATCTATTGTGGAAATTCTGCTTTTGAAACATACAAAAACATTTTTTCAAAACCAAAAGTTTGAAAACAAATTCCAACATTTCAACATTATACGCTAAAAGCTAAACGATTTCGATGAATAGTTTTGAAAAAAGGAATTTCCAAATAGGTATTCGAAAATCAAACTTGGATGGGAAGCATTTCTTTAACTTAATGACATACAAAGCTAAACTATATAATTGACACTTTACCAGAGATCAGCGATTTAAGATATTTCTTTAAATAATATCAATAAACAAAAACTTCAAGCAATATTTATTACATAATCAGATAACTGAAAAAACATTGTAATAACACACAGATTACTACAGCCATATTTAAAGGGAAAGTCTACTCAGGAGCCCCTTTTCTTCTATCATAATATGACAGCTGCATATCTTAAGCACATACAAATCTAAATGCATCTCCAATAAACTTAGCCATATGCTACTGATAGGTTCTTAGAAATGAAGCACCTATCTATTACCAACTTTATTATTTTATTATTTTTAAATCTTGCAAGTCAAATGCACAAACAAATTCACATATTGTCAATCAAGATGATAATATTGTGTTTGTGATATTTACATTCATTTCAAATATAAATATCTTAAGAAGCAAACAACACTGGACAAAAAATACTCAAAATAAGGTTGGTCACTGGCAATGAATAAAATTCAATTATATTACCAAAATTGTCCTAGCTAATTTGCTCTTTCAATATTCATATATGTATAATAAATAATTTGAAAAGTGCTGCTAGCCTATATAAGAAGGCCAATGGTCTTTCAATGGTATTTAGATCATTTTTGTAACTTTGTTATTCATTTTATTTTTTGCTTGAATGATAAAGGACGTCTGCTACAATTTGAACACAAACAGTTCTTATTAACATGCCGTTTTTAAATTTCTATTCAGATTTAATTAATCATCTAAATTCGTATTCTCTTTTTAAACTTTGTATTCAGTTACGCTAGATGTAAATAGTTTAAGAAATTTGTTTCACAATCCAATATGATTACATCATTACATAGAATCCCTGAATCAGTAAACAGCTTGATTATTGCGTTAAATTAAATTTTATTTTGCCAGTTACATTCAAACTTTACAATACTTCATCACAATGGCAGAATCTTGGAGATACTGATACTTGTTTTAGCATCAGTTTACTTAAATGAATAATCCTAAACTGTTTTTTTATAAATCAGGCCTAAATCCAATTTAAAGAACAACTATTAAAAAGGGCAAAATTTAATAACAGCAGGAAGTTCTGAAATTACAATTGGAAATTGCTTGTGCATTCTCGAAAGGAATGCAAGGCAATAATCTAATCAGTTTCCTTACAACTATAAATACAGATCATATGATTGTTATCTTCCATTTTCAGTACAGTAATCTTGTTAAGCAATCAAATGATGCAAGAATCAAATGAACCAGAGAAACTAAGGCCATATCACATATAACCTGCTCAACTAAGTCATTTTTAGCAATAATAGACTGGCATTGTTGCAACCATGTGATATCTCAACAATATCACATTAAGACTACATCTAAACAAGTCTGACCGATACAGACCACAACTGACCAAATCACAGCAAATTTATGTGCCTGGCCATTTTTAAGTTACTGTTTAAAACAATGCTTCCTTATGGTAAACAAAATCAACAATGCCAAGCATGACCAATTTTAAACGTTTCATGTGATTAGTCAGTTGCAATTAGACCTTTCAAACACAGCCTTCCTTGGATTGCAACACTGAAATAATAATAATGACTAGCAACAATAATAATAAAGTACTCATGTAACAATACATGAACAGCAATTGCTCAAAACATTTGAAATCCTGTTTCTATGGCTACTGGTAAGCATATACTTAGCCTATATCTAAAACTTCCAATTAATGCCGATCAGCCACAAACGAACCATGCGATATGTTAGTGATCAATCCTGCTCGGCATCCTTGATTTTCAATCTGCCAACTTATTGGTCTTAGTGCTGTAGTTCTTAACCCGATTAACAGCAGGATATTATAGAAACCATTACGGAATCAACTAGGTCATACCGTGCATAGTGGTTAAGGTGATTACAGGATCATGAATGGTCATACAGAAGAGAAAATCATTAACAGAATCGGTTTGGTTACTGGTGGTCAGCATTAGTTGGGATTTCCTAAATATAGCCTTGGCAACAATCAACAGAATGCTGCATGCTATAATCATGGGTTTTTTAATCTACTGGTCAGTGCATCCATTGTTGCACTTACTGTATTTTAATAATCGTACTTTTTTAGATGTATTTGTTGCTGAATTCAATCATGGTCTTTTAATCTTTGTGGTCTTTTAAGCTATAGCCAAAGTCATGCAATAGAGAGGACAAAAATTGACTTTTCAGTCAATATAGAGGACCAATAATGGAGTGAGAGACCAGAAGATTACAAGACCATGATATATTGCTGTTAAAATGAATTATTAAAGGTTGTTAACGTCATCAATGTAATTCTCAGAATGTTTGCGAATGCAGCCTAAACATTCTGGTAAGCTCATTGGTTTTAAAACCGAAACATATTGGAGGATAAGTCTATATTGCTCATGGGCTGTAACAGTAGCACTTCTCAAACATTTTCAAGAATGGATTAGTCTATTCTACCAGTATCATTTTACACACATATACTCATCATCAAATAAAAGTTGCACCCGGAAGTAACCGTCAGATTGAAAAGGAAGTTAGTAAACAGCAACAACAACAAATGATTACACAATGAGCATGGATATAACAAAATGTATTGGTCAAAATACCGAAATCAGTATAACTCTCAATAGGATGTTGGGTTGCCATATTTCTAATGCCACGTCGTGGCATGGAGTTGTACAAATTCTTAACGTAGTCTTGACTCTGTTCATTCCATGTTTGTAGCTCTTGCTGATCTTGTGCCAACGATGGAGTCTTAACAGAATGCCTGTTAGGTTTTCTACGGGTGCAACCTTCTTTTTGACGATGGGTATATAATGCGTGCCATTAATAAAAAACTGACACAGGAAATCTATACACAATCGGTTTACAAATCTTATTTTCTAATGTTATATTATTAAACAGGTTGGAATAGCATACGATTTATTGATCTGTTCGTAATTGTGTAACTAATAAGAAGCCTATTTACAGAATTCTTATAAATATCATTTATATGCTTTATCATCTTAATTGCATGAAGTATTCTATGCATAAATTACAACTGTAATTAATATTGAATTTTAATAATAGTGGGTTAAGATTATTGTTATTATCATTAAATTTGTTAGTTAATTCAATAACAACATGTTGCAATTATGATTTTTTTGGTTATTTCTAATTAAAACATTACGAAATATTTTTTTGCAAATTTATTGAAGTTAATGTGTTCAGCTTTAATGGAATCTAGGTGGATTCCATTTTTTTTCCATTTTTTTAATTTTGCCATTCATTATGTTTTCTTCAAGGACTTTGATTTTTTTTTTTTTTTTTATTAAAAAGAATTATTTACTAGCTGTCAACTACCGTGGGAAAACGAAAAATAAAAAATTAAAATTAAAAAAAAAAAAAAAAAAAAAAAAAGACATCTAAATAGTAAATGATGAAAAAAGAAATGCGGTATCTAGATCCTATGCAAACTGCATAATTTTATTTTGCTCTTTACACATTATCCACGTTTGAAGGAAGGAATTAAATTACACTGGCACAGTGATTGCCAAATTAAAAAGCAATGCTCTTTTGCAATCCAACACGTTACAGCCAGAATTAGAGATTTGAAAATTAAAAATAAAAAAAAATATCTCCCATCATATTAGAACAGGTAAACGACACAACATTAACATTCAACGCATAAATAGAATATAAAAGAGAAGAAGAAGGGGGAAAAAAAAGTGGTTAGTAACAGCGACGGGTATGGTGGCAGAGCAGCTCATTAACTAACCAGCAAATTATCTCGTAAACATTGACATCTGATCGAGTCAAGTTTGATGTCGAGCACTTGCACATTTCTCGCTTCGGAGAAGCCTGCTCATTGCATCGCACGATTACGCGCTTCGCTCCTCTGCTGTCATGCTCGTGTTGGAGCAAAATCGTTTATTTAATTCATCCTACAGCGCACATTTTCGACCGATTTCTCTACGTAAACAACGTTATCCACAGTCATCAACGCGATGGCGATGGCAGCCATTTTGCCTGCTTAAAGACTATACACACGGCGATGTTTAATGCTTTTTATCCGATGCACGCTCGCGAGCAGAAAGAGGTGAACGTAAACGAGATCTAAATCGAATGGACTTACCGCTACAGCTCTCCAATAACACGAAGAAAAGCAGCGCACACAGCTGCTTGTAGATGGCCATTTTTTTAACTTGAGGAGAGACGACTACTCCAACCTTCACTCATGTCGACGAACTAAATACGTGTACTGCCACTCTAGCCGCATGACGAAGCGCATGTTTGGCATAATCGTCCGCCTTATTTGCCACGTGAGTCGGCTCTTTAACGTAGAACTTTGCAAAACTATTCATATTATATAAACTAAAGGCGCATTATACGTGAACGTGAAAACGTTTTGAACCGTCATTTTATATTAGATCTATTCTAACAAAGTTTCCTTGGAACTACTTTCTTTGGCGCCTTCACACTAGCAATCGTTATTATGAACTAAGCTGCTCAAGGAGATGTTAAGTGCCTGTGACGTTGACATTGCATTTGACCGCTGAAAGAGGCGCGTTTCGCGTATTCGTTATAACGCTCTGGGAGCAGCTGGAGAGTGCTCGCTGAATGAAAAACCAACTTCATAGGGCAAGTGATTTTAGAAAAATTATTTATAAACCAATACAAAATTGTCCACTGGAAAGATATTCGCTACCATCCAAAACAATAACTTTACACAACAGAAAAAATATTGAAAAATAACCAATATCAAAATTATACCAAAAATAACGAATAATTACTGTATAGTCAACCTTCCTATAACGCGACTCATTCGTTCCGGGTTATAAGAAACTAAGATTTAATACATACTAGCTGATATCCCGGGCTGTTTTTTTGATGAAATTTTTAAATATCTGACTTTGAATATAAATAAGAACACATGAAAAATCCTTAATAAAGTAAGTATCCACTTTAGAAAAACTAAAAAAATTCTTTAAAATGCTCGCACTGGAATTTTGTGCCCATTGGGTTTACCCAGGAAAATTCGACATTGCATCCTTAACATTTTAGAATATCAAAGAAAGGCTATGAGTATTGAATTATTTCTGTCTATATTAAAAAATACTTCATAGATGGATTGAGAGAATTCAGGAACTCTGTTTACAGCCTCATCAACATCCCTCATCAACTTGTAACGTTCAGTAGAGTTGAATCTCATGTCCTGAATGTGGTTGTTTATATTGACAGTAGCAGTTTTAGCAACAAGGACTTCTCTCTCACACAATCAACTGAGATCTTTACAATTTTCTATGAACAGATTATAAACAGATTTTTTTTTATGAATTTTCTAGATTATAAACAGTATCTATAATTTCTCTAAAGGGAGTTACTACATTACAAAAACTATATGAAAAATAAATTTTCTCCAGTTATTAGCTCATTAGAGGAAATACCTTCACCTTTTCAGCAAAAGCTTGAGCAGTTGCACGTCCTACAAATTGTATTCTCTTATATGTTTTAGAATAATTTTTCATCTCTCCATAGATTTTAATAAAAAATGAAATAATAATGTTTTTTATTTATTTATTTATTTATTTATTTATTTATTTATTACTTTTTATAACTATCCCACTTAAAGAGTGAATCATTAAGGCAAGCATCCTAGCTAACGAAAATGACAGGCCCTGGCACTGAAAAGTCATCTGATCTTAGCACAATCTCCTATACTCTGTCCAACGAAAGAAAAACTGGGCGTGTCCAGTTAAATTTCCAATTTCAATTGTTAAACATTGTTAATTTTACTTAGCAACAATGTCTAGCAATTGAAATCGGCAATTTAATTAGACACGCCCAGTTTTTCTTTCATTGGACAGCGTATAGAAAGAAAGCCAAACAACTGAAAAGTCATACATTGTTACATCATCATATTCCGACCATTGTTAATCGCATGTCTACCAATAATAAACTCTAAGGGTGAGGTCAAAAATATTAAACTGAGTTGAGTTAGTGAAGAAAATCATTGTTGCTAAAATAGTCAACAATACGTTAATAATCGTAGCAATAATCACTGCTTCACCAACCAACACCTCCTTGAAAGAAAGCCTCACAACTGAAAATTCATGCATTGTTACATCATCATATTTCGACCAGATTTAGAGCTTATGATTGGTAGAAATATGATCAACAATGGTCGAAATATGCGGATATAATAATGCATGACGTTTCAGTTGTTTGGCTTTCTTTCTAGGAGGTGTTGCACCAACCCAACTCTTGGTTAACATTTTTTGAACTCACCCTAAATTTGGTCGACTTATGATGATGTAACAATGGGCGAGGTCAAAAATGCTAACACCGAATTGAGTTAGTGAAGAAATTCATTATTGCTACGATAGTCAATAATACGTTAACAATTGTAGAATAATCATTGTTTCCCCATACCAACTTGGTGTTTGCATTTTTGACCTCTCCCTTTCTAGGTGTTGATCTTAGTCGAAGCAATAATGTAACCTTCATTGTTTCCAACAACCGAAAAAATACTGATTGCTAAAATCCAAGATGGAAACAATGAAGGTTACATTGTTGCTTGGATTAAGATAGTCAGGTGACTTTTCAGCACCGGGGCCTGTCTTTTTCATCGGCTGCGGCATGTATTAATTTTATCAACCATTGTTGACGCAACATACAAACACGACCAGCCGATTGTCGACGCAAACACGATGGACTGATCGTTCACACATGCAAGCAAACAAACATAAACCAAGTCTCTTTCGTTTCAAAAGTTTCCGAACTGCCCCTTCTGTATGTAGGGAAAGCCTAACTTATGACAGCAGGAGTAATGTTCGGCCAACCACTAAAATTAACTATGTGCTGAAATAAATTACATAAAATCAGTTTTACATAGTGGCAAAGTTTCTCAAATGTGTTTATTTTATTTTTACATTCCCAAAGGAAACGGTACATGTACGTTACACCATATGCTCAAAGTGTTCACCGTTCACCTCTTGGCAATACGCTAGTCGGTGCTCAAACGCTCTGCAGGCATTGATTAGGATTGCCTGAGGAATATTTACCATCACCTGCCTAATTCTTTCCTTCAGTTCGTTATTGCTTGCAGAGCGTGTCTCGAAGACCCTGTGCTTAACATAGCCCCTCTCGCGCAAAGGAGAATCATCTCTGCTCGTTCTTGTATACTGTGTTTCATTTGTTTGTTTTCACGCAATAAACGCAGTTACTGTACCGGTATAAGCTTAATACCGTATACCGTAGGTTTTATAAATAAAACTTCTAGTATTTTTTACTTTAACCTTTTATTTCACTCTCATATTCACGTATTTGCATTTATGTAAAATAAATAGCGGGATTCGTAACGACTGGGAGCAGAGACAGTGGCTCCTGTCTACCAGCCCTTCAGCATACTTGCACAACAGTACGTTATGCAGGGAAAGTCATCTCCTGAGTTCGGGAACTTTTGAAACACACGGTATATACCGGGTGACTATTATTGAGCTGTATGAAAACAAACAACAAGTTAATAACTTTTGAACAATTGGCGAGATTCAGTTAAAACTTGGCGATTGAATGCAGGACACGTTGGGATATTTTTGAGCATGCGCACTCGTAAGCAAGTTGTTTTTGTTCATTTTTGGTTGAAAATGATCCCATCCCTGTTATCCAACGTGACCCAGATTTCGAAAAGATGTGGTTCATGCAGGACGGAGCACGACCCCACGGGACCAATAGAGTGTTTGAAGTCCTGGAAAAGCACTTTGGAGAGCGCATTCTGGCTTTGGGGTACCCAGAGGCTACTGGAATGGGAATCGCTTGGATGCTATATTCTCCTGATCTCAATCCTTGTGACTCATTTTTGTGGGGCAATATTAAAAGACAAAGTTTACGCAAATAACCCCGAAACCATCGCTGAGCTCAAAACAGCCGTTCAGTAGGTCATCGAAAGCATCGATGTCTCGACACTTCAACGAGTTTTGCAGAATTTTGCTCTTTGTCTGCGCCACATCCTAGCCATTGATGGCAAGTATATCGAACATGTATATCATAAATATATTCGATATATCTGTAATTACTTTTAATATTTGAATAAAATTTTTGAACTCAGTAGTTTTGAAAATTTGATGTTTTATTTCATTTAGCTCAATAATTGTCACCCTGTAAATATAAAGATTATTAATTTCTCTGTTTTTGGAGACTTATCTCCAATTTTAGATTTTTTCCATCATTGTAGTAGTATTACACAGCTGTGTGTTAAAGTTCAACTTTATAACTTATTTCCAAGTTGCATTTTAAAATCGGACAAAGATATACACATACAAACATTGTGCTTTATATGTATAAACAAGTCAGATTAATTCGTACCGTCTTACAACCCCAGGAAATAAGTATTTGTTCACGTTGAATAAACGCGCTGAGATTATTAAAAAAATAAAGAAAATTTTTATATAATTAATAAAGGGAAAGAATGGTTAATATAAATTGTTAATATAAATTGTTAATTATTAATAATAAAATTTAAAATTTCAGTCATCAATCTTAACCTAGAAGGTCTTGTAGAAACAGTATGATGAATTCATCATCTTAAGAGATGATGATGTTCTTGAGGTATTAGAAGGTCTTGTAGAAGTTGAAAAAAATTGTTTTAAGATAGGATGTGATGTTGAAAGTAGATAACAGTTAATATAAAATTTTGAAGACAGGAGACAAAATGAAAAAAGTAGATAATAGCTAATATTAATATAAGCGTTTTCGAGAAATGTTTCTTCTCATTTTCTGAATTTATGAAAAGAAAACACAGTTGAGAAATAATATTGTAATTTATTCCATTGCTTTTGGAAACACTGTAAAAAGTCCATAATATAAAAATAAGGGATCATAAAAACTATTATTTGAAGACTCTCTAAGGAAAAAAGTATTTGTCATGATATCATGGAAATAAATATTTGTTCACTGCCTATAAACAATGTCAATACATGTACTGTGTGGCATCGCCCTTTGCCTTGACCACAGCTTTGAATTTTTTTGACTTTGATTGATATAATGCATTACAATATAACGGATCTTTTTATTTCCATAAACTTTGAACTGCAACTGGCAAAGTCAGTATTTTCTGGACGTTGAGAAATTTATTTTCTTTTCCTGTTCGGTCCACGCATTTTCAATTATATTCATGTCTGGGTTATTTGCCGGCCAATTCATTGTTTTAATTTGTATTACTTTTAAGAATTCTTTGATTTTCTTAGCAAAAGTGCAGTTTTCCTTTATTTATCTACTTAATGCGTTGTTTTGCTCCAAACTGAAGATCTTAAAAAGATAAAAGAATTCAACTCAAAAGGAAGTTTTTAGTTGTTTTTTTACATAAAGAATACTCCAGAGTGCTACTAATTAATGAAGTTTCTGAATGGGTATATGATCTACCATTAGCAGAAAGGAGAAATGCATGGTTTCAGCACTATGGTGTACCAGCTCATAAGATCTGATCTACTGACAGCAACTCTTGGGAACAATTGAATTCCTCCCTGAATTCCTACTGACAGCAACTCTTGGGACCGTTCAGATTAGTAAGGTGGCCTCCAAGATCACCAGACTTAATTCCTCTTGATTTCTTTTTTTGGGTTATCTGAAGGAAATTGTTTATGCCTCTCCACATTAAATGTCATTGAGCTTCAAACTAGGATCCATGATGCCATGTGATCAACGTAAAAAGTAAGAATCAGATAAGTGGCCTTCAAAGATTCTTTCAGCAACTTTTAGGTGCTCAGAAGGCAGGAAACTCCATGGAGGATATACCAGTCGATAATAATAAGGTAAGTAATGTTCTTAAATCTATTTCTTGTGCCAACAGTGTGGAGTCCAGGATAATAGTGACTGTTCGATAAACGGTGGCTGTAAAAGAAATTACTCCGACCGGAACTGATGAAGAAGTGGAAGACAGTGTCTGGATCGTGGTTCGTAACAAAAAATTCAGATGGGGACGAGGACAGATAACCTAAAGACCGTCAATTTGATCAGAGGATCCAAATCCTGCCATGTAAACACACTCCACACTATGAAGGAGCCACCATCAGCTTGTACGGTACCTTCCTGACAACTTGAGTCTTTTTGGAATGCAACCGGATCGTCCCCAAACTTATCTTCGATTGTTTTGATCAGAAATGTGTCTAAGATGTCAAGATAAACATCTGCATTCACTTTTGTGTGGACAATACACAATTCACCTAGGCCCTTGGATGTGATACATCCCCATACCATAAGTTCTTTGTTAAATTTTACAGACCGCGCCTAAACAGTCGAGATGGAATTTTTCAGATGCTCGGCACCACACAAATTTGCCGTTGTTGTCACCACAGCCGAAACACACTCTGGATTCATCATTAAAGATGATTTGGTTCCAATCATTGACATCCCAGTTTATACGATTTTGCCCATTTTAAAACCTGCTGTAATGTTTTGGATTTTGTCTTTGCATTTCTTTGATGGAATTCAAGCTTGTTCAGATGATTACGAACAGTACGATCACATACATGTACATCTGATTATCTCCACTGGGTATTTAGTTCTCGTGATGATGATCTCATTTTTAAAGCTATCGCTTTGAGTTTCCGGTCATCTCTCCTTGTTGCTTTGAGTGGTGACCAGTCCTTTTCTTGTTAGAAACAGAGTTGTTGATTCTGTATTTTTACACGCTTTTATTTAATTTGACTTCCCTGTCTATCATCCGGACCAAATCTTGTAATCAATATTAAATCAACTTCCCGACAAGCTAGAGATCTGAAACTCATACAAAGGACCGATGACAATGCATATTACAGGAAATTTTCCAAATCGGTTCATGGAATGCGTTTTAGGGCGCAAATTCATTTCAGTCGTCCCTTCACAAGTCGGAACTTGGTTGACGATTTGCGGAGGGACGATTTTTATGCTTGTTAGACCAAAGATATGATCGCATCTGCAGCCGACGAAAAAGACAGGCGACGGCACTGAAAAGTTACCTGACCATGGTAGTAGTCTGAGCAAAAATTTTTGTTTGAACTTTTCACTACAAGAGATATTATAAAACAAAGAAAGTGTGGTTTGAAAATATCCTTTATTTCCTCTTAATATTATTTCCACATATAAAACACAGTTCTTTGAGCACATCCGATTATTTTAGCAACTTCTCGTTGTGATTTTCCTTCTTAATCAGTTTTATCAAAAACATTATCAAAGAGAGGAAATTACTTGCATCTATAAAGCCTCCCATGTATATCTCCGATGTAATTGTAATGGGCCATTCCATGAAGGTTTATTCCACTGTTAACAGTAGTGAACAAATACTTATTTCCATGAAGTTAGTTGAACAAAAAAATTTTCCTTATTTTTATATTATGGACTGTGTTTTTATTTTTTTATAATGTTTCCAAAAGCAATGGAATAAATTACAATATAAAAAATGTCTTTATTTCTTCTTTATTTTTATTTTTTTTTATAATCAGTTATACCTCAGCTCATTTATTCATCATGAACAAATACTTATTAATACTTATTGCCAGGAGTTGTATAAAATTCTCCGTTTTAGTGAAGAAAAATCAAATTAATTCCTTACGCATTATATGGAAACCGCGTTATGAGGAAATTGGAATAAAAAATGTAATTAGATTAATTCGTACCGCGTTACATGGAAACCGAGTTATAAGAAACTCAGTATTAGTACACACAAGAATATTTCAATTAATGGAGTAGTATGATATGTTGTTTATTAATGAACCAGTAGAACCTGATGAGATTGTACAGTCGGCAACAAAAGAACTTAGCCACCTTCTATTAATTTTCCAAAATTAAACATTAATTTTCTCTTTGGTAGAATACGGTCAACAATGGTCGAATTATGATGACGTAACAATAATGGCGTTTCAGTTGTGAGGCTTTCTTTCTCACAACTGAACCAACACTCTACTCAAAGCCTGAGCGCGAAAACGTCATACATTGTTATATCACCTACGGTAGGGTATTGTTAATCATATTTCTACCAATAATAAGCCCGAAATTGTCCTTACCGCGTAGCCCACGAGATAGAAAGGCCCTGGCGCGGAAAAGTCACCTGATCATCTTAGTCCGAATAACAATGTAACCTTCATTGTTTCCAACAAACGAAAAATTGCTGATTGTTAAAATCCAAGATGGAAACAATGAAGGTTACGTTGCTATTCGGACTAAAGCGGGTTTCACCAATGACGTATATTAAAGATAGACTCCGAATCCCATTGTTGTAACTTGAAGCAAATTGGGAAGCTCCATGCCCAGAACTGTCATGGCTGAAAGTGAGTGAATCTGATGCAAAACACATGGCTAAACACGAGAGTAGCTGATTAATAATTCTTTCACACGCCGATTACGGAGTGATACGTTTATTTTTTCGTTTACTTTGTATTTGAAGTATTTTATTATATTTTATAAACAATTTTTCGACATGGTTTCAATTTCAATTTCGTTTCGATTGTCTTTCAGTAACGTATTTTCATTTTAGTTACGTATTTTTGATTTATTTTTGTGGAAAATGATTCCTGATCCTTTTTCTTGTCTGTTTGTACAGTTGTACGCAGAACAACTTTGAATAATGGTTTTGAATTAATTATTCCTCGGGCCCAAAATCTTCAAAAAGAAAGCAGCCAGACAAGTAATTACTCCACGGCTCACTCCTGCCCAGAACTATCATGGCTCAATTTGCTTCACTTTTTGCCGCTGTTAACAATAGGATTCGGAGTCTATCTTTAATATACGTCATTGGGTTTCACAAATAAAAAGCTAGCGGCGACGGCCGCGGCGCCGCAAGCCTCGCGGATCCGCTTCCAAAAGCGGCAGATAATTGGTGATAACCGCGAACGCTTCTTGTTTCACGAAAAAATGCAGCACAGCAAGCGTTTGCATCTGCTGCTGCAATCCGATTGGTTATGACGTCATACAAATCACGATATCAATTCCTTGCTTGTCCGCCATTAATCGCCCGCTTGTCGTGTTTATTCTATTCTCGACTGAAATGAAGTCGGCCAATGTGCAGGTTCAAACTGCCCCTAACTCTAATTCTATGTTTGTGCTTGGTACATGCTATTGCCTTCCCAGAATTTACATGTAATTTAGTTTTTCTGAATGGCTGAACCACTGCCGCCGCTGCCACCGTCGCCGCCGCGGCCGCCCAGGTTCAATCGAAGCCGACGAACTTCGTCCGCAAGCTCTGCGGACGATGCGCGGCACTCAACCGCTCGGCTCGAATTACTGTATTTGTGAAACGGTCTGCGGTCGCCGCAAGGAATTTGTGAAACCCGCTTAAGATGATCAGGTGACTTTTCCGCGCCAGGGCCTGTCTATCTCGTGGGCTACGCCCTACCGTAGGTGATGTTGTAACGGGTAAAATGAGCGGTAGCTGGACCGTCGGGCTCACAAGTCGCTTCCCGTACAGAGATCTTCTGGAGAGAGGTAAACTACAAAAGAAAAGCACAATTATCATTAGCGATGAGGCATTTCAGACGTAAGAGTAATCTAAAAGTAATCTAAATTAATATCTAAAAGTAATGACGAGACCTCCCTTTAACTTGTTTCAGTGCGTACAGGGGTGTCTTCCCGTCGTCGCCCTGGTGAAAAGAAAATTTAATCTACGCAAACAACCTTGCGTCTGACGCAAAAATAACTGGAGCTTCATTAAAGAGGTTTCTTCCTTATTAAGGTTACACTATAAGTGTGGAGATACGACATATAGGAACCACACGAGAATCCTTTCACGACCATGCGATTTTCGAAAGTTTCCTTTACTTTGGAGGGTTAATGTCCCTCGGTTTGTTCAACAACATAAATCTGAGTATTACCCCTTCCTATGGGTTTAATATCCGAGCCCCTTTCAGACTTCTAATTACTTTCTTTTTACAACTGTAGTTACAAATAAAGAGGGACCGGGTGGCTCACCTTGGTTAGGCGCATCATCTAAATAGGACTTTCCTAACGTAAACTGGTCGGGGAGGTTTCGTCGAAAGAACACGTCGTGATCGCTTCTGTGTGCTCGAAATAATATCCACTTTAAGGTTTTGTTTTACCGCCACCGGGCATGCAGAGAAAAAAAAAATAATAATATATATACTTCAAACCTTTTTTTTTTAACAACATGCATAAAAAATTCAAAATTAAGGAATCTGTGAGATCGTACTCAGGTAAAAGTTCAATTAAAGCAGGTAAAAGTCTCTCTTTTGGTTTTATTTCTTATATATTTCACCATGCATTAAAGTCTTTTTTTACTTTCAGGGACCGTCTAGGGCCCACATTGGAATTCCAGGTAAGTTTTAAGAACGCATCTATTCGACTTTTTTTTCTTGTCAGTACTTTTCGTTTACGTCTATTATTCTTATCGTTAACCCGTTAACGTCTGTTCTATTCTCTTTTCTTCTAGCCAACATTAGGATCTAGGTAAGCGTTTAATTAGTATCCCAAATTTCGTTAATCATTGAATTCGATTATTCTCCATTATTAACACCTTTTTTTTTCTTTCTTCACATTAATAATTGTTAAGGAGTCATAGGGCTGAAATAACTGACGTTGATTCATTATGCTCTCCTTACAGGTCCATCGATCGTTCCGAAGACAAAGGAAAATGAATGACAGTAAGGGGGGAAAGGGAGTACTAACCTAAACTAAGACTAACCTAAGAATAACAGGGTGGGGAAGGGGAAAACCCAAATCCGAGAAGGATCAGAATTTGAGCAGGTTAGTGGGAGCTTACTGCGCTAAAACTAAACCGTATCTTACGAAACATTTTGCATTTTTTCACCATGGCAGTTTTCTTTGGGACGCCTATCTTTTCTAGGGAACCAGAACAAATCGTTGGAAAGAGGCGGATCGTCACTACGTTCCATCGAGAGTCCAACATCACTGGCCGAAATTTTAAAATACTCTGTAAGAAAATAAAAAATAAAAGATCAAGACCGGTAGATTTCCAAAGTCGATGGCCCAAATACAGCGTCTAGTACCAAAAATCTTAGAGGCCAACGCTTTTCCCCCAATCAATAAGGTTACATCGGTCGTCATCATTCGTGTGGCGTCTCCGTTTTCTTTCAACGTCGGCGTCGACGTTCGTTAAGCGTCGCTTGATTAATTATTGTTTTCATCCTTGTAGGCTTTCGCAACGTCGTCGAACGAGGGACATATTAAAGAGAACACAAAGCCGTCCTTTGCCATGTTTTTCGTCGCGGCTGTTTTCCATCTCTGCCTGACTCGCTCGATGGCTGCTGTCGTTCTATCTTTTGCCTTTCTTTAAATTTTTATATCCCACTAGCAGAGGTACCCGCGTTAATTACACTTGTAGATAAAGAGATAGATCTCAAAAAATTAAATTATAACTCCCAATTGGTTAAATAATAACTCAATCAATACAACACAGAGCAAAGGGGCTATCCATTCTACGAAAAATACGAAAAACAGGTAGTCCAGGTGATATACCGGAGCATCTAAACTCTTCTTGCCTTACCACTGCGGAGCATCACCAGATAATTTAGACTCAAGTTTTTCTTGCCTTTGACGTAGAAGCTCTTATACCCTGTTGCTCTATTCGAAACTGCCGTTGTTCAGATGTTTCAAACGCCCGTATAGCTTTTTCTGTTTTAGTTGCAGAGTTTCTCTGACCAATACTCGTTCTTTCTCTTTCCTTTCCAGACACATAACTTTTTGCCAGTCGTCTGGACGTTTGATAGGGAGCTCAAGGGAGACACGCGTGACTCCTATGCCTAATCAATAGACGCTGCCTTATTAATGTTCTGTCACTGCATCTTCACTTTATGCTCATTATCAATAATTCTTGGAAACGAACGTTCAGTCAACGCATTGTCAGTATTTCAGTTTCCAAAATATACACTTTCCCACAGAATATAGTCAAAATATATTTTTAGAAAATGTTTGGACCTGCTGTGCTACCAAATAAACT
>JAHWFO010113004.1:3186541-3279931 GCA_023313115.1 Rhysida immarginata | reverse complement strand
CCGGATCCAAATGTTTAGAAGTTCAGCTCATTTATTCATCATGAACAAATACTTATTGCCAGGAGTTGTATAAGAATCTCCGTTTTAGTGAAGAAAATCAAATTAATTCCTTACGCGTTATGAGGAAATTGGAATAAAAAATGTAATTAGATTAATTCGTACCGCGTTACATGGAAACCGAGTTATAAGAAACTCAGTATTAGTACATACAAGAATATATCAATTATTCTGGGTAAAAACCACGTATTACCGGGTGATTCAGTCAATTTCTGACCATTTCACTAGAATGACGTGCATTAGGGATAAACAATTGAAAGAATATGAGCGCCATATCGAATTTCTAAATAGTTGGAGTTTGTATTGTTGCAATGGCGCTGCATGAAAATCGTATTGTTGAAAAATGGCGCCCGCTTTATCAACAGAGCAGAAAGGTATTTCGAGACAAAATCGCCTGTAACCGTGCAAAGAAAGTTCCGGAAGGAGTATAAGTGTCGAGACGCACCAGGCAGGCAAGCAATCATGGATTTTGTCAAGCAATTTCGTGCCACTGGATGTGTTAAAGGCAAGAAAAAAGGCGGGAGCAAAGCTCGTGATCGAACGGCCGAAGTTGTCGAAAATGTTCGCACAAGATTGGTCGATTCTCCTACCAAAAAATCTGTTCGCCGCCTATCCATTGAAGAAGGGCTGTCGTATACCACGAGAAAGGATACACCTGTTCCCGTATAAGACACTGGAAGACAGAAGCGACAACAATTTGCGATGGAGTTTGGAGCAGAAATGGAAGCCAATCAGGACATTGTGGATAACCTGTGGGTGTCAGATAAGGCCTTCTTCCATCTGTCAGGTGACGTTAATAAACACAACGTTCGTTTTTGGGGTTCCCAGCACCCTCATGAGATCCATAAGTCACCTCTTCATCCACGAAAGGTTATGGCTTGGTGCGCGATTTCCAAAAGAGGCATCATTGGTCCGTTCTTTTTTGAGGGCACCGTAACGTCACAGGCTTACCTTAACATGTTAGAAACCTTCTTCATCCCCGAGCTGCGAAGGAGGCCTATACCGCTTCGACATCAATGGTTTCAACAGGATGGGGCTATGCCTCACACCACTAATGAAGTGCTAGACTTTCTCAATCAGAAATTCGGAAATCGTGTCATTTCAAACAGGTTTCCAGATCGATTCGGGGGCGGCTTTCTTTGGCCCCCTGCGAGTCTTGACCTAAATCCATGGGATTTTTATCTCTGGGGGTTCCTTAAAGACAGTGTGTTCACTACAGCACCAAGAACCCTAGACCAGCTGCGACAAAGCATCGTCGACTGCTGCACCCTTGTGGATGCAGAAAATCCTGGATAGAGTTATGAACAACTTCACCATTCGGCTGCGAGCATTCAAAACGTTCGTGGTGGCCACATTGAGCATATCATCAAGACTTTTCCATGGGAATAAAAACTCCGAACTGCCTAAAATATCATACTGAAATGGTCAGAAATTGACTGAATCACCCTGTATAATACCTTGTTCATATGTTCCTCTTCAAATAATACCGCCTAATTGACGTTCATTGCTTAAACAACATAAGTCATTCGAAAGACAAATTGAAAAGGGAAGGAAAAATTCCGCGACCCGTATCCAAAACAAATATTTATCTGGTCAACTGCAAATGTTGAAGATAATCCAGATGAGAATGATGGAGAATATGATTACGTACCATAATGATAGTAAAACAAGAAAATGTAATGTTGATAAGATAATATTGAAGTGTAATTTTCAATAATATTGATTAAAATTATGATTAATATGATTGTTATGTTCAAATTACATACAATCTGTTTCTTGCTAAAACAACGTAAGTCAAGAATAGTTTTTCACGTTTTTAATATTATTATTATTATTATTATTATTATTATTATTATTATTATCAGAATGTACGAAGGATTAAGAACTAAGGTCACAGCAGTTAAAAAATTTTCTTCCTGTTATAAATACTTCATTTATTGATTGACTGAAACTTGGCTGGATCAGACTATTACAGATGCCATGTTGTTTGGTGATGATGTTCAGGTATTTAGAAGTGATATATTGATAAAAGCTATTGGAGGAGGGGCTTTAATAGCAGTCCCGTCATATTTAAATGCTTCTAGAATACACTTTTCTACGTCCGTTGCTGCTGTGGATGTAGTTGGCATTACTTTTTCAATTAAAAATAATGATAGAAGAGATATAACGAAAAAAGTATTCCAGATATGGTCTATTTATATACCACCTGATTTATCCTGTGAACCATATCAGACTTTTTTAGATGAACTTACTAATTTGATAGCAACTAGTACTGATTTTATTATTATGACAGGCGACTTTAATTTCGATGATTTTCGGAATTATACTGGAACTTCTTATTATGCCAGGCAAAGACAAATCAGAACCGGTTATTGATTAAACGAAATGGCAATGGTCAATTATAACTTTATTAGGAATTTTAGGGGTGATTCACTGGATAAGATTTATTCTAATTTCAAGATTGACCCTATAAAAAGTGATCTCAAATCAGTTAATGAAGATTCATATCATCCTGCTATTTTAGTGAAACTTCCCTTTGCTATAAATTCGATGAATGGCATATTTAATAATATTTATTACTATAAAAAGGGAGATTTTAAGGCTATTTATCAATTTTTGAGTAGTTATAATTGGGAACCTATAGAATCTTTTACTTCTGTTGATGATATGATGCGTTATATTGCGGATGCTATTTTGACTGCTATTGATAAATTTGTTCCAAAATTCAAAAGTTATCAAAAGAAGAAGACCAAGCGTTTTCCTGTCTGGTTTAATCAAGAGACAATTGACCTTCTGAATTTAAAAAATAATTTGCATTTGAAATATAAGAAATCAAACGATCAGAATGTTTATGATCAGTTTCGAGAAATTAGAAGACTTTTTAAACGCTCTAAACAAAACAGTTATAGGGAGTATTATAACTTATTCGAAAGGGGACTGTCCCATAATCCTAGACAATTTTGGGACACTTCAAAGAAACTTTTAGGCAAGAAGCAAGTTACTGGGGCTTACTTTGATGTCGATCAATTAAATGATCTTGTCTCTCATTTCGAATTAAACATGGGTAATATAGGAGTTGCTGAGTTGGAAAAGCGTTGATTGTAAATTTATAGTTCCTGAAATAAATGAAGTAGAACTATGTCGGATAGCCAAGGCGACCTCTGCGTCAAAAACTTTAGATAGTTATAATATTCCAGACTACTTTTATAAGGGTTGTTTTGAGGTTTTAAAGTATCCTTTTAGTCAGATATTTAATAAATCAATTAAGTTGGGTATTTATCCCACTGCGTGGAAACAAGTTAAGTTGAAACCTATACCAAAGAAGACCTCCCCTAAAATTCCGATTGATTATAGACCAATTACTCTCATAAGTTTTCCTGCAAAACTGATTGAATCATATGTAGCTAGCATATTTATCTAATTTTGTTGACCTCTATTTGCCAGAAGAGCAACACGGTTTTCGCAAAAAGCATTCAACTCAAACAAATCTTTCTGTCTTACTACATAATATTGCACATAATATGGATAACCGCCTACAAACTGATGTGCTATATCTGGATTTTAGTCGAGCATTTGATAGCGTAAATGTGGATTTATTACTCACGAAGCTAAATATTATGGGTTGTGCACACAATATTGTGAATTGGATGAATTCTCTTCTTAAAAATAGATCGTTTACAATTGAGAGCAATGGAGCTGTTTCAAGAAGGGGGTTTATAAAGAGTGGTGTCCCCCAAGGGTCCCCATTAGGACCTATACTTTTTAATATATTTATAGCTGATATTCTTCCTCTTAGACCATTGACAAAGGTAAAAGCATTGATGTATGCGGATGACCTGAAAATTTTTTCTGAAGTAAAAAGCTGGGATGATGCATTAATACTTCAAAGTAGTTTAGATTATATTTATTTTTGGGCTGGATCCAATGGTTTAAGATTAAATGAATCTAAATCCTTTTTTATTATTTTTTCAAGAAAGGCAACTAACTTTGTGTTCAATTATAAGTTGGGCCGAATAAATTTAGATCGAAAATTTTTTGCTAGGGACTTGGGTGTTATTTTTCAGGATAATTTGTCCTTTTCTAAACATTTGGAATATCTTATTTCCCAAGTATATATGAGAATTGGAATTATCAAAAGACTCTCCAATTTTTTTATTGATATAAACACTTTTTTAACTTTTTTTAAAATTATCGTAATTCCAAAAATATTGTATTGTGTTTTGATATGGTTTTCCGGTGAATCACAGAATTTTCATTTTTTACAGCAAAAAATTTCTCAATTTTATAAATTTTTATTTCGAAAATTTGGACCGTGCGATCATCTTAATTATGATCTTTATAAAACTTTTAACCTTTCATTAATTATTAATACTTATTTAATTAATATTTTAATTAGAATTTTTAATGGACAAATCTGTGCTCCACGAACCCTAGAACTTTTGTGGGTTCGCGTTCCCAGAAGCAGTAGAAAGTGCTCTACCTTTCTTCAAACTAGAAAGTGGAAAACAAAAATTTCTCAAATTGACCCGGCTTTTAAGATTATTCAAGCTACTTGTAATTCTGATTCTAGTTCTATGAAAGACATTTTTATCGATTCCTGTGATTCACTTTTTAAAAATTAGTTGGTTGATTGATTTGAACCTTGTAGGAGAAGGTTTTGCTCTTTGGGTTTTTATTAATTAATTTATATTATTATTATTATTATTATTATTATTATTATTATTATTAATTCTTTATTTTCTTAATTTTTTGATCTGTTAGTTTTTAATTTAATTTTTAATATGTGTTAGTCTTTAATATTTAATTATTATTTGTAATTCCTCATTATATGTTTTTCATTAACCCCGTTTTGGGCAGTTTGCCTGTTGGGGGACAACGTGGGGCTTTCCCCTCCAGATTATCTGGTGGGGTATTCTCTTTCGTTGTTACAATTATATATTATATATATTATATATATTATTATTATTATTATTATTATTATTATTATTATTATTATTAATCATAAATTATAAGGATTATTCGATATTTCAATCTTTTAAAGTTTAACCACTATATTCAGCCCAAAAAAGCCCCTCAAAATTCGTTTACTTGCGAATGACACAGTTTTTATTGATTCCTCAAAAATTGTAAGTGTGTGAATTATGCGGTTTTTGAAATGACCGATTCAATTAAAAATTCATTAATCTATTCGTACCGTCTTATGAGAATCTCCCTTTTAGTAAAGAAAAATCAAATTAATTCCTAACGCATTATATGAAAAATGCCTTATGAGAGACTTACAGTTAGTACTCATTTCATCTTTTTTATTCCTCTTTAACCTTTTTGGTGTCGAGAATGTATTGGAATCATTAGATCTATTGGAAATTTAGCCTAGCAGGAGATCATCCTATTGAGGCTTTGCTTGGTCTTCCAATAACACCCATGCCCTCTGCGGGCCAAGAATTAGTGCGGACCTAGATTAATGCGCACCGCATTATATGGAAAAAGTGTTACTTTATATGGAAACCAAGTTATATAGGGAGTTTTGCAACGCAATTGGATAACAAAGTAATGCGAACACGCCTATAATAACATCGAGCTACTTGTGTCATCTGTTGTAATGTTGCATGGTTTCTGAAGTTACAGAATTCCTTGATAACTGAAACTGAAAAATCGCGGTGTTCGTATATGAAAACAATACCAGGGGAATTCTCCATTATTTCGACCATAAAAGTGTAATAGAAAAATTTACGCGCTAAAGTTTTCCCAACCTTCTTTGTATTTCGCACCCCTAAAAGTTTATTAATGAATCTTCGCATCCCCTACAAAAAAAAAATCGCACCCCTAGTTTATGTACAAAATTGAAATACTGTATGTTAATCACCTAAAGCTACTATTGATGCTTGCAAAATAAGAAATCGCGGTTTATCTTGGATATTGTGATTTGTTATTTTGCAAGCATCAATAGTAGCTTTAGGTGAGTAACATATTTCAATTTGGTGTGAACTTTTAGATACAGGCTTGGATGATTCCCTTGAAGTTGCATGCTAAAAATTTATTGGTATTTTTTTGGGAATTCCTCTTAACACCAGATATTGAATAGAAGCCTGTCTCGATTAATGGCCGGGAAGTCAAAACGGTTTTTACAAATAAAAGGCCGCGCGTCAAATCGAGCTTTTATGGAATATCAAAATCTTTAATAACTACCACACAAATAATAAGTACATCTACCTGACAAAACAATTTCCAAAACAACTCTTATCATCAATTTCAAAAAAAAAAAAAAAAAAAAGTAATTTTCCAAAAAAATTTTAGTAACATTGTTCAATGTTATCCCCAGAAAATTTTATCAGATGGGTGGTAAGATAAAATAACCAGGCGGACAAAAATTAAAAACAAATAAATTATTATGCAATGTTGTGCAGCTTTTCGTGTATTCAGCCGGGCGGACACCAAAATCATCCGGGCGGCGCGCCCGTTCAAAAGGGCCTGGGGAGAACCCTGTTGTTTTTCAACTACTATGTTGAAATTGTAAATAAAACGACAATTACATTTATGAATAAAAAGAGCACGAAAGAACATACAGAAATAAAAATATGCTAATCATTTATTAACTGTTGCATAAAATACAATCATCAACCAAACTAAAAATAAATTTATTTGGTGGAGATAAAGCAAAAATAAATTTAAATGGTGGGACGGTACATTCGCACATCCCTCCCGCTTCTTCATGAAAAGGAAAAAAAAAAGTGGAAAAATTTTTAAGAGGAGGGGGTTATAAGCTTTATTACTCAAAATTGGCTCATTAGAGGAAAACAACTTATTTTCAAAAATTATTCGTCTCCGAAGAGAAGAGTCCGTCCATGTCAAATTTATTGGCTTTGGTTCGCTGCTCTGAATGCTTCTGCCATATCTTCATTTCTAGAAAAAAATATAATAATATCTCTAAAAATCTAATACAATAATAATAATTTAATACAATAATATAAAGAACAACTCTTTAACCACAACACTATCTTCTAAAAAGGCTTAACCATTTTAAGGAACTCTCAAGAATGTATTTATTTTTTAATGTTAAAAAAATTTTTTTTTGTTAGGGGAGGGGGCTGGAGGGAGGGCCATTAATAACTCCGAAATGGTCCATTATAGCCAAACAAAATTATTTACAAAAATTATTCGTATTAATGTGAAGAGTTCGTACATGTTGCATTTATTGAGTTGATTCGCTGGTGTGAATACTATTTCTTCATTTTTAGAAAGAAATCAATATCTCTAAACAGGCTTAACCAATTGTCATAAAATATTCTCTAAATATGGTTCTGCCATTTATCGTTTTGGAGAAATTAGCTGGACAAAACTGCTTACATACGCATATAAGTACAGATGGAGATTGTTTTTTCTTCTAAATTTCAACTTTTCTTCTCGAATCTGAGTTTTAAGTCGATTTCAGAAAAATAATTTTTGAGTTGGGAAAACGAATACATAGTCCACCATTCTATATAAGTGCTCGGCCAAATATAAGCAAAGATAAGCATTTAAAAAAAAAGCGACTAATAAAATTTTGTAAACATTCCAAGAAGGAGCTTTAGCTTTGACGCAGAAGCGATTTTAAATGAGAATTTAAATTGTAGCTAAAGCTTCTAACAAACTTCATTTACTTTCTTTCATATGTACATCTATTTTATTGCCCGTGTTCATAAAGCAATTCCAAATTACGCCAACCGTACAGATGCAGTACATGAGTAAATTGAGGCAGACGATTTAATGCGCAGGGTGTTTGATTGTAAATTTATTGAGCGTTTATCTTGGGTCTATTACTTCTCATGTTCATTTCTTGGGAGGCTCTCAAAATTCCAAAATTATTACAAAATTATTGAATGTTCAATTAGCATCAATCCTCCTCAGTTATTGTGAGAAAATAATTTTTTGTTATTTGTTATTTACCGTTTGTCCTCGCTCTCTTTTTTACGCGACACGTTGCTTAATATACTTGTCAATAAACGCACCGTAATTAGCAGACAAGAAGTCGATCAAGATGTTTACAATGTTTTAATTTTATTTTTAGTTTCATTTCATTTTCCTGGTAGTTTTGGTCAGGTAACCTGAATTTATGTGTCTATTGTTAAAACGAAATGAGTACTCAAGCCCATATCAATAATGCTTAAACGATAACAGAAAGTAACATTTTATTCATTCATGAGTCGTCAATACGAACCGATTGACATATCACATGCAACATCTTGGTCGATATTCTTAACGGTTACTGTTAAAGCACATGCAAGCGACCTGAAGGAGTCCACAAAAGAGCTGAAAAGTCGATACAGCCAAGATATATAGTATAGCTGAAAACAGAATTTGATCCTTTTTGAAACGGCGGACGGAAGGACGGATAAACTTACAGATCAAGCTTAGAAATTAACGTTGAGGGATGTAATAATAATAACTTGAATCAAAATTTATCAGTCTCAACAGATTTATAAACTAAATAAAAACAAAAAAATAATAATAATAACAAAATATATAAAGAAGTCTTAAAATTGGAGAACACTTAAAATTACAATGTGTGTACAGAAAAAAAGATATAACGAATTATGTACAATTTTAAAAATTTAAATAATATAAAAGTTCATCTCGCCCGAAGATTATTTAACATAAAGGCCTCCAATGTATAACATCTAAAAAATTACTTGACTGGCACTTCCCGATAACAGTCGACTTGTCCAGCGAATTGATGAAAAGCTTGTGTAATATTTTACATGTAATACATTGGAGCCTTTATGTTATATAATTTCCGAACGAGATGCATTTTTAGACTATTTACATTTTTAAAATTGTACATAATTTTTATAGTTTTTTTCCTGCAAATACAACCCCTAGCAAAAAGTTGGAAACAGTGGTTAATATTCACAAAATTTTCATTTCAGATGAGATTTACATTAAAGTTTTCATTATTATTCATAAAGGATGATTATATACGAATAGAGCAGAATGTGTACTTTCATTTGATACCAAGCAATCTAAAATATATGTTTGTAAGTGAGTGAAAAAAAAATATTTCCAAAACTTTACGAAGGAAATAAATATGGAAACACATAGTCGATGGGAAAAAATTTGGAAAGTCAAATATTTCATAGAAATAGGTAGATAAATGAATATTTAGTGGGACCTCTACGGGCTTTAATGACAGCACGGATTCTATCTGGCATAGAATCAACAAGAGATTTGAAATTTCATTCCAACTTTGTCTTATGGGATGTTTCAGTTCATCCTTGTTTGTAGGGTGTTTTTGACGAACACAGTCTTCAGTTTCCACCATAAATATTCAATGGGGTTGAGATCCGGGCTATATGCAAGCCACTTGAGTTGTTTGATATGTTTTTCACGTAAAAATTCTTTGACTGGCCATCCCGATGACATGATGCGTTGTAGTCCTGAAAGTCATCTCTTCATCTTCAAAGGAATCTTCTATTGATGGAATCAAAAAGTGTTCAAGAATATCAGTGTAAACTTCTGCGTTGACAGTTCACAATAATATACACATTTTCTTCCCATCCGTCTGGCATTCATGCATCCCCATATCATGAAGGACTGAGGAAATTTGATGCTGTAGTTTAAGCAGTCTGCTGAGAATTTTTCATTGTTTCGTCTCCAAGCAAAAGTTCCGCTATCATCACCAGCTCCTAGACAAATTCGTGATTTGTCAGAAAAGGTGATTCGTTGCCAATCTTCAATTGTCCAATGTTTCTTGGATCTGGCCCATTCTAGTCGATATTTCGCTGTTGAAGCGTGAGCAGAGGTTTTGTTTTTGCTTTACGAAAAGAAAATCCCATTTCATGTAGTCGGTTTCTGACAGTTCGGAACGAAACCTGCACATGATATTTCCTCCATTTATTTGTCAACTCTTTGGATGTAGCTCGTCGATTCTTTTTGCATATTTCTCTTAAACTTCTGTCTTGCCTTTTTGTTGTTGCTCTTGGTCTCCTTTACAAGGCTGGTCTTTCACATCTCTCGTCTCTCAAAACTTTTTCCACAGTTTAGAAACAGCAGAACATGTGCAAGAACAATTCTTAGCCACTTCTCTCGTAGTTTTTCCTTCCTCTAATAGTTTTACAATATTTTGGCGAACATCAATAGACAGTTCTTTTCGTGGAGCCATGTTGTGAAATTTGTGTAGATAAAACTGTCCATGCAAATCTTAATGAAAGAAACAGCATGCAACAAGTAGCGAGGCATTTCGCTTAGAGAAGTTCATTTTTTCCACCCATTTCTATGAATTATTTGACGTGTTTCCAAACATTTTTCCCACCGACTATGTGTTTCCGTATTTATTTCCTTCGTATAGTTTTGGAAATATTTTTTTTCACTCACTTTACAAAAATATATTTTTGATTGCTTCTTTGGTACCAAATAAAAGTATACATTTTGTTATATTGGTGTATAATCATGCTTTATCAATACTGTTGAAAATTTCAATGCAAATCTCATCTGAAATGAAAATTTTGTGAACATTAGCCACTGTTTCCAAACTTTTTGCCGGGGCTCGTACATTGTAATTTCAAGTGTTTTCCAATTTTAAGACTTCTTTATATATGCTGTTATTATTAATATTTTACTTTGTTTATATTTAGTTTCTAAATCTGTTGAGGCTAATAAATTTTGATTCAAATTGTTAGTACAGACTGAGCGTGCATTCTTATAAGTACCGTTTAGCTAAAGCTCCTTATAAACATTACGTCCAATTAATCAAATTTAACAAACCATCAATAGACATTAATGACAGGAACCTCCTCCCTCGAAGAAATATGGAAAATTATCAGAAGCCCTGAGATTATTTTTCTTCTTTTTATCCACATTTTTAACCTCCATTTTTAAAAAAAAAATTGATTTTTTTTTCTAACGTAAAATTTAGAAAATCGAAAAGAACTGTAGCTTCTTTCTTTCGTTTCTCATCATTTCTCATCGAATGACATATGTTACCATTAGAAAACGTTAATATGAACCAAGTGACTGGGACCTCCACAAGTCCGATCCAACTGGGACAATTTGGCCCAAACTTCATAATAAGGTAGATCTTGCCTAGAGGAATCTGCTTATCGAATCTCATTCCCTTGCATACCTATATGCCACATAGACCAGATGGTCCCCTCTGACTTCCACCCCAGTGGATCAATCAAACTCAATAGTGAAGTAGGGCATGTCCATGGTAAGCTATATTTCGAATTTCAAGCTTCTAGTCAAAAAAGTCGGAAATATGAAGGAGACAGGCAGACATTGTAAAACCAATAAATGGCTCCATTCTTCCATTCATTCTTTTCTTAATAAATGGAAAATGTTATCAAAAACTTAAAAGTACTGTAATTCTAATAGCTATGCACGTACTTTGTTCAATGTAAGAAGTGGTGGGCGTGTTTAATTTTTATGTATTGTTTAATTTTTAGTAATAATGTCCAACACTGATACGCCCATCATATCGGGCAATGGCGCGTGTTTTTTTTTCTGTTGCAGTTACTTTTGAGTGATCGTCGTGCAATGGAGGTACAATAGTCCGGTAGTCATATCAGAAACATGCGGAGAAGGTCTTTCATACCGATTTGCACATGGGAATAGTCAAGAGGCCACACGGATGTACCAAGGAAAGTGCCCCGACAGACAGCACCATCCGAATCACCAAACATTTGCAACCATCTTTCGGCGTTTGTTGAGAAGGGGGACCTTTGATGGAAGAGGCAAACACGGAGAGCTGCCGCGGCATGTTCGAATATCTTTTGTCACAGTAATATCATGTTCTGTACTAATTGTTCTATTCCAGAGAAACCGTCCATTTCCGGACATATGTTCATATGACATTTTTTATTCCACTTTTTCTGATCAGGAATACCCCCTGAAGTTTGCCCTATTGTTTTAGTTCACCCTTTATATTAACATCAAATAGCCATTATTGCTTTAGCAAAACAAGAAATTAATCTCCCCGAGGAGGGTATAGGAAACTAGCGGAAGTCATGAGTTCATGTATATTTTACCCTTTTTATACGCTCTTTTTAATCCTCGTTTTTTTTTTGTTTTTTTTTTTCAAAAAAATTATTTTCTCGAACCTATTATTTAGAAAATGCAAACGAGCTCTATCTTCTCTTATATTAAAATGTGAACACACTTCAACCATATAAAGATACAAAATAAAAATAATCAATAAAGACTGGTTTAATGAATTGAAGGGCTCGGTGCAATTAGGACCTAACCCACAGGAAGAAGTTTTTGAGAAAAGTGATATTATATTGTTTAAAAATCTGTAAATCTGTATGGTTGATGTTTTGCTTTACTGTGATTGCAGTTTACTTGTGCAATTGTTACTGAAACATATTGTAATTCACAAGCAGTAATTATTACATTTAATATGAATTTCTTCCTGTGGGTTAGGTCCTTATTGCTCCGAGCCCTTCAATTTTGAATTTAGATTAACATTTTATTTAACGGTTTAATCGAATTTTTTCAACATTTTTTTTTAATTTTATAATATGGCCTAAAATATTAATAATTTAAAACTGCACAATATCTTGTATAAAAATCAGCTTGACAGCACGGAGAAACTTCTTGAACTCCAGGAAAAGATGCGATTCCAATGTTAATCTCCTTTATGAATCATACAAAAAGGCAATAACAGTGGCACTAAAGTTCAGGACTAACTCCATTCGTGATGAGTTCGAAAGTGCTTTCTATACTTTGACAATTTAATTTTTTCATTGGATTTTATTGAGTTATAAGATGTTTATTTGGACGTTAAACTGTATCCTCTTATTATGATGAAAGGATTTCACATGTCACGGAGTTAGTCCTGAACTTTAGTGCCACTGTTATTGCTTTTTTGTATGATTCACAAAGGAGATTAACATTGGAATCACATCTTTTCCTGGAGTTCAAAAAATGCTGGTTTTTATGCAAGATATTGTGCAGTTTTTAAACTGTTATTTAGGCCTTATTATAAAATTAAAAACAAACATTGTTGAAAAAATTCGCTTAAATCTTTTGAAAAAAATTAGTCTAACTTCAAAATACATTAATATTATTTAAATAACCTGTCTTTATTGATTATTTTTATTTTATTCATTATATGGTTGAAGTTTATTCACATTTTAATATAATATTAATTAACTTCAACATATTATCTTAAATCTATCTTCTATTGTTTTGTCATCATTTCCGATCGAATGATATAGCACGTGCCATATGTTGCCATTTGAAAACGTTAATTATTATTATTACAAAACTTTTATTACAGTATAAAAATAGAACAAGTACATACAACTTCATATCTCCCGAGGCATGTCTGTACGGGAGGATACAGATGAACAATGGACACAACTTTTATCTATATAAATAACGAAGAGTGTTTGTGGGTGTGTTTGTTTCTTATACAAATCTACAGTTTTATTCCGATCTTGATCAAAGTTTGCACACTTGATCTTCAAAGCAAGAGGGAGGCCACTGTATAATCGATATTCATAATGATGGCAGGGCATACTAATAAGAGGTATCTCATGACCAACAATGCAAGGCAAAGTTTGTGCAACGATAGGCATCAACAATGGTATCAACACGCAATTCACCAACAAAATTCTCGATCTAACGATATATATTTAATGACCAACAATGCAAGGCAAAGGTTTGCAATATAAATAAGGTTCATTAAGTCATGTAATGAAGATTCCATCCCACCTCTGCGAATTTTTAACAATGCATTGAATTCCTGTTGCTCGGGCTTTTCTTAGAATTGATAGTTCTTAGAACTTAAGATTTTCTGAAATGAGCAGAAACTGGAAATAATGGAAAGTTAGCAGACTTTTGAGAAAGAGTGGAAAGGCGACAGAAGAAGCAGTCCCTTCGCTCGTTGTTGTATTGGTTTCGCCAGCGCACTGCTGCAACTGAGCAAGTGGTGAGCGTTAACAAAGGAAATAGCGACTTCTAGACTACACAAAGTGATGAATGGCCAAGTTTTGCTTCAAGACATCGAGAGCAGAATGCAATTGAAACAACAGATTACCAAATAGTGAATAAGCCCACTCAAATTGTTGGGATTGCAGAGCACACAGGCACTAACGATCATGTTCATCCACTGCCACCCAAGAAAGCTGTTTCGTCGTAGTTATTGTTGCCATATATTTCCACATCAACGCCAAGCAAATTTTGTTGCCATGGAAAACGATGTCGCGATGATGCAACAATATTTTCTAGCTGATGCAATGATAGAATGTTCTGTTGGCTTGGCAATACAACATACGTTTCCAGGAAGTATTAATAATGAGCAGGAATTTAGTATAATAGCACGAAATAGATAGGGCAGTCTCTTTCGAGGAGGCAAAGAGATACACGTATCTTCCTTCAACTCCGTAACAAATATTCAGACTAACTGTGTGTTTGGAACCCTTGAGCAGTACAGAACCTTCCAGACGCGACGGTAGCTTCTCCTTCCTCTTCCAGTGGGTTGGGTATATAAGGACGCCGGTCGGTCTCGGGCGACAGTTTACGACATAGTCGATAACAAAGCATACATCAACTCGACTCTTCAAATCAACAACCACTTTGTATTGTGCTCTTTAATAATCGTTCGAAGGATACATGTTAATTCATATTTAATGAAGTGCTACCGAAGAAAAGAACGAGTATTGGTCAGAGAAGACAAAGTTATCCAGGCACCGGAAACACCTGAACAAGGGGAGCTTCGTCTACAGTAGGAAATTGTAGAATAACTGAAAACCAATTTGATTTATTTAACTTCTTGAGATTGTTCTGTTTACCTATCCCGGGCAACGCCGGGTGCTTCTGCTTGTGTAATAACCTACAAGTCAAAACTTAATAAAGAAAAAGTAAAAAAATGTAACAGGTAATGAATTAAAAACTTTCATAAAAACCACGTGATTGATATCCCCCGCAACTCCAATCCCAACGGGGCAATTTAGCCCAAATTTAATTAAATAAAACAACTTATTAGAGTAATATATATTTTGCCTAAAGGAATCTTTACTGAATTTCACTCCTTTACCATATAAATCAGTGAAGAAGGACATGCCTATTGTAAGCTACATTCCAAATTTCAGCCTTCTAAGTCAAAAACTGATGAAATATGAAGGGGATAGATGGACATAGAAAACCAATAGGTAGCTCCATTCTTCCGCTACATAATTTTTCAAAGTTATTTAAATAACTTATTATTGAGCAACTTCTGATGATGAGCAGAATGCTCGAAAACGTTTTAATTTATTTAATTTTTATTGTATTACTTGTTTTTCCTCAAACAAATGTACTTTTATGACAGTAACTTCCTCCAATAAATGACTTACGGATATAAAATAATCAAATTTCAACCGGGGTTTACCAACACCACCTCTACTCAAAGCCTGAGCGCGAAAATTTCATACATTGTTACGTCATCATAAAAAAATCATCTTTAATCGCATTTCTACCAATAATAAGCTCTAAATTATAACTTCGTATCATGATGTAACAATGTATGACGTTTCCGCGCTCAGGCTTTCTCTTTAGGTGGTGTTGGGTTTACCCACAGAGGATGAAGTTTATCATCGTCAACCCATCAAAGATTATATTAAAATTCTACAAGATGATATTTGACTTCAAGTAGCAACCAAACAGCGATACAATCATCGTAAACATCCAATCAAGAATTTCATTAGTGTCTTGTCAGTGCATAAAAGAATCAAACAAGTAGCCTATTTTATCAAAGAGTTCCATCAAGTGACTTTATTAATTACACTGTATTTATTAATTATTAATTTCATTACATTTATAATTAAGAAGTAATATAAATATTTATAAAGTTTACAGCTTAAAGGCTTAAAGATAAATTCCTTTAAAGATATTCATTATAAACGGGATTTATGTTTTTTGTGCTTTAAAAAAGTTCTAAACTGCCGACCAAGCACTCCATCAAGAACTTATAGTGACACCCAGTAAGTAAATGGACACCCCACATTTCAGATTTATTCATAGAAATAACTGTGAATATGCACTTATATTTTACATTATTGTTTGCAATAACTTATTCTCATCTTGAAGAAACATGCCTCGAACGCCTGGTATCAAAGAATTGAGTGATTTTCAACGAGGGCGTATTGTTGGACAATACGAAAGCGGTGTCACCCAAAGGAAAACTCCCGCACACATTATATTCCACTGTCCACTGTCACCAGGGTTATTACATAGTTCAAAGTACCCACAAAAGGAAACTGTAGAATCACGTGCAGGCCGACCTGGACCAACAACATGACAAGTGAGGGCTGCAAAACGAGTGGTTGAGAGGCTACAGACGTGGCAGAACACCTGCAAGTGAGGCTATCTTAGGAGAGCTGCAAGACGAAAACCCCTTCTCACCGCAATCAATATTTCAAAGAGGAAATACTGGGCAACTAAGAAGGTGGAACTCCCTTTTAGTTTTTAGCATCATGTTATCTTTTCAGATGAGTCGTCTTTTGCTCAGTTTTCTTGTAGTGGTCGGATATGGATCTGGAAAAATTCAGCCAAGAGTTCACAATGAACCGACTGCAACCAACTGTCAAGCATGGTGGATTTTTTGTTATGGTGTGGGCTGCCATTTGGAGCACCGGGCATTCAGAGCTCGTGGAATGTGTGGATAACATTAATGCAGAAAAATGCACTCACATGCCAAAAGTCATGGGATAGCACCTAACAACGTGTGGTACCTCCTCTAACCCGGCGAAGTTCCACAGTGCGACGTGGCATGGATTCCACAAGTCGGTGGAAGACATCTGAAGACATTGCCAACCATTCCGACTGGAGAGCTTCCCACAATTACCCATTACGGAGCCACCACCGGCTTGCACAGTGCATGTTTGACAACGCGGGTCCATGGCCTTTATGGGGTCTGCGCCACACACGAGCCCTACCATCAGCTCGTATCAGCTGGAATCGAACTCATCAGACAAGGTCACACGAGTCCAGTTGTCAAGTGTCCAGTCTGTGTTCATGGGCCCAGGAGAGACGTTGCTGACGATTCTTGTTGTTAGCAAGGGCACCCGCGTGGGTCTTCTGCTTCCATATCCCATTGACTTCAGATCTCGTTGCACAGTTCGCATCGATAGAGCTCTAGTATCACCCTGGTTAAGATCTGATGTCATCTGGCGTAGTGTCAGTTGCCTGTTAGCGGTGACCATCCTATTCAGACGCCGTTGGTCCCGTTCATTGAGACAGTGTGGTCGACCACTGCGTTGTCCATGGTGGAAGGTAATGCCCTCAAGTTGCTACTCTCGGTAGACTCTTGAAACTGCGGACCGTGGGATGTTCCACATACCAGGCCTGTTCGAACTCGGATAGCTCTCACCGTGTAACCATTGTCACACTGAACACCTCAGCCCTTACTCATGACAGCGTAATTAAACCTACTGATACAGATTTGCATATTTATACTGTTTGCACATGATGTTACTGCCACTTGAAAAATAGTCCACTGTTATCCCATGATTTTGGCATGTGAGTGTGCATCGCTATATTGGAGAAGGAACTTTTGAAATGTTTTCCAGAGGGATTCTTGACAAAACATCCATTCTGTTCGTGGAGGACGGTACTCCTTATCAGACTACTCGAATAAAGCAGGCTTGGCAGGCACAACATGGCAATCAGAAACTACCATGGGCCAGTCAGTCACCTGATATGAATCCCATCGAACGCGTCTGATGTATGCTTATTCGTGCCATGAGAAAACATTCACAAAAACTCGCTTCCCGTGCAGAACTTTTCGAGTGTTTGCGTACGAGTGGATCAAAATTCCACAGGCCAAGATTGCTCAACTCATTGATTCCATAACCCAACCGGGTTAAAGCTCTGCGGAAAGCAAAAGACGCGGCAAAAAGTTCTGTTGTGCATGTGTAAGAAATACGTGTAGCAAATAGTTTATGTGCAATAAATAAATGGCCGAAAAACAGGGTATCTATTTACTTATTGGATGTCACTGTGCAAACGAAACGTTGTGATCCATCATCAGTTTATGCCATTTATTGCATATTAAGGCAGATTGACATAGATACTCTTATAAAAAGCCCAAGCAAATAGCGTGAAAATTCAGAAAGATGCCGCCGATAGAATGAGTTGAATTTCAGTTTTTCTCAAAAATAAACAAAATGATAAGGTATTTTCTCCAAATTTTTATTTTTGGACCGGAACCAATATCAATTTCTTCTCATTAGGGTTATATGAAGTCAATATGCCGTAGGCCCGCCTTTCGCGCTGATAACCCTAAAAATTTGGAGCAAACCCCTTATCGTTTTGTTTATTCTTGAGAGCAACCGAAATTCAAATGATTCTATCGGCGATATCTTTCTGAATTTTCACGATATTTTTCTTGGAATTTTTAATATGAGTAGCTCTATACATTTGGCTAATAAATTACGCAAAAGACATTTTGATAATGCTTGCGCATGCATGCGCTTTAAATATTATTTAGTAAATATGCTCATATTTCATCAAATATTTAATATTTTTATATTGTGATTGCAGGGTGTTGTCTCTACTGTAGTTTGTCAAGTTTCCTGAAAATGGCATTGCATTGGGTGAAAACCCTGCATGTTATAAACAAAAAAACTTACGAAAAAATATTTTAAAAAAACCATTATATCTTCCTGAATACACGTGCTATTCTCATCCAAATGAACATAGATAAGTATGCCTCATAATCATATGCATTTCAAGCATTATATTTAACAGGGTGATCCCAAACATTATTTTTTTTATTCAATTTGTTCCTGGTCCCCTATTTGCCTTCGGGACAAAATCTTCGTCGAAATATAAGAGGTGCAGCATGCTCTTTACACCCCTGAAGTTTCAAAATAATTCGTCAAGTATTTTTCTAGATATTCGACAAAACATCTAAAATCAAAGGTGTTCATATTATTTTCTCCAAGCCCTGTAACTATTCCAGAGAGTATATAAATCTGTCCAAATAGCGTATGGATGAGAGCTCGAATAATGAACAGTAGATGCATCCAACCTGAAGAATTGTTATTCCAACAAAGTCGCAGTATTTTAAAGAATCAGACAAAACATAATAAATAGTAGAGCATGTTAAGATAAAAAGTTTACAAATAAAATACGCGACACTCACTCTGGAAGCGGATGTTATGACACTTTTTGTGGGTAATCATCATGACACACACACAACCTCCTCCTCAAAAAAAAAAAAAGAAAACTTATAAGTAAATACTTGATTAATGACAGAAATAAGATGCAAGCGGAAGAGCTTTGGAGTATTGGTATCGGCTTTCCCATGAAATTTTCTCACATATGTATTTGACCTGCTCTTCCCCCTTCCCTGTAGAAGAACAAGTAGGTATCCTGCCCCGCCCCCTCCTTACATAAATCCATGGTAATCATTCATTTGAGCTGCGAGTCAAACGAGCGGCTTCACTGCAATACTAATTTTCAATGAATGACTGCTTTCCAATGTCGTGCTTGAAGATTTTGGAAAAATGGAAGACGCAATAAAATGAGAATAATAGGAATCGAAACCCCTCGCTACAGCAGATGTCCAAAAGAGCATCATCAGTCAAGGGACTGTCAGATGTAAAAGAACAGGACCCTTGGTGACATAAGCTTTATTTAGAAATGAAAAGATCACCCCTCTACAATGGAATAAGTCAGTGTAGACAAAATAATTTAACAGTAAGATCTTACCAAAAAAAAAAAAAAAAAAAATGGAAATTTATGAATATTTTAATAAGAAAATTTCACGAGATAATATTAATTAAATTTTACAAGAAACCCACGCGGTTTCAGTGTCTCAAAATGATAAGATCACTATTAATGTTTGCGAAAGTGTTTTTTTAAATAAAGAAAAAATAAATAATTTATTTAGCCAAACATCAGTAGGGGTTACTGCTAAATAAATTCTAAACATTAGCCAACGATATTTACATATCATTGAAGTAACACAAATTAAACTGTCCTTTTCATGATGGGACGTGGAAAAACATTGGTCAAGTAATAGCATTGAAGGAAACAGGCTATTCGTCACTACAAATTGCAAAGTTATTGAAGAACAAAAAATGTTATGGTACAAAGAAAAGCTCTAGAAAACCTCAAAAATTATCTAACAAATAGAAAAGTTATTCAGGCAATATCCAACGATTCTGTCTCAGAAAGTTCAAACCGACTTTGTATCAAAAGACACTGTTCACAAAATTCTGACAAACTATGGACACTTGTATTACAAGAAAAAGAAACAAGGTTGAAATATACAAACATAAGATAGCGTGGACGACAGAATTTAAACAAATCATGTGGAGCGATGAAAAGAAATTTAACTTAAATGGTCCTGATGGTTGGCACTTCTATTGGCACCGTTTGAAGTGAGAAGAGCGAGTGTTTTCACATTGAAAATTTGGGCTGGATTTTGGTGGAATGATTCCACACCTATAGCATTTGTGAAATGAAGAATGGGCGCTACACATTACCAACAGCTTCTGCAACGACATCTACTTCCATTTGGCGTGGATATTGTTGGATCTGCTTGGAAATTTTAGCAAGTCAATACATATCATACAGTAATGCATACAAATGTTCGTTGAGAGGAAATCTATTAAATATTAAAAATGGTATACTATGTTAAGAAATTATAAGACCACTGAGATGACGTTGGGAATTAGTGTGAAAAAGGATTTATTTGATCAAAATGTTTTTTTTATAAATAATAAAAATAATGTTTGTTCCATGATATAAAAGAAAGCACTTTTCAGGGCCGCCGCCAGGGGGGGACAAACGGGACTCTAGTCCGGGGCCCCAACGGAAGGGGGGGCCTCGTCAGCCACGCTTGGGAAAAGGCATCAGGCACGAGGCAGAGCCCAGAGGGGCCCACACGTACCCAGTTGTCAGGGGCCCAAACATTTCTGGCGGCTGGCCTGCACTTTTGAACTTTATCTGATTTTTATACAAAAGTAAAAAAAATAAATTAGTTGCAATGCTTTTTACACTGCTTATTTTTCCTATCGTCCCATACATCCATTATTGCTCTTCGGAGCTCTTTTGCATTTTCACACTTACTTCCAGCATAAATCTTCCTACTAAGGATACCTCACAGGTTCTCCATAGGATTAAGATCGGGGCTACGAGAGGGCCAATCCAAAACATTGATCTTTTCTTTTGCAAACCATGTTTTCGTAGATTTGATACAAGGCATGGAGTATTGTCCTGTTGAAATACCCACTCAGTCCTCCAATATGTAGACCAAAAGGTATCAATCCATTGTAAAGCATATCTTGATATATGTCTGAATTCATTCGGTTATTGATAATAACCAAATCTGCTTTCCCATGAAATGCAAATGCACCGCATACCATGATGGAACCTCCCCCAAGTTGTCGACTGTATCTGTCTTTGGGTTCTCTTCTCAAAACATGCCATTAACTAGTAGCCAACCGGACCGCCATTAACTAGTAGCCAACCGGACCGTCGAAGTTGAATTTGTTTTCGTCTGAAAATACAATTGAGTGCCATTCTGTAGTCCAGGATATGAATTTTTTTGGGTCAGTTTAATCTTGCCTCCTATGCGCTACCAAGAATTTTGTAATAGTCTTCATTTTAAGATGTTTCAAATGATGATTTTTCTCTCAGTCCTTTCCTCACAGTTACATGGCTCACTTTTCCATCCAAATCTTTGCTGATTTCACGAGTGGACCTTGATTTGGACACACCAAGGCTCCCAATTCTCCTTAAGTCTCTGGGAGAGAGGCCAGGTTTTCTTCCTGTTCTCTTCTTGGTGCCCTATTCATCTTGCTTAACAATAACATTGTATACTGCATTCTTGGATCTTTCTATTGTCATAGCTATGTCTCTCTCTTATTTTCCATTGCTACGCAAAAAAAAAAAAATTTCGAATTTCTTTCGCTGATATTCTTTATCTCGAGGCATTGTACTTAAGCACTTCTATACCAGAAAGAAGCACTTTACACTGGTTCACACTTATTTGAATATGCAAATTTTGAAATTGAACGACGATAGAAGCATCTATTCGAAGGTAATAGGGTCTTATAAATAGAAGGTCTTATAAATACAAAGTGTAAAAACCATTACGACTAAATTTTTTTTATTTTTGTATAAAAATCAGATAAACTCAACAATTTCTTTCCTATCATGGAACAAACATTATTTTGTTCATTTGTAAAAAACATTTTGATCAAATAAACCCTTTTTTTTTACACTAATTCCCAACGTCAGCTCAGTGGTCTTATAATTTCTTAACATACCTTATTTACATATTTGTTAACAAAGAATGAGCATTGGGACGGTTAAAAAAGTCGTTAATTGAAATTTGAATATTGTTTTTATTAGATATATAGATGTGAAGATAATGTAATTTTCATCAATAAAAAAATGTAGGTTAGGAGTTAAAAGTTTGTCAATAAAATATTAAAAATTCGTACTAATAAAAATACAATTAACACAGAATAGTTCAATATAAAATAGTAACGTGATATAAAAGTTGAAAACGAAAATATCTATTTTACTTTCTGCCCGTGTACAAAATCTTTTGTTTCAGGTTTTGAAGTTAGCTTACTGGATCTACTTGTTCATATAGAGTCACCTTATAACAGACTTTTCTAGCGGGAGTTGTACCGCCGCCATTATGAGATGTTAATTTGAGCGAACTGAGCATGTTAAGCACTCAGCTTGAGCAAATAATATAAGAAAAGTAGTAATTTATGTTGAGGAAAAATTACTAAGAAACATTCTAAATAAGCCTCAAATTCAAAATTTAAATGTAAAGCACTGGTCGTCGAAATGCGCATACGTAGCATTAAAATAAGTTTGTGGAATTTATGGTTTCTCTTTCTGTTATTTCTAATCATTGCCGGCTTTCCACAGTTTCCTGGCATCATTGGATTCCTTTAATGGATAACAATGTTTTTATTTGAACATAACATTTTTACAGTAATGCAAAACAATCGTCGTACAATAAATGTTGTTATAATAAATGTTCAAATGTCCTTCTTGGTCTGTGCACATCTATAAGCGATGTTACAGAGACCTTTCTGAATGCAGTATCGGAAAACTACAGCACTATTTCCACGAACTAGTCACACGAAAGTGAAATAGTCAAACTGTCAAACCAATCATACGCAGCGTCAACCTTTGTTTTCGTTTAAATTGATAAACAATTTCTGTTTGTTGCCTTTTCTTTAAATCCAAACTTACTTAAGTTATGGCTGTTACCTCTCAGGTGCTGAAAATAAAGATTTACTACAGCAATACGATTATGTTTATATTGTTTAAAGATGTCTTCGTTAACCTTCCATCATCACGGGCATAAGATCTTAAAATTTAAAAATAGAAAAAAGAAAACGGTAAACAGTGCTCCCGCTAGCCTATTTTAGGAGGGCGCTGCGCCCTGCCGCGAGAGTAGTGCGCCCTGCCGCAAGAGTAGTGCGCTCGTTCCCCAAAACAGTGCTTTTCCGCGAAAATAGTGCTTATCAATTTGCTCTTGCTCTTCCATGTATCCTTCCGCCTGATTTTATTAAACTAGCTGAACAGAAAGCACACAATTAGGCTTAGCCCTGTCCCTGCCCCTCGCCCCCCTTCCCCATGAGATGCCTTTACACTGCATGGTGTGCCCTCTTGCTGCAGTTGACACCCTGCCCTCTGTCAATTTTAGTGGGAGCACTGGTAAACAATCAGTAAACGGCAAGGGGATGGAAAGTAAACAACTGAATTCAATATTATACGGAATTATTGCTTAAACGGTAGAAAAACAAAATCATAGATGATACTGTATTGAGAATGTCGTCAATGTCTGATTGAATTTGATTGTTTAACGAAAGTTGAGAGGCGATAGATTTGTGCTTAAAATGAATTTTTCTATAATAATTTGAAGTAGACCTACTGTATGCAACATTTGATGTCGATTTTGATAGCAACTGCAGATTTATTGTCACTCTTTATAAAGGATCTTTTATTGCCCCTGAAAGTCTTTAAAGTAGCGGTTGTATCACATTATTCAATATGGCAACAAAATTTAATAATGCAGTAGGTACAATTTATCAGCTCAACAAATGAGAGCCATATTGCAACGGTAATATGAAGCTGGACGTATCTCATTATCAAGTAACACTTGCATGTGAATTCGCTACTTAAACTAACAGATGCTAGGATTTTTTAATTTATATAAATATTGAATTTTTATGGTTTCACGCTTTATTCTCACGCATCTACTTATATATCTTTACTATCTCATTCATTATTAACCTATACACAAACCTGTGCTTATTCATTCAGGTCCACATTCGCATACACAGGTGTCCATAAATTAAAGGATTTGCGGAATGGAACCCTACCGCACATCCGATCAGCACCAAACTTGGTAAGACTGTTCTCTAGGCCATATAAACACAATTCAGTCATAGACACCCCTGACACAAAAACTTGTAGCAACCTCCTCTCTAATTTTGTAAACCGTAAGCGACGTTTAGTACGCCGTCTAGTCCCTCCTCCCGCACAGAAAAACACTCAGCACAACGTACTGGCATGCTCAAAAACCAGGGTATCCAACAATGGTTGTGGTACGGCATCCCATTCCAAGGGCGTAATCAGGATTTTACATGGGGGGGGGGGGTTCGGGGGGGGGAGGTTGGGGAGATAAAACGTAGAATAGTTTTTATTAGAAACAAAGAAAAACAAATGAACAGATTAGAAAATAAAAGGGGGGTTCTTCATAACCCCCCAAACCCCTCCCCTAGTTAAGCCCCTGAAAAGCTGAATAATCAATGCAGAAGAGTGTAGGATTTGTAAAAAAAACATTTTTTCGGCAACAAACGATTGCACTTACCGCGAGAATGTCGAAGAGCTGCTGAACGCCTATCAAGCCATGGGATTCGTTACATCTCTTAAAATGCACTTCTAACACTGCCATCTAGTCCAAACGCAACTTCCCTCCAAAATTGCACCCGTGTGATATTTCGTAAAGATATTTCTAAAAGGATATTAGATACAAGAGAAAATAGACCAAGAAAATGTTAGCAGAAGAGTGCTGGACGCTTCTTTGAGACACTTCCGAAGAGAAAAAAGACTATCCATTGAGAACCCCACGAATTTTTTTCATTTTTTTTTCTATTTAGATGCATATCAAAAACGAAAATTTGTACCATTGTGGTGAAGTGATTTTGCAATTTGATATCATTTCGTCAGCATTCCTTCCGAAGAAGGGTGCCAACATAAATTAAAAAAAGGGTGGGATCGAGTTGATATGCATAAAGTAGGTTTATTTACAAAATATAATCAGATAAGTACAATAAGGCAAATACAAATCAGCAGGAAATGACAATTACTGCTTTAAACTAAATCAATTAAGTGACAAATGTATGATCCTGTATTACTTAGCACCAGTCTAAACAAAGAACTCCCAATTAACTACCAAGTCAAACCTTAACAAGGGACTAAGAAAACCCCGTGTGCATACAGATTACAAACACGAACCTAAAGTCGTGTTCCAAAAGGCCTCAAAGGGGTTGGTTAGTGCAAGGGATACCAAAGCCAACACACCGGATCCTACACCGGCAGGCTATCAAACACCCGAACCAAAACGGGACAAATCAACCTCTATAACTAAACCACACACCCACCAGGCAATATAAAACAACAAGTACCCAGCATGCACACAACAAGAAAAACCAAACCTTCCCCAAAACAAGATAAAAGTTTAGTTACCCACTGTGCTAGGAATACACTCACATATAAATGCTTTACAAAAACAACTAATCAACAATAAAATTGGCAGATTGAAACTAGATCAAATAGTGGCAAACTAAGATGATAAAAACTAGCGCATAACTAAGCCAAAGATTCTCCCAAATAATACATATAGATAGAAAGTCACACCTAAACTAGGGACATAATAACCTCACCGTACAAACTGGTCACAGACATGGAACTCCCGCCATGTAACATAAAGATTCAAGGGGATGGTCGCTGCAGTGGGAAACAAAGCCAACCTACCGGATCCAACACCGGTGTGCTACACAGAACCCGAAATCTAGTCCGTACCAACGGGACTAGCCATCCAAAACAAGCGGGTCTACACATCCACTGCCAACGAGCCCCAAGACCAAAGCCCCTACACGACACCTGTACCAAGATTGCACCAAAAATCCAAAAGCCCCAAATAATCCAAAATAAGAAGTTGCTTAGTTACCCCATGCGCTAGTATTAATATCGTACTGAATGCTCCACTAACGATCTATTCAAAATATATATAATCTAACTACAGTATTACTTAAATACTACAAAATATTAATAACAGCACTTAATCCAAGTTGGCTAATCCATGCACAACATAACAAACTTTTCTCAACTTAACATCTTATCACACTTACAACGATACAATTTCATAATTCATTCATCAAATAATCTCCCTAGACTAATACAAAATCCAAAATCAACTATCGAATAAAATAACTTATACTTCGATCTACTTTTCAATCATAACATTAAAATACAGATAAGTCACTAATTCCGCCATACTAATAAACTTGATAATTCTAATCAATTCCCCGATAGAAATACAATAAAGCAAACCCTCATAATCCAAAGTTAACAATTTTACAAACTACAAAATTAAATTCAATCATAGCTGCCTAAATGATTCTAAACGTTTTTAACACTTCAATAAACAAAGATCACAATCTAAAATTCTCGCTAATAACAGCATAAATCTCATTAAATCCATTCCCGCTACAATTAAAATCCATAACCCAAATTTAAAGAACTATTACAAAATTTCATTTAAGCTTTACACCAAATCCCAATATAAAGAATCCAATAATCTAAACTCAACAAATAAATAAAATTTTACCACGTGGTTTTCTCTTTCCGTAATGAGAGAAAGTTAGGCCTAACCATCGTTTACAATACTACAAGAACCCAGTCCGGGCGGAACACAACTGTTCCCGGGCTACAGTCATCTGCTTCGGCATCGTCGTCGTCTTCTTCCTGGTCTTCCATCTCGTACACGTCCTATCTGGCTCGACTCTGGATCTTGAATGCTCTCACGAATGCTCGACAATCGACAATCGAACAGTGCAGGTAAACGAAACGAGTGGTCCGAAAGCAACGCTTTCACTGCCATACTCGTCCAGAAAGTAACCACGGGAAGTATACTGAACTAGGCGAGAAGCCAGATGAAACCTAGTTAAGTCATCCAGAGGATAAGATGGAGTCCTTTCCTATCAGGACGATAGTGTTGATTGTTGATTGACGAGGGACAAGGGACACGAGGAGCTAGGAGATCCAATATTCGGGAAATATCGCCTTTTGGATGTCGTCGAAATTGATGTCCAGGAGGTGACGCGGCCTGTGATGTCTAAGAAGGCTTCTGAAGGTAAGCGGGTGCTCAAGAATACCTGCAACCAGAGGATTGGGATGGTCCTTCATCTTCGGAAGCAGCTTTTTCATCAATTCCTGGACGTGATTCCCAATGGGAGATATCTCAAAATCGTCGGCAATAGAAGTATTTGTTGCAACTCTCCTGTCAAGTTGAGCAATGGTCCTCAAGGTAACGTTTTGGAAAGTTTGGAGATCCTTCCATCTGGACTTACATATTGTAGCCCATGCGGGCATACCATAAAGCAAGATGGTTCGGATTACCGTCCTATACAGCAACAATTTGCAGTCCAATCCAAGCGCGCTGTTCCGCCCCAGAAGAGCTACCAGACTGAACTTTGCCTTGTTGATGGCGTAGGAGACATGGTCGCCCTAATTTAGCTTGGCATCTATCACCACTCCGAGGTATTTGTAATGTTTTACCCATTCGAGCTCTCTATCAGAAAGGAAGAGAGGACTCGGGGGTTTCCGAAGTTTCTTTGTAATGAACATTGCCTTGCATTTGTCAAATGCTGCTGCCGACCCCTTTTTTATATACAAGGCAAGCGTCGGGCTGCCCTCTATCGGTGGCGTGGGTGAAGCTCTCACTCCACATCCGGATTTCAAACGTGCCACTTCTAGCCTCTGATAGAAAGTGACGTCATCGCCAGCACGCTAGATTCGAAGCGTGGGCGTGGGATTCAAAAAATTTACAGGAAGTTTAAACTCCTGTGTAATTTGAAACACAGTCATTACAATCTTATACACTTGTAATTCAAATTATAAAAGATTAATAAAATCCAACACAGTTTGGTGTTGGACAATTAATAGGAGGAAATGTCCGGAAAGGGGGCCACTGTCCGAGTACAAAGGGGCTATCGCCCGACGAAGGAGTTTTTTGTCCCTATTATAATTTGACACCAGAAGGTGGCATGTGGTCCTTTTCTAAGGGAGGACTACTGTAACCCTTTACAAATAAAACAAACAAAACAACAAAGTGACTATGTCACACCATCATATTTTGATACCTTATAATTTCATTTGGAAGCATTTTACACGTTGTACTTGAATAAACGTAAGATTAGTAATATCTTCCATAATTTAATGATGGAAATAATTAAATAAAAAAATAAAATAAACGAAAAAAAAATAAATAATAGTATAATGATAATGAAAAGTCACTTTTCAATCTACAGTAATTCCAATTTTGGAGTCTAAATAGGTTAGTCAGATGATGTCCAAATTTGGGGTCTAGAGAAGGTGATAGTCTAGAGAATTACTGGCCACAGTAATCCAATTTTAGGATCTAGATGATGTTCAGATGATGTCCAAATTTCCACTGATAAGGTAACTAAATAAATAAACTAAACTATGAAATTAATTTTAAACAAGAAGATATCATCATAGCCGGATTTGAACCTGGGCCGTCAAATCTAGAGCGGATAGATAAATAAAAATAAATTTTACGTATATAAACCGAGAATAATTTTCTTTTATAAATAATTATATACACAAGTCTAAATTACTTTTCTGGTTTTTATTGAATGTAAAAATTTGACATAATCCCTCGTTTGTTTTTAATAATTTGTTTTTATATATCAACGCCCCATTCATAATGCAGAGATTGTGGAGATCCACTACCTCATTTTTTAACCGTATTCAGCATGTTTACTCTGGCTTCCCTTCAATATTACGTGCCAATTTTTCGCCTTTTACTAAAGATTGCCGTGGAGGGAAGCAACACAATGAGTCTATAGACGAATTTTTTGAGCTCTGCTTTGCAGAGCATATAACAAATCAAAAATTAGAAATTATGCTTGAAATTATGTTTAATCACTATTCTCTTTTTGGTCAAGTCTGATTGTTTGTTTTTTTTGGTGGTCTATGTGACTTCGTTTTCCATAATCAATTTCTAGCTTCAGAAAAAAAACTACTTATAAGAATGCACGCTTGGTCTGTACGTTTATCCGGCCGTCTGCACGATAACTTTTTCAAGTGTTGTTTTCATCAAGGTCTTAGCTCGGCTGCATCAACTTTTCAGGAAATTTTGTGGACCCCTTCAAGTGGAATTCGCATGCTAAAACAGTGACCGTAAAGAATACCAATTGATTTCATATAACAATTGATTCGTCAAGAATGAATACACTCTTACTTTGTTTATCTTTTAAGCATTGTTGACGTGAGCACGTGCAAGCGATGATCGCTTTGTCGACACACGATTCTCAATTGCTCGTAATATATTATACTCTGTTCAACGAAAGAAAAACTGGGCATGTCTTTTTAAATTTCCTATTTCAATTGTTAAACATTGTTGCTAACTAAAACTAACAATCTCTAACAATTGAAATTGGAAATATAACTGGACACGCCCAGTTTTTCTTTCATTGGACAGAGCATAGTAAATGTATTTCTGCTTCACAGCTGAAACTTCTTGGAAGGTTTACAAAATTTTAAGTTTTAAGACCTCCACCCTCTAATTTTCAACTTTTATCTGCAAGCATATAACTTCTTTTCAGCAAAGTTTATTTTGGAATTTCAACTTTAACAAATCACTTCTACAAAAATTTTGGAAATCATCAATGGAATTATCATCTGGAAAAATCTACACATCAATTTGGACATCATATGATCATTCATGTTATTATTTATTTTTTTATTTAATTTTTTTATTTAATTATTTACATCATTAAAATATGGAAGTTATTATTAATCTCATGTTCATTTAAGTGTTATGGTTCTTTTTAATTAAAACCTTATTTCTCTGAAAACTGATGAGTGATAGAACTTTTCTGGCTTCAGTTTCGGACTAAGTACCCTCAAAAACAAAGTCCGGGTAAATTTTCTGAAGGAAAGAGTATAATTAATAATCTCTTACTGGAACAAAAATAAAAGTTAACAAGTTTTTTAAATAAAAAAAAAAGAAAGAAACAATCTCAAATTAAGGTCGCCTCCAAAGTGACCCCATTTGATGTGATAAATTGATGCCAACGAATAATCTAATCGCCAATGCATTTCTTATAGACACTTTTTCGGTATGGTCTTCTACGAATTTTACTTTATGGACTCAACATGAATTCCACGAAATGATAAGTTGAGCTTAGGGAACAGATAACAGTTCCAGGGGCCATATCTGCCAGTGCTTGTTTGATAACATTCGTTGAGTTTTTGGTCAAAAATTTGCTTGCAAGGATCTTTGTGGGATGGTGCATTTCGTGGTGCAAAATCCAAGAATGGTTCTTCCAGAAATCTGACCTTTACAGGGGCGTAACTAGGATTTTGCATGGGGGAGTTCGTTGGGGGGGGGGGGATAAAATGTAGAATAGTTTTTTTAGTTGAAACAAGGGAAAACAAATGAACTTAAACAGATCAGGGAAATAAAAGGGGGATTCCCCTAGTTACGCCCCTGCATTCCTGGACCAATGACGTTCGTAGGTCCTGCAGTGTTCGCGGAGGTGGTATTCGTGGCGCAACACGTCTTCCAAGAGCGTTTCATGCGCGCTCAATGGGTTTAGGTCCGTGCTGGCCAATCCTCATATTCCAGGAAGTCATCCACTATACTAGCCCGATGCGGACGGGCATTATCGTCAATGCAGAGGAAATATAGACCACCGCACCCCTGAAGAAACGAGCATGTTGTCATAGGACACCACCCCGGTACACCTGGGCAGTAATAGTCCTTCTGTCGAAAACTTGTAGCGGTGTACGGGAACCCATCGTGATGCCCGCCCACACCATCACACCACCACCGCCATAACGGTCATGTTCAATGATGTTAGAGAAACTGGACTGTGTCCCACGCTTTCTCCAGATGTGAACACGTCGAGAATCAGAGTCCAGGCTGTATCGGAACTCATCCGAAAGCATGACCTGACTCCAGCGTCCTTGTGTCCATGCTGCATGTTTGGCTCACCAAGACAACCGTTCCCTGTGGTATCCCTGGATCAATGCATCTTATCGGTCAACAAGCCTAGAAGCCAACTGCGTGGAGTCTCCTGTATACCGTTTGCCTGGAAACACTAACCCCAGTGGCTGTTGACAGCTCTCTGACAATGTCCCTGGCTGTGCTTCGTTTGTTCCTAGGGGAGGTAGAGCAAGGTAGCGGTCTTGTCTGGGTGAGGTGATCCTTGGACGACCCTGACTAAAGTGTCCAAAGTATCCAAAGATCCGTATCCACAGTCTTTAAATGACACGTTTAGCAGCCGAGACATTTCAACTTGGGACTGGCCCGCTTCCATTCGTCCTCTCACAGCATTCTCTAAATGGACACGATGAGCCTTTAGCAACAATTATTGAATGTTCAATTGCCAATGAAAGTTAAAATATATGTTCACCATAATCTGTGTTGCAAAGTCAGTGAGGTAAGCATCTTCCGTCACCAGTGGTGCTACCACCTGCGTATTTAATGTGTACTTAATGATGGAATGGCGTTTATAGAACGTATAGAACGTAAATATGAATAGCCTTACCAAGTTTGGTGCTGATCGGATATGTAGAATCTATGGACGCTAGTGCTCAAACATGCTCATACAATTTCTAATTCACTCGCCCATACATGCTATCAAACACATTTAGCTATTCATATTTTCACGTTTAAATTCCTCAGAAGCTTTTTTTTTTTTAAGTTCGTTTTGGTAATGATACGGTCTTTCAATCTAACCGTGGTAATGATAGCTTGCGCATTCTCATCATTTTTTATATTCATCTTTTCTCATGAAATTAAATTTTATTTATTGGTCTTTAAATTTTATTTTATTTTATTTTATCTCTTTCTTTGTTAAGGTTTTTATTACTATATCAAGATATAATATGTTTAAAATTAATTTTATTAAAAAAATTCTTTCTAACTAGCGTCTGTAGAACTTCTGGGCTACTGCTGCAGAGGCTTGGGAAATGCTCGATGTCAGCGCCTCTACGACACGCAATGTGGAGCTCAACGCCACAGGTAAACCCCAAAGGGTTAAAATGGGCGATCGCAAAAAGGGAACAGAAAGAAGGCAATAATTTTTCGTCAATCTTTGTTGAGATGTTCGAGAACCTATATAAAAAATATTAACCTAAAGCACATATCAAAATTCAATTTAAATAAATAAATAAATAAAATAAATAAATAAAGAAGAATAAAATGACTCTCCCTCCCCCATATAATGCAGAAATTCGCTTTTTCTCGGAATTAATCCCCCCGGCGTGAAACGAATGAATATATTGCAGAAAATTAAAAAAGCAATGTCAACAAACTCCGAAAAAAGACATTAAAGTAGTCTAGCCGAATAAAAGCTTTTATTAAATTATTAAATTTTTAATATAAATAATATTTTATTTTATATGCTTAGACTGATAGACAAAACATACCGATCACTTTAAAATTTTTAATAAAAATCTTAAAAGAAACGAGATATGAAGGGAAAAAAAAAAGAAAGAAAATTTTAAAAAACGTAATTTTAATAATGAATGTTTTCAAAATCTTTCATCGTTAGAGCAAAAAAAAAATATAAAATTATTTCAGAATGGGATTTTTAAAACTGAGTCATAGCGTTCAGAGGCCTCCAAATACGCAGTTACTGATAACTAATGCCGGACTTTTCGATTATCGAAACCGTATTTTTTTATAAATACTTCTTGATTCCATATGAATAATGAAATGGGGGATGAAAATATTACAAGTATATTGTTAAAAAATCTCGACATTTCTTCTTTTTTTGTGTGCATGATACAAATTAGTTCTATTTTTTACTTATTACTTTATCCTATTAGAAAAACAGAATCTTCTAACGCTGATGTCAGTTTATTAAACAATAAAAAAAAATAAAATAAAAAGTATTTAATCGATTTTCAGTTTCATGTCTCCCGAAGTTCGTCGTAAATTGACTGATCCTATGAACTTTAAAAGCAAGGAGAATTAAAAATATACAATGCATTTTAAAGACGATTTATTCCAACACTAAACACTATATGCTTTCAACTCCTTGAAGATGGATAGCACACTCCTATAAGATTCGTACAGAAATATCCGTCAATTTTTTTTCTTCTTTTTTGTAATGTATTGAGTTTAATGAAACTTCAATACAACAAAATCAAGCAATTGAATCTTTAAAAAAATATATTCATTTCAGTAAGAATACTTCCACGAAAGTGGAAGAACCTATGACTCATTTTTTAACAGTCATGTTTCATCACCCTTTTCTAATTTTCTTTTCCCGGCATTATCCTCTTCATCATCATCAATAATTATATCTAAAAGGAGGAACCACATAAACCAGCTGCACTCTTCTTCTGTTCATCAAAAGAAAAGTAGCTCGGTGAATTTCAAATGGAGTTTTTGAATCTTTTGGAATTCGAAGTAGGGAAAGAAAACTTATACTTCATCTGTCCGAAACTGTGGTATGCATTTACAATAAAAAAATAATATTGAAATGTATTACCATATTTCAGACAGAGGGAGTATTGTCCTTCTTTTATAGAATACATCTAGAAATGATCAACAGACCATTTTCGGTTAGGTTTTACTATGTGAAACAGCCACTGTGCAATGTTCTTTGTGATCAATAGAAAAGGGGGAATGTATCAGTTTATCACTAATAAAACTATAATATGTTGAAGAATTTAACTATCAATATTCTTTAATTTTCAACAAATTTATGTAGCCCCTTCAGACACAGACTTTAAATTCGGTTGTAAAAATTTTGTTTTTACATTTATTATATTGATACTGTTACATTAAACATAACCAGCAGTTTTTTATTTATTAACATTTTTTATTATCTTTTTACATGTATGGCTATATTTGCTACCGAAATATACATATTTATTAGAAAATCAACAGATTTTATTCCTGTCATTTATTTAGTACGAAATTTTACAAAACATAAAATAATACCGCACTTTTGACAAGGTAAACGTCCAAGATACAAGTTGGAAACATATGTTGCCAAGGTGACTGAAGGGGTTAATTAAATTACACAAACATAATCAATATTTCAATAACTGACTTACAATTCTATCGTTTCAAGGGAATTTTAAAAAATTTCTTGCTAAAAATATTTTTGTAATTTCATTGAAAACTTATTGAAATATACAACTTCCAATTCTTAAAAATTTTTGTAATTATTATTTACACAAATCTTCCTTAACTTCAATTCCAATTATTTCATAAAATTCTGCAAGTGCTTATCTTATAAAATCCTACAATGTACAAAATATATACGAAATATTTACAATATAGAAGTTCAAAACTGCTCTTTGAAAATCTTGGATAAAAACTCACTTATCTAAAAATCTCGATATCAACTTGTGGATATATCTTCCTTGCAACCATTGAAATCAAGCCTTGTAAAAAGGGTTGCAGTTCCAAGGAAAATTCATTCCATAACGATAGAATTTATGTCCAAAAGTCCTTATTACCCCAACCATAAAAACACTTCTTTCGACATATCTGTCAGTCATTATGTGAAAATAAAATAAAATGTCATATATCACATATACAGGGTGAGTCAAACGTCTGTTACCCCCTTCCTATCTTGGATACCAATGTAGTTACGCAAAATCCAATACAGGGAATGAATAGAAACTCGAGGGTGCTCTATCTGATGGAACACCTTTCATTATCTCAAATATGCAAATTAGGACACATCCAAGTTATATCTAGAAAACCATAAGAGATACACAAAAAATTCCAATTTCACATTTGTTCAACAGCAAACTCCAAACAAAACAAAAAAAAAGTTCACCAAAATCCGATGAGCGGCCATTAGAGGAAACAAGAGCAACAGAGTCCAAAGATCCTGGGTTTTTTTTTTCTTCTGAATACCATTTGCCAAGCATGCAAATTATTTCATGCACCATCCTCATCCTGTTCTGGAAAGTTCCACAATTTACCATAAAGTCACCAGTTTCCTGTACAATTGGTATAAAAAGGCTTGTTGAAGCTGAGAAAAAATCAGACCAAAGCAAGATGGCACAGTACACTAACAAGGAAATGATCAACATGGTCCTCTGCTTTGGTGAGGCGAGGCAAAATTATTATGCAACAACTAGGCATCGTTGAAATGTCGTGGGGAATTATGCTATGGTGCAAGTGGACATCACATTGAACACTATCTGGATTGATGGAAAGACTTACTTTGTATCAGATGACTGTTTGTAAGCAACAAACAGAACAAGAGCCAATTGTCCTGTTGCAGAGCTTGCAATGAGGATTGTGGGTGATCCGCTCATCCGATTTTGGTGAACTTTTTTTTGTTGTTTTGTTTGGAATTTGCTGTTGAGCAAATGTGCAATTGGAATTTTTTGTGTCTCTTACGGCTTTCGAGATAGAATTTGGATGTGTCCTAATTTGCATATTTGAGATGATAGAGCACCCTCAAGTTCTTATTCATTCCCTGTACTGGAATTTGCCTAACTACATTGTATCCAAGATAGGAAGGGGGTAACAGACTTTTGACTCATCATGTATAATTTGTTTAACGTTTTTCGGGCTGATATTAAACTCATCAAGTTACTGGCAAGTTTTTTCACGAAATGCCTTGAGATGTCAGACGTACCAGATGATTGGAATAATGCAATGATGGTTCTATTTTTCAAAAAAGGAGACCGAGAAAATATCCAGAACTATCGCCCTATCAGCCTTTTGTTTATAAGATATTCAGTAAAGTCCTGACAAACAGACTTGATTCAGCACTACACTCAGCATAGCCAAGAGAACAAGCGGGCTTTCGAAGCGGATATAGCACGATCGACCACATTCAAGTTATTAGAGAACTTATCGAACGCCACAACGAATATGAAGTGCCACTTTGCTTTGCCTTCATCGACTTTGAGAAAGCTTTCGACTCGGTGTTCACACATGCTATAGTGAAAGCTCTGGAAAGAATGGGAAAAGCCGGAAGCTATATTAGTATTCTTCAGAAGATATTTAGTAAAGCGACTGCTACCATTCGTTTGGATAAAGGAAAAGCAAGGATCAACCTTGGAAAAGGAGTAAGACAAGGAGACGCCATCTCACCAAAACTCTTCACAGCAGTTTTAGAGGAAGTCTTCAAGGAATTGAACTGGTCAAAAAAGGACTTAAAATAAAGTGTGAATTCCTTAACCACCTTCGTTTTGCCGATGACATCGTTCTCACCAGTAATAGTCCTTCTGAATTGGAGGAAATGTTACAAGAACTAGCAGAGGCTACTCGGCGTGTAGGACTGAAACTGAACACACAGAAGACAAACGTTATGTTCAATGCATTTGCTCCAAAACAGAAGGTCATGGCAGGCAGCATTGTGATTGAAGAAGTACAGAGCTACATTTACCTGGGACAAGAATTCACCATGGATGGCAACATTCTGAATGAAGTTAACAGACGAATTAGAACAGCATGGAGTGCTTTTGGCAAGAATAACATTATCTTGAAGAGCAACATGCCACTTAGCTTGAAACGAAAAGTTTTCAACCAGTGTGTTTTACCAGCACTCACCTACGGAGCTGAAACATGGACTTTATCAAGGAGGAAAACACAAAAACTACAGACAACACAGAGAAGCATGGAAAGATGTATGCTGGGAATTACAAGAAGAGATCGAAAATGCAACAGCTGGATAAGAAGCCAAACGAAGATGATTGACGTCATCGAACGGATCAAACGTTCTAAATGGCAATGGGCTGAAGTCATTCTGGATTGGTACCCTCGAGACTTTAAACGCCCAAGAGGACGACCCCATACAAGGTGTATCGACGAAATAAGGAAGGTGGCTGGTGTCAACTGGAAATCCAAAGCTTCAAACAGAGAAGAATGGAAGCGTTTAGAGAAAACCTTCATCCAGCAGTGGATTGCAAGGGTTGACCGTGATGATGATGATGATGATGATTAAACTCATCATCAGATCTTCATAACAAAAAACTCTCCCTCCCAAAATCAAATAACTGAAGTAAATGAAAAAAACTTAAAAACTAAGAATTGACAGTTAAATTTTTAAGAATTGGAAATTGTATACGTATTTCAATAAGTTTTCAATGAAATTATTCATTTGAAAATAACAAATTCAAATTCTATACTACCGTCTAAAGGTAATGTAAATTTCCAAAGTACCAAAGTTGTATATTTATTATATTTATATACGCTGTTAATACGCATTTAGAACGATACTATTTTTAACAAGAAATTTTTTTAAATTCCCCTGAAACGATAGAATTGTAAGTCAGTAATTGAAATATTGATTATGTTTGTAATTTAATTAATTAAATTTATCGAAGATTAAAGAATCCTGATAGTTAAAATGTATCAGTTTGTTAGAGAGAGGCCTCCGGTTTTGAAGAAATTGTTTCCATTAATTTTCCCGCGAATAATTCATGATTGCATGGAAGACGCAAGAAATTATCACCGCCGTGGGCGCATAGTTAAATTTAACCCAATTTTCAGAATAATTCTCTAATATTCCCCTTCATTTACAGAACTGTCATCTCTGCTTTGACAAAGGATAGTCTCTATCCGAAACGTCAGATTTTTATTTTATTTGATTTTTGATTTTTGATTTATTTTATTTTTTATTATTTATCTATTACTTATTATATTCCAGGGTTCTTGTGTCTCGTCCTTTTCTCCTACATCCGTCAATTTCCATAGCGGTATTTACACAATGCAACATATTCAAAAATTCTTTCGCCTATTCTTTGGCTATGCCCATACGAGCGGTTTTTCCCGCAGCAGTTCAGAAAAAAAATGAATCTGGGCCACACGCCGCAAAACAAAACTTTTCTTCTGCGGTTTCAAGATCGCTCGCAAAGTCTGGGCACGGTTAGATTGAAAGACCGTGGTCTCGGCTATTAAATTAGCGATTTTTCCGCGACAAACGGCAAAAGCGCATTTTTCATTTGCGTTTGGGAGGAGAATCATATCATTTCCCCTGATTTGCTCTCGGATCTCTCGTCTTCTAGACCAGCGGTCGGTAACCGGTGGTCCGTGGACCGCAAGAAAATTTCGGTGGTCCGAGGAAAAACTTGAATATGATTTCCATTTTATGTTTATTACACTGTTTCTTTATATTCTGATTCGTCTTCGTGTCACTGACAAAGAATCATTGATAAAATTGATTAGTGGTCCGCGGGTTTCAAAATTTTGAGTTTAATGGTCAATGCTGCCAGCTCAAAAAAATTTTTCCACTAAACTTTAACTAAAACTTTAACTAGTTCTATTGTTCTAATGTAATATTTAGTGGAATTTTTAATGGATTTTAATGGAATTTAGAGTAATTTTTGTGTAAAATCCACTAAAGCTAGTGGAAAAACCACTGATCTGGCAACGCTATTAATGGTCCGTGAGGTCCAAAGGGTTGCTGACCGCTGGTCTAGGCTGCTGGCCGTTGCGAAAATGACACCAATACACAAAACTTCGGAAAACACTGACGCATTTATCGTGATACGGAATTTAAATCGTGTATTAAATTTTTATTTAAATTTTTTATTATTAAAATTGTGTCGTATTATTTCTCTGTCGATTTAATAAATCCAATTAAGAAATTATCTTAAAATTTTTATCAATGAATGTGTCTTAATAAAATTTGTTCTGGTTCTTGTAATAAAAATTTTGTAATCATTAAAAACGTATTTTGAACATTAATTTAAAATTTCGTATTAAACTTTGATTAAAAATTTTTAAATTTCGCATTAAATTTTTCCCGTTAAACTTAAATTTTTATTATTTAAATTTCGTATTTAATTTTTTTTTGTGATCTCTATACATCTTAAGAAATCTAATTTAAAAATTATTATTACTTTATGTTTCTTCAAAAATTTTAATAGGGTTCATAAATTTGTTTAATGGGTCTTACAAAGTTTGTAATGAGACAAAACAAGCTATTAGGTTGGGGAAAATTAATGGCCTATTACATTTTATAGGTGAAGGTGAATCGGTATGCAAATTATTTCTCGACTAATACAGCCATGTGACACATGAATATAAAGCTGCAGTTCTTCTCTTTAAGCTGATGTTAAAAACTTTTTCAAACGCCTTACGTTGTGAAAGATTAGATCAATTTTGCAAATGCTGTCTACACAAGAGATATGCATCATTTATTGCAGGAGTTCAAACTTGGCCGTAATGCTGCTGATGCAATTCGAAATGCCATCAAGCATGAGGCGACAGGACAACTTCTCAACGAACGACGCGCAGATGTTTGGAAAATTCCGTGGCGGCAATATCACCTTGAAAGTAGGATGGCCGCGGCCGTCCATCAAAAGTTGACGAGAACCCATTGAAGACATTAATCGAAGCCGACCCGCATAAATCCACACGAGAAGTGCCGAAGAGTTCAAAGTAGACCATTCGGAAGTCGTTCGCCACTTGAAGCAAATTAGAAAGGTGAAAAAGCTCGATAAGTGGGTGCCCAAGTTGGATCAAAACAAAGCTATGGTGACTGTTTGGTCTGCAACCGGACTCGTTCATCACAGCTTCCTGAATCAGGGTAAAACCTTTACTGCCCGGTCATACGTTCAACAACTGCACCAGAAACTTTAACAACATTAGTCAATCAGAAAGGTCTCATCTTGCTTCACGATAACGCTCGGTCGTACGTCGCAATGGTCATCAGATTTTCGCTTGTTTCGCTCTCTTCAAAACTCCTTGCATGGTATAAAATTCAATTCAAATGAATTCAGTTTTTCACCGATAAAGACAGGTCTTCTATGAACGAGGAATTATGAAGCTCACTGAAAGATGGCAAAAAGGTTATCGAGCAAAATGGTCAATATAGCATTTCTCTTTGTTCTTTATGACCTTTGGAAAAAAAATAGGAAAAAAATACCTCCTGACTTTTTCGACAACCAAAAATATTACTTTCTTAAGGAAAACACTTTCATATATTTAGTGCGCGTTCACGCAGTTATATTTCGACGGCAGTGTCTAGAAAATACTTTAATTGTTCCTTTATTTTATCTGGTATAAACGTAACCTCTTCGTATAATCCTGATAATAATCTAGTTAATTGTACAGTTCGTAGGGCTCAGAATTCTCAAAGACACCGACACTTAAATATTCTCAAACACACCTCTAAGGCTGTCGTTACTTTCTGTGTGGAAAAAAAAACAGGAGACACAAGATCCACTTGACCGCAACAAGTTGACATTATTGGCACAAATGTACATTTCGATCACAAGATGATCATCGGTCAGTATGCCAATAAATGTCAGCTTTTTGTGGTCAAGTGGATCTTGTGTCTCCTGTTTCTTCGTACCGATACTTATTCCGCAGACAGGCATCATTATACATTCCCCTTCAAAAGTCAAGCACGAAATGCAAATTTCGCTATACGAGGGGAAGTCAGTAAGTAAGTTACAAATGTATATAGAAATAAAACAAATAAGAGTATTGACTTGAAAACTACTTTTATTTCTCCGCATAATCTCTCTGTGCAATGAGGCACTTGTCCTATCATTTCACAAGCACCTTCAAAACCAGCAGCATAAAATTCTTTAGGTTGCTGTCTGAACCAGGCAGTAACTTCCATTTGCACAGCTTGAAGCCGAACAAATGGAAGTCTCTTGGAGCAAGATATGGACTATACGGTGGATGCTCGAAAACTTCCTAGTGAACTTTTCTAGCATCTCAGTTGTCTTGCTTGCAATATGAGATGCGCGTTATCATGCAGTAAGAACACGCCTTTGATGAGGAGCTCTGGTCCTTTACGTCGGATGGCATTACAAAGTTTCATGAAGATGTTACAGTAGGAGCCGGCACTTACAGTTTACTCTCGCTGCCGGAATATGGTAAGCAATATGCCCTAGTGATAGCAGAAGACTGGGCATCACAATGAAGTTGTACAAAAGTCACCGCCACGTTCAGACAGGAGCCCAAAGAATTTTTATGCTGCTGGTTTTGAGGGGCTCGTGAAACGATGGGACAAGTACTTCATTGTACAGGGAGATTATGCGGAGAAATAAAGTAGTTTTCAAGTCAATATTCTTATTTGTTTCATTTCTATATCCATTTATAACTTACTTACTGACTTTCCATCGTATTAAACAAATTGGTAGTTTTCAACCAAATTATCTGCTGTGTTACAGCAGAACATGCAAATGTAGAAATATTGCTGAAGTATGCAAAATAGTCAGCTGGATAAAAGGAGTATTTCCTTCTGGTGGTTATCACATCAGCTGAGAACAGTTACAGGAAAATAGAGAATAGGCATATCCTTCTTCATGTCAGAAAGAAACGTTTGGATGGTGGAACACACAGGCAGACTGCATGCCGGCCATACCATCACACAAGTCATCCTGATCCATTGGTGTTCTTCATTCTGTGATCTCACGGTTATGAACTATGTTCCAAAGCATAGGAACAGTCGCCAGACGACATGTTTTAGGCCGTCCTAGAGTGATCACTCTTTCGGACAACCGTTACATAGACATACTGGTTAGATAGACACACTGGTGTCAATTAGAACTGTGCGTCGTAGGCTGCGTATGCAAGGATCTTTGTACGTCGACCAGTGCAGATTACACACGACATGACCGATTACACGGGAATGAAGACCATGTCAGCTGGACCAGAGATCAGTGAAGCAATGTCCATTTTACGTTGAGCACCATTTTTTGGAGGTAGAAATGTGAAAATTTGGGCTGGCTTTTCTTAGGGTGGTTGCACAGATCTCTACGTGTTTGCAGTCAGTTCGGCACTGTGACAGCCTTACCACATCGAGATGAAATTCTTGATCACTATGTCAGATCTTATGCCGATGATGTAGGCCCAGAGTTCATTCTATTGGATGATAACGCCCGTCCTCACTGACTACGACTGGTGGATGCTTACCTATCGCAGCAAATGTTCTGATCTGCATTCTCTCCTGAGTATTTGCGGGATTGAGTAACCTCAGGTTTTGAAGGAGAGTGAACACCTTCACATACCAAAATTTTCCACCTTCCTAACCCTTCCTCAACCGTTTTGAGAATTGAAGATATAAATAAACGAAAAAAATTGACGTTTTGCCATCCTTTTAGAAATCCTAAATATGGCCATGCCCACTCTGATATCTTTGATAGGTCTATGCGAATTCTATTCTATTTTACTGCATTGCGCAGAGGTCAACAGATGGTCTGTTAATGCAAACCATTTTGCAATAAATATTGATCAATTTCTGCCTTGCCTGCCTTGCAAGTTGCTTTTCTCCCCCCACCTCTGATTGTCAATACGAAGGCTCCCGAAGCCCCACAAAGAGGAGAAGTCGAGCAAGCAGAAGAAGAGGGATGAATGAATTCAATCGGCAACATCGCATTGGGTCACAGGAAGCGGACCGGCCTTCGCTCAAGCAACGCAACCGGCTTATTCAACCAACCTACGACTGGGAATAGAGGAAAGAGGAGGCGAACAATATTTTTTTGAATGGCAGGTTTAATTATAGGATGTTTATTGCCCTCCTATGTAAATGCAGAGTGCTGCTCTTACAAATAAAAAGGAATCGTATATATATTTCACACAAAATAAATATATAGAAGTTCAGCTTTCTTTTAAATTAAGAAAACATTTTCTCTGGAAGCCACAGATTTATAAACCGTGTCCGGAAAGTAAATTGACAAAAAATAAAATTTCATTGTTGTACAATAATAGTGTATGGCTACGTGTAAGCACTAATTAATTAGTATAAGGAGGACAGGTAGTCCGATGAACAATGGTAGCATTGGAGACAATGGGGAAGAATTTATAGCATTTCTCACAGAAGACACCAGATGGTGGATTGTACTAGGGATCCTAAGGCAACCATTTTTAATGTTAACCTATGGGGAAAACGACAGTTTTAATTGATTTTTTTTTAATTACGAGGGGAAAAAAGTCAGTTTTTAAAGATTTATAGAAATTCGATACCAAATGAAAATTGATAAAAAAAAAATGTTTAAGTGCCAGATGGATTTTCTTAGGAAAATTAAAATAAGAAATACTGCCTTTTTTTTGAACATCATTTTGCTCAGCTACATAATTCAATAATTCCATACGAATGTTTATCCTGTCGTTTTTTTTAATTTTAGAAAGCAACAGCTAAATTTAATAATTTTAAATTTTTCTGTTAAATTTTTTATTATCAATTTATTTTAAAAATTCATTTCAATTAAAATTAAGAGCTTTTTGAAAAAGTGACATATATCAATAAAGAAGGTGAGAAATTTAAATGTTAACATCGCCATTTTTATTGTAACAACTGAACAAAAAATTCAGAACAAAAAATTGTAACAACTGAAAATTTATTCTATTTTATCATTTCATAAAGTTTTATAATGTATTTTTAAATTTTATTAATAGATAATTTTAAAGCCATCTGTCGAGAAATTATGGCCTTCCTGTAAAATATGATCTGCAAAAGCAGATATACCCCGTTTTTTCATTTTTAGTACAGGAGATATGCTCTTTCATTCTAGTTTTTACCCCCGTTTTTGAATGTCTCAGATAAAACTTATTACAGGAGGAACATTAAAACTTATAAATCCCCGGCCAGGATCTCTGGGACTCCTGTCTTTTACCAAGTTAAGCTTGTTTTTTAAGACTATTTGAACTTTTGAAGGCTACTTCATAGTTGAAAATTTTGCAAATCCTTTTAAGACCTCTGTTCAAATTTACATTATACGGAAGGACAATAGTTTTACAGAAATCATATTTGACGTTCTTCAGGGAGGTGACTTTTTCTAACGCCACTTGTCTCTTGGTCTTCTTCATTAATTTTTCCACAGTCCGGTCTTCAAAATCACTGCATCTGGCATACAATTTGATATGTCTTAGTTGGGTTTTTCTTGCATCGTCCTGGAACGGAATCAAACACACTCTACGAAGGAGATAGTAGAAAGCCGCCAACTTTTGAGAATGACAATGATTGGAGTCATTCTTAATACACTATATGATCAAAAATATCCGGACACCCCTCACAGATCATCGATTGGCCCAATGTCACATGATAATGACTTGCACATCATTTAAATAGCTTCCCACACCTTCAGACACAACTCTGCTTGGACATTGGCAAGAATGGGTCGTTCGGCAGAGCTCAGTGAGTTCCAACGTGGAACCATCGTTGGATGTCACCTATGCGGCAAGTCCGTGCGTGACATTTCCAGCCTTCTTCAGATACCCAAGTCAACAGTAGGCGATGTCATTATGAAATGGAAGACCCGGGGATCAACAACAGTTCAACAACGAACCGGTAGATCCAAGAAACTAACGGACAGAGACCGTCGAGTGCTTCATCGTGTCACCCGCAGCAACCGGAAGTCCTCGGCGGAAAAAATTGCCACAGAGTTTCGAAACGCCTCTGCAAATGATGCCAGTACCATGACAATTCGTCGGGAACTGCACACGATGGGATTCCATGGCCGTGCTGCTGCCCACAAGCCCCACATCAGCAGGGTCAATGCCAAGCGACGTCTGGAGTGGCGCAAAGCCCACAGAAACTGGACAATGGACCAATGGAAACGTGTAATGTGGACAGACGAATCTCGCTACACACTCTGGCAATCCGATGGACGAGTTTGGGTTTGGCGCATACCTGGAGAACGCTTCTTACCTGAGTGCACAGAGCCCACAGTCAAGTTCGGAGGAGGAGGAGTCATGGTGTGGGGCTCATTTTCATGGTACGGACTGGGCCAGCTCGTTCCTGTGCAAGGAATCATGAACTCCGACCGTTATCTGAATGTTTTGGACAACTGTGCACTTCCAACGTTGTGGCAATTTTTCGGAAACGGGCCATTTCTCTACCAAAACGACAATGCTCCGTGCCACAAAGCGAGGCGTGTACAGCAGTGGTTTGCGGACTCAGGGGTCGAAGAAATGGGTTGGCCGGCACAAAGTCCCGACCTCAATCCTATAGAGAGTCTGTGGGATGAATTGGAAAGACGCTTGCGGGCCAGATCACATCGGCCAACTTCTGTACCTGAACTGATTCTCGCTCTTCGGGAGGAATGGATGAACATTCCGGAAAGTACCTACCAACATTTGGTGGAAAGTCTTCACCGAAGGGTGGAAGCTGTGATTCGGGCAAAGGGATGTGCAACGCCCTATTGATTTCCATGAAATCGTGGCTAGAGCGCAAACGTGCATGTGTCCGGATATTTGTGATCATATAGTGTATATGCAGGGAAAAGTTGTTCTTCCAGTGGATGTCAAAAGATAGCGAATTTCCAGATTTTTCTACCTCCATGGTGAAATTAATAAAGTGGCATAAAGCTTTAGCTTCTCAATGAACTGTTTAATATCATGTTTACCAGTGTCGAAGATGGCGAAAATGCCAACACACTGGAAAATAAGAGAAGGGATGTAAGGCAATATTTTCCAATTTCATGACAAAGTTTGGCCAAAAACGGGCTTACACTACTCCTCACTGGGGGCACCATTTAACATTTTAAAATAACAATGATTGAAAACAAAGACATTATTATAAACAGTGAATTTCATAACGAGCATGAGATCATACACAACTAATAAGGGAATATCATTATCATGCAAGACGTCCTCTAGGTGAGATAGTATTTCTTTTAGAGGTATACTTGGAAAGAGACTCTCTATATCAAAGAATCGTAAGACATCATGTCTTACTTACCTAAACTGTTATTGAAAATGACGTCCGTTTCACAACGTGTCTATTGCTTTCCACTTTCTCGAGCTTGGGGATCTGGCCTCCCGGAAGTAGCGCCGCCACGCGTCAACAGAAATAACCACGGACATGATTGTCACATGGTCACCTTATATCGTGATATTACCTTTCCTTTTTCTACCGTGGAATGGACCGCGTGCTATAATAGATCTGCAAGCTAAAGCTCTTTTCCACGAAAAGCAGAAAAATGGGGCGCTATGAAAATGAACTCTTCGCCAAAAGGTTTTTCCAGCACTCTAAATACCACTGCAACGGCGACAAGAAGAAAACTGTAAAAATCTTCGTTGAAGAAGACCGATCGGAGAGCTTATTTGGCAAATAATGAAGAGAGGTGAAGCTTCAGGAAGTCCAAGTGATTAAAAGAAAATGCCTGGTCGGCCTTTTGATTTATTTTTGTGGAAAATGATTCCTGGAACTTGTTCTTGTCTATTTGTACAGTTGTACGCAGTTTAACTTTGAGGAATGGTTTTGAATTAATTATTCCTCGGGCCCAAAATCTTCAAAAACAAAACAGCCAGAGAGCTAATTACTCCACGGCTCACTCCTGCCCAGAACTATCATGGCTCAATTTGCTTCACTTTTTGCCGTTGTTAACAATAGGATTCGGAGTCTATCTTTAATATACGTCATTGGGAGTGATAACCTTACAATAATGGAAGGAGCCTCTCATTATTGAGTGAGAACCTTTAGGTACGGAAACATGACTGTATTTAGTACAGTCGGCAGAGGCAGTTCATTCAAGGAATGGGGGGGGGGGGGGGGGATTTTTTTTTAGTTTTGCTTGAGCATAGCCAACAATGGTGATAGCTTTTCTCTTATTGTAGGCTACGACTTGAGATAGCTGAGGCAATTTTTATTAATAAACAATGAAAAATTTAAATGAATAAATGATGAAACAAATTTAATCAACAATTAATTTAAAACAACAATTACTTAATTATTTATTAATGCAATGAGGAAAGACTCCTTGTGAATAATTGTAATAAATAAATAACGAGTCTCTCCGTTTTTTCTGTATTCAGTCTAAGTTTTTTGGACTCGCACCAAATTAAAATCTTATTAAGATCAGTTTGCCAATCCTGGTCGCAACTAGAGATTCCATCTAACGGGTATGATTTAATGAAGAAGTTATCATCTACATAACTACAGTGCGTCTCAAAAGTTTAGGTAATCATGTTTATTGCTCATAACAACAAGAAATAGCAAAAGTAATCAAATACGCACATTGTTCACGATTATATATCTATAATATAAGACAAAATACAAAAAAGATTGTTCTTCACATTCGAATTTAAACAGACGTTTATTCATAAAAAGAACAATGACCTGTCTCAAATGTTTAGGTGACCATTGAAAATTTTGGTTGTTAATAGTTAATATGCTTTCCAGAACGATGGATCACATCAAACACACGGCTATTCACTGTTGTAACTAACCCATATATCCATATATCCATTTATCCATTTATCCATTTATATATTATAAATCAAAGTCCATTGGAGTGTTTGTCCTTTTACAACTCAGAAAATACTCAACAAATCTCCACAAAACTTTAGATGTACGTAGTTAAAGTTAATGTGTCCTATTTAGGGTACTTTTTATACCGTGTTTTTATCAATTTATTAAATTATTCTTATTTTTCGTAAAGTTGAATAGACTTCAAAGAATGTCACTAGATGGCGATGCCAGACGGCACAAATCTATTTAGTTACATACTATTGTAACTTTAATTTAACGTATTAATACAAGGGTTGGGGCATAAGTCATGGCAACTATTTATTTTCTCATAGCTAAGGAATGGTATCACAAAATGACATATGTCTCGAGGAAACCGTTCATTCATAGTTTATTTCCACAACACCAGATGGCTCTGTGATTTCCTTTTGTTGCATTGAGAACAATGTTAAATCAGTTCTTAGTCAACCGCCGTGCAGGATGGATGTAACCCGAGTTGAACAACGCTCGTATATCAATACTAGTCACAAAGCCTGTCCCTGCCAGGCAAAAAATATGTTTTAAAAAGTTTATACATTACATTACATATATATAAAATTAATAAAATTAAAAATAGTTTTCAATGGTTTAATACAATTTGTTTTGTCTAATAAAGCTAAAGAATATGTACAAAAAGAAAACACTTAAACATAGTTCTGGACATTATTTTCACTATAATTCATAATACTTCTTTAAAAACAATATTTTTTGAAAAAACTGAATTGGAACCCTTTTATAGCATAAACCACTGACCATATAAACACGATAGAACGTCAAAATAACCTAACTCTGCTGTCAAAAAAACGTATCTCTTTCACAGTATTACTACTTTTTTTTTTTACAAATACAGGTTTTCTAAGCCTGTTTATGTGAGAAAATGGGGAAAAACAGCTGATTCTTTCCCTTATGTCCTACTCTATGGCTGAAACATCATTTATTTAAAATAATATTTAACAAAATTATAACTGACGAAATATCCAGGATTTTAAATTGGAGGCATGGACCTTAAGTCACCCCAAAAAGCAACATAATGTCATTTTTAAAAGTCCATGGACATTGCGACACTTTTAAATATGAAATATTACGAAGTATCCTACGACGTTTTTTGTCATAATTGACCCTAAAAATGTATCAAATCGACCTAAATTTTAGTGCTGATTGAACAAAATTCCAAAGCCACGCCCACCGCCCACAAACCGAAAATCAAAAATCTGGCTCCGTCCTGCACCAACGGAGCAAAAATACTTTAACTATGCCAAATTTCAGCTTTCTGCGATATCAGACGGCTTCAGAAAGCTCTGGAAAGAGAATTGGACATACATGCATCCGGACATACAACGAAATTATATATATAGATAGCCGGTCTCTGTTGGCTTTGGTAAGAATTGGAGCACCTACTATACTCTCCGGACTTTTCTCCATGTGATTTTGACTTTATACGGACGGTAAGGAACCATTAGGTGGCAGACAGCTTCGGGCACGAATGGACATTGCAAATAGTGTGCAACAGGAGATGACCAGATTTCCACATGGTGAGAGAAATGGTGAAGCAGATGATATGGGCGCCTGTCATATCGTTGGCAGCGTACTGTGAACGTTCAGGGCACTACTTTGAGGCCCTTTAGAACGGGTATGTGTGCTGTAATGATTCTGGAATATGAAAGTTATAATGTTATATCAACTACCTTAATAAACATGAAGAGCAAAATATTTCCGTGTTGCTAAATGTCCGTACATTTCCTCCATTTCTTGTCCTTTCATCTATATATTTCGCATTTTCCACCCACGGTCGAATTCTCACACAAAAAAAATAGTTGCCATGACTTATGCCCCAACCCTCGTATTATTTTATTAATTAATTTCGTTTATAGAAGTAAAATTACTATATAATGATTTAAGACTCCATAGCTTAAATTTCAGCTGCTATAATGGAAAAATTCATCGAACAAACAGCCCGAGCAACGCCGGGCATGTCAGCTAGTTTTAGCAATAATTCTGGCTCGAGACTGTATCAAACACCTTCAATTGCTGATACCAGTTCCCCCACTGTAGTAAACTGATGACACAAGCATACACCTTATGTGACATGACGCCCCAGACATTCTCAATGGGGAGTTAAGGTCTGGATTTCTTGCTGGCCACTTCATAACTCGAACGTGATGTTGTTGAAATCAATCTTTTGTGGAGCGCGATGTGTGGATGGGTGCATTGTCTTGCTGTGGAATTCTCTGGGTTCAGTCCGCAAATCGTGCCAATAGCAGCGGTACCTATCCGGGCCATCTAGGTTCCATTTCTTCTCATCACTGAAAAGCACCGACAACCATGATTCATCCTTCCATGACATGCGTTCACGTGCCCATTGCAGTCTTGCTTGAGTATGCTCACGTTTCAGTGGTGGTATACGTGCCTTTTAACACATTTCAGTGTTGGAATTGCGGTCTAACGTCTGTGGACCGTAGCCCTAGATATGTCCAGTGTAGACTGTTGCACAATTTGTCGTACGGACAATCTTTGTTGAGTTGCCATTCGCACAAGCCGCCGGTCATCTCTAGATGATGTGCATTTAGGCCTTCCAGATCGAGATTTTGGCTTCGTATCTTCACCTCTAGCAAGTACTTCATAAACTCCAGATGCAGACCGTCCAATATCTGACGCGATTTCATTCACAAATTTTCCAGATGCTTTTAGCATCCAGATCTTAACAAGTTCATCGGATGTAAACTGCTTCTCTTTCGGCATTGTTGGTGTATTAGATTTTACCAAAACAGATGAAGCTTTTACCCCCCTTCATCCATCCCTGCATTTACAAACAGAAATTGCTACTCATTCAACACCTGGTATGCAGTATTTATGAGTATCGGAGATATTGTGCATGATAAACGTTTGTATACAGTATAATTTGCATACAAATTGTCACTTCCAACACCCCTGCAAACAATTATCTAAACTTATGAGACAGGTCCATTTTGCTTTTTTTGGGTTAAAAAAAAAATGACGACCAATGTTTTTGTTTTTTGTGTTATATTGTCAATATATCTTCAACGAATCTGATAATCTGATTTGCCTTTAAATTTGTTTTGTTATCAGCAATAAACATGATTACCTAAACTTTTGAGACGCACTCAGTACTGGACTCACTGTAAGTAGGACGTAACATAGGGAGGCATTGGATAAGGATGCAACATAGGCAGCAAAGAAAATAAGGCCTAATTTAGATCCCTGCATTACCAACACCACCTAGACTGAAGGCCTGCGCACAGAAACTGTATACATTGTTACATCATCATCAAACGGCCAAATTTAGGGCTTAATATTGGTAGAAATACGAGTAACAATAGCCGTTTTAGTGTGATGTAACAATGTATGACGTTTTTGTGCGCAGGCCTTCTATCTAGGTGGTGTTGGTATTACTCCCATCTCAGATGGGACACTGCAGTTATTGCTGCTGTACAGTACATGTATCTTTTAGTAAACTATCTTTTAGTATATTTTAGAAATTGGATATTGGTTCACTTTAGGTGAGACACCCTGTATAAAAAAAGACTTCGGGTTTGTTTGTTAGGCAATCCTCTTTGCTCTGTCTGTCACCAACAATCGGCCGGTCGTGTTTGTATGTTCAGCATCATGCAATAGCTGATGATAATTAATCAATCATTAATCAAACTATAAATAAAGGAGAACATGTGAGTTCGTCACGGAAACAGTTTTGCATTGTTGTTGCACGTTTAAGTATTGTTGGCGCTGGCTTGAAGCACATGCCGGAACTGAAAAGTCACCTGACCATTGTTGTCTGAGCAACAAGTTTTATCATCATCAATCAAACTATAAATAAAGGAGAACCTGTGAGTTTGTCACACGAAACAATTTGAATGTGCGAGCTTTGCAACAATATAAATTAAATTTGAAACTAATTACCGCACAAACTGCGCGCGGATAAAAGCAACACCTCCTAGAAAGAGGTGTTGATAAATTCTTGTAAATAAATAAATAAATAAACGTCCAAATGAAATAAATAAAAATCATTATTATTACTTTTTTTTATTATTAAAATCTTAAGAAACATGTAAAAAAAAACATATCTATAAGTGAAAAGCTTTGCTAAAAAAATTCTTCAAATTGGTGAAGGTGCCATTTGCCTACCGAGTCATCAGTTGGAGAAATTTATTTTCCACATGGAATTTGTGACTTCCGTTAGGGAAATTATAGATAATAATTATCCAAACTTATTAGAGAATTATATAGATCACAAGTAATTATTAGGGAAGGCCACCCATTGGAAGCATTTTATTGGGAATTCTTTTCGATGTTTCTATATGAATTTTTACTTTATAGCCTAAATTGTAAGCTTTTTTCATGGGTTCATTTTTACTGCATAATTCTATTCAATCAGATATTGCCAAATGTCATCAAACAAAGAGCCTGATATCAGCTAATAAATAAATAAATAAACAAATAAATAAATAAATAAGACATCTGTTCAGTCGTAGCCTACGTTATGATAATACCTTTCAGTTTCATTTTGCAATGGAGCACCTGATGGCAAAAAGCTGAAATTCTGCGAAAATCTCGTTGAGAACGAGAGTAATTTGAAATGTTTAAGATGGCGATGAACTGTTTTATGATTAGTGATAGGTTAACGTAAATAATTTAAAATTAATTAAAAAGGGAAAAAAAAATTGAATAATCACTCTAGTTCGATACTAATATAACATGATCGTTCAGGAGCCAGTTCAGGTAGGATTAAAAAGGAAATGGAGAAAGAAAAATAAAACCTCCTAAGAAACACCAATAATGACAAACTGTTTATTGTAACTATTTCAAAATAAAATCTCCAATAAAATTAACCCCCACAAAGATGAAAAAAAAAAAAATAATGCTGCATATTATCTCTTCCTATTTCTTCAACGCTTAAGATTATGTTTTAGGGGAACAAAATGAGAAATCCTTATATGCCTCTTTAAAATTGCTTAATCTTTTAATCTATAAAGGGGTGAAGGACCCAGTCCGAAATGATCCCACAACAACAACAACAACAGCAGCAGCAGAAGAAGATCCATCGCCGAGCTATTTATCATTCTTTTTATTTTTGTATTTTTCTAGGCAGCTATATGGCACTGCCTCAATCACTATGCCTATATGGATGCCATTTTTTTGGCAGAAAGGCTTTACGCAGAAGGTAAATAATGGTCATCACTGAAATTTAAGGTGCGCATTCCACGTATTGAAATTGTCCGTTTTCTTTCTCTTTTCCCATGACAGTTGATTCAGATGAAGCTTTATTTCTTTTGGCAACTTGCTATTACCGTGCTGGGAAACCAGCGTGTGCATATTCTGTCTTAAATAACAAAGGATGTCGTACCAGCCAATGTAGATATCTTTTAGCTAGATGCTGTCACGATCTAAACAAGTAAGTCATGTGATAATCCAAATTATGTAATGTTGTTATAAGGAATGGGTATGATCACTTATATCGTACAGTTTTGTATTATAAAGGAGGTATCTAATTGAGTAAACATATACACAGCATGAAATGATAGCTTAACCGAATGAATCCAAAGTAATAATACATTTTCAATATATGTGAACTGATCTCTTTCAAATAAATATAATGACCCCCCATCTCTGTGAATTTGTTATCGACAGTTGATTGTGTAAGAAAAAAACAAAAAACAAATAGTTTATAGCAGGTTTAAGCAGAGTTCACTTTAGGACCAAAAATCTACGAGTCACTTCGACGACTCTGCCTGAAAACTGAGAATCAAATTTCAAAAGATGCAAGTCAAATTTCAAATGTTGCGAGTCAAGTTGTAGATTTTATTTTTAACTTTCATGTTTTTGCATGCATCTAAAATGTAATTATCTTATATTAATTAGAATAGAATTTAATTGAATTGACTTTGAGCGTTCTTACGATAGCTGGAATGTATCTATTGGTGCTAATGGTCACCAAAATTGTCGATGCTTTTTTTTTTTTTTTTTTTCCTCCATTTAAATGATTTCAAGTTTTCATTACTATGAGGATTCCCCAAATGAAAAGTGGAGGCATCCCATGGCAGCGACAACAGCATTCTAGTGAAGGATGTGCTAGTAGATTCCAGACGTGTACCGGAGTGTATAAATTGTTACTTCACCTGTTCGAGTGTATACTACAAACTTTAAAAAAAGGACATGTAAAAATAGATGCATCCAGGAGGAACAATGATGAGCAGTGCTTGGTTTAGTGGTAGAAGTTGAGTAGAATGTCAATATTTATCATCGAATGAACGCTGTGTATGGTGAGCACTGTTTAGGAAGAACAGCTGTGAACAATAGGGAGTGCAAGTGGGACGTCAATCCTGGGCGCTCTTCAGTCACGTGACTCGATTTGGTTCCAAACAAGTCTTCTCACTTTAACATAAAACGATTTGGTTCCAACGTAGAAATGGAATAAAATAGCCCTGTATAAATCCAGTGTTTTCTAACACTTATAAGATATGAAATTGTAGAGTTCCTCACTGCTCAAGAAGGATCCAAAACAGCGTTTTACACATCGTTTTCCAAAACAGAGATTTGCGAACAATGGCATTCTTTCGTTAAGCGATTAAAAGTGAATTAAAAAGCGTTCTAATATTTATTTATAAATTATATAACAGTATTAAATATCTTAATAATAATAATATAAATTACACAAATTAATAATTTAAGAAATATCATTTTTACTGGCCACCCGTTTCAACGTTACTAGTACGTATATTGCGTGGTTCCAATGTTTGGAACCAGCGATCCTATTTCCTAGGCTCTCGGCCCCTTCATCGCGCAAATGACGTCAGCTGTGATGTAGTCACTTGCACTCCCTATTGGTGTAAGAGTTTCCGTGATGGTCGGACGTCAACATCAGATCTGCTCAGACCAGATCAAGCCTGTCCATAGCCGCTGTTGATGAAATGATTAGAGTGAATCAAAGGGTTACGACACATGAAATCTTGACTAAATACATAGAAGAATGCAGTGAAAGACTTTTTCAAAAAACAACCACAATCCTTCTACGCCAAGAGAATTGACTTGCTGAGTAATTGATGGGACCAATGTCTCAACTAACACTTTTCATAAGGGTAACCCTTATACATGCTCACTCACAGGATACATGATCGACCCTACGTTTCTCAGTAGTTCTAAAACACTTAGGATTCGTCATTTCGTCAAGTAATTTTTTTATACAGTAGAACCCTTCATATCCAACTTTAGGATATACGACTCCTCGGATTAACCGTCCATGTGTCTGAGGGCCCACCACAACATACCAATGTTAACAGGAAAGTATATAACTCAGCATGGTATTAACAAACTGTCTGTTTATGTTGACAATATTAGCCAAAAAATCATGGGAAAAAAATTGGCCAAGACTGAAGCAACATGATGAAACTCTTGAAAATTCCGAAACATACAACGAAAATCATCCAAGATCTCACAGGCCCACAATTCAATCAAATATGTTGAAGAGTGGCTAGTGGAAGGTGATGTTTCTGAACTCACCAATGAAGACCTTACTGATGAACAAATTGTCTCCGTCATTTTGAGAAATCATCTTCTGATGCTGAAGAAGACGACACGAACGATGAAGATAAAGAAGAAAATAAAAGGAGGAGTCAGTCTGCAACAATGGATGCATTCAAAATCGTGCTGAAATACATTGAGCAGCATCCAACGGCCACACGAATGGACAAAAAAGTGGTGGGATGCATCCGCAAAATCAAGAATATCCAAATTAAAACAAAAATAATAATTGAATGATTTTAAGAGGTTTTTTTTTTTCACGTCAAACCTCAGATGTTCATCAATAATTAAAACAAAAAATTACAGAATTTTTAAGTCACTCTTTCTGTTAATATTTTTTTTTTACAGTTTGCTTAAATACTGTTTTTACTTCAATTTTGATCTGTAACAATAAAAATTTCTTAGTAATACTGCACATAATATATAATTTTCTTTGTTCCTCAGATTATCTTACTTTTTTTTTGTGTTCTAGTCATGTCCCAGTCCCGTAGGTGACGGATATGAAAGATTCTACTGTATTTTTTTTTTTTTTTTTTTTTTTCCTAATAAAAACAGTTTTGTTGATTAGGTTTTGCTGTAATAGTAAATAATAGACACAACACCACTTAATAAAACATTAAAACCACAAATTCAAAATAAGAAACTGATTTAAAATTGACGTTACTTTTACAGATTTGTTAATGTACAGGTTGGCCCAAAAAAAACGAACTTTGATAGCAGTTTTATTAATGAACAGATTATAATGATATTTTAACATGTTCATATTGGCATTTTACGTTTTTGGTTATTTGCATATTTTCCAAAATATATAATACGCAAATAATATTAAAATAAATATGGATTTAGATTTTTCATTGGATAACCTGCTGGATATGACTATCTTTCTCTTCTATCATCAAATTTAAGCAGTTAATGATATTGAAAATGGCAGATTGCAACATTAGTTGTGAGATTTGAGCTCTCTCTCTTCTGATGAAGTCTTTCAGGTCACAGAGTTGTTCAACTGCTTTTTAGAAATCCATATAACCAAGAGTCATAGGGATTGGAACATTTCATCCAGTCAAGCTGTCTTCATTAAAAACAAAAAACAAGAAATGTTTTACAGGAATAGTTATGTGTAGCAATGTGTCATTATGTTATGTTTTCCAATATGCCTTGTTGCCTGATATAAGGAATAACATGATCCTGTAAAATCCATAGGTAGTGGGCACCTGTGATTGTCACTTTCCAAAATTCCATCTTTCTGTTCTTCAAAGAAAATCAGTCCAATAATGAAGTTTGCAGTGATGAATTTTTTAGGCAGTATAGCTACTATTTTTTTGTAGAATTCGTACAAATTCATCATCATTCAACACTTTTAGAAGATATTATTATAGGCACCAAAAATTTGAAATAATAGAATACAGTCAAACTTCTCTATAACGAACAACCACATAATGAATATTTCCTTATAACAAATATTTTTGGGTGACCCCAATGACGTTGTTGTAGCAAGGGTCGGCTATATTCAATTACATGCAATAGCAAAAACCGACACAAAAGCTAACCATTTGTCAAAATAAATAGCAATGGTGCAATATCTCAAAAACTAAAACACTTATTTCCTGAATGAAACCTTCCTGTGAGAGAATCCAGCAGTGATAAGTTGGCAAGTGAACTCAAGCTAAATAGCCCTAATGATAAAAATTTACAACAATTTTTGAATGATGTTTGTTGAATCGACGGATGTTTGCTAGCTAGGGTTAAGTGGTAGAACAAGACCACATTATGCCCAAAATATGGGAAATTGGAAAGTAATGGATTCCATTCTGTATATTTCTCAATAAATTTACCACTAATATCTTTAAAATGTTCTTACATTACTGATAATGAGCTAACCCATGGATGGTCACTAGGCAAAAATCCACATTATTGGTCGCATGTGAGCAAATTGCTCATGCTTTAGAAACTTAATTACAAAAAATAAAATGTAAACTGAAAAATAAATTGAAAATATTATTAAAACATCACACTTAATTATTAAGCACTTGTTCACAATATTAATGCTTTGAGAATATTTTAATAATTTATTTATTCATTACATTGAGCTTTGAGAAAGGTATACAAGAAGAAAAAGGTGAGGTTCCTGTTATTCCTCTTATGCCAGGGATGTGACTTATAATATTTTATGACTTTGTTTTTGTATTGTTTGGAGTAACTTTAGACAAAATAATGAGTTACGTTATCTTTCCCCACAAATATGTCTGTATTTAATTTTCTGATTGGAGCTATTTCGACATCATCTGAATCGGATGCTGAATCTTCACACCCAGCATTATGTTCTGTATGCTCACTCTCAGCATCTGATTCTATGTCATCTCAGCAATGGTAAATGAAAAACCAAACAAGAACACAGCTCTGAAATTTTGAAAGAATTTATGGGGAAACCATGAAAGCATAACATGAATGCAAAATGGATTGAGCAAGTTGAAAAAACGATAGCATTGTCCATCTAGAAAGCCAAAAGCTCTTAAGGGGATAAGCATGTTAAAATTTCCCCCAAGCTAAATGACTTGAAACCTTCTGCACAAAGATTCTAACACACAAAAAATATATTTTTGAGAGATTTTTTAGCCTTTTTCCCCGTCCCCCATCCCAAAAAATAAAAATGCTGTGTTTTTCATATTTTATTTTTTGATGTCTTTGTACGCTTTGAATCTTGCCGGTAATACAAAAAATACATTATGAAAGAAAAATTTTTCTTCATTTGAGATTTTTTTCAGACATTTGGTTCAGAACTTTTTTAAAATAGTTTCTAAAACAACTGTAACCCTGAATAAATTCCTATTTGTAAAGAATTTAATGTAGCATATTTGAGAATTTTTACATAAAGTTGTGATTGGTGTGAAAAAAAAAAAAAAAAAAAAAATCAGTCTTTTACCTTTTAAACTATACAGGGTGGATACAAAAATGAGCCCCTCCCCCTTTTATTTTCGTAACCAAAGCAGATATGTCAATTTTGATGAATCCAATGAATAAGAAGTTGTGGGTGACCTAACCCAAGTATGCAAATTAGGATACATTCAAAACCTATCTTAAAAACCATAACAGATACACGAAAAATTCCAATTGAAGACTTGTTCAGTATGGAATTCCGAACAAAACAAAAAAAATTTTTTCCAAAATCCGATAAACGGATCACCAACAATCACAATTATTTGTAATTTACAAACGGCCACAGTGTATAAACAATTTTACTCCAAAGTTAATCATAATTACTTTTCCTTTGCCGTTTATTTGCTTTTCCTCATGAAAGTGAATGTTATTATGGTAATTTTGGATAATTTCTTAATTTGCATGTTGAACATTCAAATGTCTTTGTCAAGTGCATAGGGAGTGCAAAAATGTCATTTATACAGGGTGATTCAGAAAGGTAGGTCAAGAATGAAATACCATGTACAGTTTGTAGTGGGGAACAATATTTTTCCTATAAACATGAGTCCGGAAATGCATCCTTCCAGAGATAATGCAACTTGTACGAGGTAGGAATGGATGTGCGTTACCCGGACAGCAATGTTAGGGTCCGTGTAAATTGTTCGTGTTCTCTCCTTTAAAAGAGAGGAAACAAAACATGTAACTCCATTGTCGTACATGTACAATGGATCGCTTTACTAATGCGGAGCTGGCGGACATGCATCTCGTTTACGGCAAGGCACAGGGTAATGCTACTGAAGCGGAAAGGATTTACCAACAGCGTTTTCCAGACCGTGATCACCCACATCGCCGGGCATTTCAAACACTACAAGCACCTGCATCGAGGCTCAGGGTCGGCATTTTGAACACCTACTGTAATGTCATTCCTACCTCGTACAAGTTGCATCATCTCTGAAGGATGCATTTCCGGACGCATGTTTATAGGAAAAATTTTGTTCCCCTCTACAAACTGTACATGGTATTTCATTTTTGACCTACCTTTTTGAATCACCCTGTATAGGAAAAGGATGGGGCCTAGTATAGTTCCTTGAGGAATTCCTCTTCTCAAATTTTCAAATTTACTTAATTTTTACTTAATCCTAACAGCTTGTTTCCTATTAACTATATAAGAGCTTGAATCATTGGTTTGCTATCCTCTTATACCATAACTTTCCAATTTTTGTAATAAGAAATAAAAAGCCTTGATAAAAAGTCTGAAGTCTCTGCAGACTACCACTGCCCCTAAGAATTTTTGACTTCTGGTCACGAGTTTCAGGCTTTTAGGATGGCTTGGTCAGTTGCAAGAAGCTGCAGTCGAGGCTTTTAGGATAGCTTTTGACGCAACCAATAGCAGGCTCTTAGCTTCCAAAAGTTGATCTTCTTGGCACATCTTGCAACTAAAGCATACCGATTGTTATCTAGTTTTTACCAGGCATTTTTTTTTTTAATTACTAGAAGAAATATTCACATAAATATTTTGAGATGATCAGGTTTGCATCTAACAAAATGGCAGGATACGGAAGTGAACAATAAATAGGGCACATTTGGTCAGAAAGTAGGGCAAATCAGAGACATGTGCGCACATTACAGTGATTACTTTAAAAAAATCCAAGAAAAATTACAGGGCACACTGATAAAGGGCAGGGCGCCGCACCCTTCCTTTTCCACTTAGATGCAACACTGATAATAGCTTGTCTGATTTTGATAGTTTGGTTGAGGCGATTAGTTTTTACATATCTATGATAGTCAGGGCTGGGTTTCCTTTTTTGCACCAATGGACCTGATGAAATCTCGCCCATCGGCTCAAAATTTTGCCCCCAGGGTCTGGGAGGCTTTCGCCCTTGCTTAAAACCAGCCGTAGCTATAACCGTCTCTCTCAACCCTTGAATTTCTAGTTGATAGCAACTAAATACTTGTAGAGCCCTGATAATTCGAGGTAATTGGGGCTAACTGTACCTCAAATTTAGAAACACTCAAAAATGTAGAAAGACTACACTGAAAGATTTATATTGCTTGGGAATGAAAAGTGATTTTTATAAGCTGAGTATACATATTATAGATAGTGTTTGCCAATTACCAGTAACAGTAGAGAGAATGTGTCTGCCAATGCCATCACAGTGCGTTTTTAGTTATTTTATCCATTTAACAGGAGTTTACACAAATTTTTAGCCCTTGATAGTTTTTGGAAACATCGATGTTCGATTTGCATTTCTACTCGAGAGTGATTCAGCTCAAAATACACTGAACCTTGAACTATTGAGACTAGAATTATCAGGGCTCTACTCTAAACTTTTTGACTGAATTTCAAATTTTGTATTCCACATGATAAAATGTTTTTGTACAGGGTCTGTGTAAAAAGCATCTGGAACAATTTTTTCCTGAGGTGACTGTAGTTCGCAGCGCACTCGCTCAGAGTGTGCTCGATGGTGTGGGGTCTGACCTTCAAAACATGCTAAGCGTCAGTCGCCTGCGAGCATTTGTTCAGGCTAGATTGAAGTTTTAGTGGACCCCTGTCGAGTGAGTGACTCTGTGCAAGCTCAAAATGCAGCGGACGATTGGACAACAGTACGCCATCAAATTTTGTGTTGGACTGGGGAAATTGGGTACGGAGACGTTGGGCATGATTCGCCAAGAGTTCAAGGATGAAAATATGTCCAAACTGCAGTTTTTAAGTGGCACAAGCTCTTCAAAGATGGACGAGGCAACATGTGCCTGAAGGGCTGAATTCAGACCATCGGTTAAGTGTGCGCATGATCGTAGATCGAATTGGCATTGATAAGATGACAGTGCATACCATTATCACTACAAATTTGGCGATGCGGAAGATCTGCGCCAAACTTGTCCCGAAGGTCTTGACGGACGACCAAAAGCAGAGGCGCTAAACGACGTTGCGACGATTCCCCAACCCCCTTAAAGTGTCGATTTGATCCCAGCAGACTTTTTCCTATTCTCAAAAGTGAAATCCTCCCTCAAAAGACACCACCTTGGGACCCTAAGTACCGTCAAAGAAGCTTGCACGTGTACCCTTAAGGACCTTCCGGAATCTGCCTGCCAGGGAGCCTTCGAGTCGTGGAAAAGCCACAGGCAAAAGTGTGTCGGCGCTCAAGGGATGTACCTTGAATAATTTTAAGGGTTTACAGCAATATCTGAAATAAATCTATTTTTCCAAAACTTTTCCCGATACTTTTTATACACATTGTATTTACTTACTCTATCTTCATATTCAGTTCTTCTAATTTTTGTTCTACTTGGATGCAGAGCTATTCAATTATGTGTTAAATTTACTTACATTCTTGTAATGCAGTGGTTAATTATAAGTTAACATTTCATGAATAAAAAGTCACTGCTTTTCCACAAGAGGTTTATTAGGCATGGATATGGATATTTTGACTGCAAGGTAGTCTTCTTTCAGCAAATCGATTGCATATCCATGCCTATTAAACCTTTTGTGGAACCGCGATCGATTTTTTATTCATGAAGTTTAACATCCACAGCTTTTTTATAATGTGGGTAATTTTATTTTATTTATTAAGTTAACAGTTGTTTCTTTGTCATTAGGTACCGTAATTTTTGGGATATAATACGCTCTCGCCGATGATACGCACCCTTGTTTTTTCGTATTTTTAGAAAAATTCTCAGCCCATAATACGCAATCGCGTAACATACACACTTTATGTACCTAAGATAGCAATTCAGCATCAGGGAGTGCTCTGCCATATTTGTTCAAACACGCAGTCAATTATGGTGGTCTGATTTTTAAAGGCTTTAGACTTTATACCGGGTGTCCCAAAAATGACTGATGGATTTTGAAAATCACTAAAAAAAAAAGACTGAATGCAATAGATATGTATCATTTGCAGCCTCATGCTTAGGAAATCAGGGAATTTTATCCCACCAAATTTCAAATTTAATTAACATTTTCACCCACTGGTAGCGCTGAAAACTATGATAAAATAAAAGCCGGTATGAAAATGTTGCAAGGACTGTTGCAAAAAACCATTTTGGTAGAGCGGACTTGCACTCTCAACAGCACACGCTATCAGCTTGACGACGAACTATGGAATGGCGAGCTGAAATACTTCGTTTTAACTATACATGTTACAGATCGCCTGCTGAGCCATCTCTTGGTAGAAATGTTAATTAAATTTGAAATTTGGTGGGATAAATTTCTCTGATTTCCTAAGCGTAAGGCTGCAAACGATACATATCTATCGCATTCCGTCTTTTTTTTATTGATTTTCAAAATCCATCAGTCATTTTTGGGACATGCGGTATATTCCCATAAGATAAAGAAATATATATTCAAAATAAATGATCATATAAAAGCATTTACTCGTTACAGTTAAACTTACATTTTATCTGCAATACATGTATTTAAATTCCTTCAAAATCAGAACCGTCTGTGTCAGAGTTCTTTGTTAGGTTTAATTACCGTTTTTTTCTTCTTCCCAGTCTTAGATTCTCATGATTGAATCATCCACAGGAGGGGTAATGAATGATTGATAGATATCCATTTGATAGATAATTCCAACGTTTTGTCCCCACATCTTTATAAAGATCGATTAGTAGCAAACATTGGTAAAACTACGAAATAGCGTCCCCTAACTTCTTTGATTGATATCATTAGGACTGGTTGCATTCATGTATTGCATTTATTATTGTGTCATCTCTAGATAATGGCAAAGTAATTTGCCTTACTTTTGAACTTTATTATTACAGAGTTCACGCAGAATAACTGTTTGCTAACCATTGTGCTAACAGATATCTCAGTTTGGCAGGCATCTTGAAAAGTTGCTGAGAAAACCTGGTATCCCTACTTTTATGAATGGAAAACTGAAGAGACCCATCGAATTCACTTTTGCAATAAATATACAGTAGAACCTCGTTTTTACGATCTTGCATTTTACGAAAATCCAGATTTTACGAAGTAATTCTGAAATCCCGACCCCCTCCTGTTAATTTCCATATAATAAACTTTAAGTTTTACGAAGTGTTTTTACAATGAAATTCGGATTTTACGAAGTTAGAAGTCGTAATTGTGAGTAAAAATTTTTAATAAAAAAGCAAACATTTTTTGCATGAGTGGCCTGATTGCATTTTTTTCATTTGGCTTATGTTATCGCCGTCGTGATCAATGATTAACTGGACTAGTTTCCGCTGTCGCCAACAGAGGGCGCCATAAGTAATGCAAACGAAAGTGAAACTGAACTTGCAGTCCCACTCGAAGATGATGGTAGCGAATTTGAAGGACTTGAAGAGTGGGAAATCCTGAAAAGTAAGCTGAATTTTTAATCTAAATTCTCAGAGTTTGTTAATATTCATGCGGATGTTTTAACTTCTCCGACGTTAAACGATAACGAAATTTGCGATCTTATCAAAGGTGGCGGCGAAGAAGAACATGAAGATGACAATGACGAGAAATTGGAAAATACGACATTCAAAGCAACATCCTCACAAATTAAAAGCTCCTTAGAAACTCTAAAAATCACCTGTATGCAACTAAAAATGTACCAGACGATATTTTTGACAGTTTTTTTGAATTTTCAAACTACTTAAATAATGATACATGTATAACTTCAAATATGCATCAGACAACAATTCTTAAATTTTGTTGTTTTTTTTTTTTTTGGGGGGGGGGGGCGATTTTTACAAAGTTCGGATTTTACGAATAAATATTATTGGCCCCCTAAAATTCATAAAAACTAGGTTCTACTGTACATGAAGTATATTTATATGTGGAATATAAAGTGAATAAATATAATGTATATTGTATTTACTGCATAATATTGTATAATACAAACCAAAAGTAGTATAGAAGTTCGTCAGCCCCAAATTTTTTTGTTCCCCCCCCCCCCCCCCAACGTTTTCTTCTCCAGGTTTTATTATCAGCCTATTATACGCATTGTCCATAATACACAGTAATGAATTTTTAACTTTTTTTAACGCATAATATGCATACTATACCCCAAAAATTATGATAATTTTTTGAAATCCATAATAACGAGTAAATTGCAAAATAAATATTTTCGCAGATTGAATGAAGCAGAAGCAGCACTTACCGGTGGATCTGTTTTAAAAATGAAATGGCCTGAAGATTTGGTTGGAGAGTTCGGAGATGCAGCTTGTTTTGCTGTGCAACTGTTGGGACACATATGCAGCAAAACTGAACGTTTATCCAAGGCAGCAGAAGCTTATAGGAAGTCGGTGAAACTCAATCCATTTTTATGGTCGTCTTATGAAGCTTTATGTAATATGGGTGAGAAAAGTTTTTATTTTTAATGTGTCAATTGCATAAAAAAAAGTTTAATATAGTTGAATCTATTGATCTGAAATTCTGTTAAGTCTGAAATCTCTTTGATGTGTTCTTGGCAATAATTATTACCGTAAGTATTCTACTATAATGCGATCTCTTGTATAATATGACCCCACTTTCAGAGCCGGAAAAAAAAAAAAACAGTAAAAAATTTGTCCTCTTGTTTAATGCCATTCACAGTTTTTGACTTGTTGTTTAAATTGTACTTTTATTGTATTTTCATTTTTCGAAATTATTACATTACATTCTATGTATTCCTGCATTAAGGAACTGTAACAAATATTCATCCAAACTTTATAAAACATTCTTGGACAATTTCAGGAGATAAACACAGTGGCTGTTTAAAAGCGTTAAGGTACGTTCACAAAGACGGTAAAACATGGTACATGCGGATACAAGCGGAAGCGGCAGTACGGTAGCCAATCAGATTCATTCCGCATCTGCCACTTCTAAGCCGGATCTGAGATCGTTTGAGGTCAACTTTTCCTATTCAGTACATGTGGCGAGAGCGGCAAGGTTGTTACGTGAATTCTTTCTACCAATCAACGGTAATCTTCTTGAGAGCGCCAAAATGGAAGCATTGGAAGGAGTGGGAAGTGCTCTGACGTTGAAATAAAGCTAATACATGCAGAAGTAATCTTCATCTACATCCGATGAAATAATGTTTGATATAAATATTCCCGACACCTAATAAAACAACAAACACGTTCATCATAAAAATTTGCCAGTAATGGCGACTGGATGTTTACTTTTAACAGGAAGTACTTGTTCTGTGCAGCACTACCCCTAGTGGCAGTATTTTGAAACGTCATGCGGAAAGCTTGAATTGCCACGTGTTTGTGAACAGGAGAGGGATTGACGCATCGCATCGCAGCTGCTTGCTCCTGCATGTACCGCGTCTTGGTGAACGTACCGTTACTGGTTGAAAATTTATTTTACTATTCCCCTTTAATGTTAAACATTTATTTAAAATGATGTCTATATTGTTCAATTATTATCAATAAACAGTGGCAAGATGGAAATTATAATAAATGAAACGTGACCGCAGTGATTTTTTTTTTGCGAATGGTTGTCATCAACACTTGTTCATTTTCAATCCTCCTCGATAATAATAACAGTTAGAATTAATGGTAGTTTAATTTAATATGTACAGCAATTAATAAATCATTGTCATAATGTAAATTATTATATTACAATGTGTCCAAGACAATGCGAGACCACACAAACTGACTATGGGCACACTGACGTAACTCAAATGGGACATCTTACCACATCCTCCATACAGCCCGGATCTCTCCCCTTGTGACTATCATCTTTTCGAACCATTGAAAGAGTTCTTAGGAGAGAACTCACTTTTGCTTTTAGGGATGGAAAATTGAGAGAAAAAAAAAGAAATTAATGTACTGTATATTTTACATTCAGTATTATGTACTGTAACGTACTACTAAATTCAATATTATTTGTTAGTTTCATTCATTTGAAATCATCCTTTCCCCCCCTCTGAGTTAGCTTTTGATGACGGAAAAGTGGATGGGAAATTGAGAGAAAAAGCAAATTAATGTATGTATATTATATATATTATACAGGGTGTCCATAAAAGGTCTGACACATTTTACCTGTGCATTACCAAAAAACTAATAAAGATAAACAAACAGATTTCAATATATGAAACTGTAACTAAAGTGTGTTATTAAACCAAGTTAGTAGACCCCAACATGTGCTCCTTGGGTCACATGGAGGATATCCAGCCGATATTCAATTTCTTGCAATGTTCTTTTAAACATATTGATATCCACCTTGTTAATAGCAACTGTGATTTGGCGTTTCAAATCTGTAATGTCCATAGCTTTTGTCTTGAACACCTGGTCCTTCGCGAACCCCCACAAGAAAAGTCCAGTGGCGTAATGTCGGGTGATCGAGGGGACCAAGAGATAGGTCCATCTCTTCCTATCCAACAACATGGAAATTTTGATAAACCAATACACTGTCCGTGCTCTCTCTTGTGGAGTTGCCATCTTTTGTTTTATAATAACCCCGATGTACAGTTCTCGAACTTTGAAAACTTTTTCAGTTAGTTTCATATGCTGAAATCTGTTCCAGTAAATATTCTATGCTAGTTTCATTTGAAATTCATCAGATCAAAGTTTGTTTTAACCCCAGTTAGCTTTTGATGACCGAAAAGTGGACAAGAAATTGAGAAAAAAAGCGAAGTAATGTACTGTAAATAGGGTATAATATACCGGTACAGGATACACATTATTATACACTATAGTCTATTCCATAAGAGAAGTCCACTGAACTTGAAGTGTAGTCATTAGCAACCAATCAGAAATAAGCATAGGAGACGACTTATTTTATTTGCCTAGAGTTCATTTGCAAAATTTGTAGCTGGTTTCTATTCACACTGCTCTCAAGTTCTATCGTTTTCAGTCTGATTGATACATTTCAGTGGATTTCTCTTATGTAATGGACTATAGTTTCATTTGAAGTTCGTCAGACCCTTCGAGCATGAAAATAGATAGAGGCGGCATAGCCTCTTGTTCTATGGCACTAGAGTTAGGTCACATGACTTAGGCATTTTGATACCCCTACACACTAATCGGTCAAGCCTTAGGTGTGATGTGATAAGAAGGTTGTTCCTTCTAGCATAGAAATAGAAGGGGTAGGGTTTATTTCGCATGGCAAAATAGATCTTCGAGCATAAAAATAGAGGCAGAAACGAAATGGTATCCTCTTGTTCAGCTTATGGTTGCACGCAAAAATATGAAAAAAAAATAAAAAGTCCTTAACATGTATTAACTTGTTTACAGAATTAGATGTAAATTCCATGAAATAATATTAATAAAGCAAATAAATAAATAGTTCAAAATAGTCAATGGCCTGTAGAATCGTTTTTGAACTATTTATTTATATACTTAATATTATTTCATGGTATTTATACTAAATATACAAGAGAATATACATCTAATTTCCATTACATTCAACTAAAATAATTATTTACAGAATGTATATGTTAAATTTTAACATGTATTAAATGGGTTAATAGTGAAAATTTAATTTTAAATGAGTTCTTATTAATATCATTATAACTTTTATTTTGTATTTTTTTCGAAATTTAAAAAAAAATATTACTTTTTTATTTTATTTTATTTTTTGAGATTAAGCAATTTTTTCTTGTTTTTTTTCATTTTTTTATTTCAATATTTTTGTTAGAATTTTTGTTGAACATTTTGTACTTTTGGATAGAGGATTATATTTTGTATCTTTTTTTTATTAATTTTTTTATTTGTATAAAATTTGTGAATTAAATTAAAATAAATATTTACATAAAAATACGCCAAATTATTAAAAAAAATTACAAAAAAATTTTGTTCTGAACCGATCATAAACCAGAATATCGTACATTCTCATTTTTAAACATAAAATAACGTAATAATTACGGTTAATGAGAAATAATGTTGTAAAGTATCATTAATTATCATTAAATAATAGGCAAACTGCATTTAAAATGAGTGAGATCAGTAACATAATCGAATAAAGCTAAAATAATATGTAATCACAAGTCAATCCTATGCCAACAAGGGAATGTTTTGCCCTATCACAGCTGATCCACAAGGTGATTGATTTTGGTGCCACTGGCTTCCCCTTGCCATGAATAAAGTGCCGCCTCTATCTATTTTCATGCTCGAAGGTCAGACCGAAGTTCATTTGAACTCCCCCCCCCCCACCACGATTGTTGTAACGCTAACATTATCCTCTTGTATAATACAATCCCACATATTTAGATGCTCTTTAAGGTCAAAATTTTTCGCATTATAGTAGAATACTTACGGTACTTTATCAATGTTCCTTGCATTTATTGAGCTATAAAATTCCAAATACAGTGTTAAAGTCACAAAATAAAAGTACTTGTGCCAATACGCAGGAACAGCTTCAGAGTCGTTTAGAATATCACAAGAATAAATAGCCTGTTCTGTGCACAAATACAGTAAAACTCCTCAAATCCAGAATCAGTGGGACCAGGGTAGGTCCAGATTCCACAATTTTTGGGATTTCATTCGTTGCAAATGTCCTGAGATGAAAAAATGAATTGTCAAAAAAACGAAGGGAGATATATTTCAAAAATTTTGCTTAACATCACCTCTCTCCATTTATTGTAATTTATTGGCACAACACACAGTAATAACACTACTCAATTTGTTTTCCGTAGTTACTATAGATTTGCCATCAATGTTTTTTTCCACAAATCCAGAGCTTTAGTAATAAGTTCCTGAGGCATTTTCTTCTGCTCCTTGAAAAGAACCTTTTTAAGCCCATTCGTCGCGAAATTTTGGAGGCAATAGTGCAGTCACTGTTGAGCCCGTCACAACGCTCATTATGGAGCCAACAGCGACTGTCTCGATATTTTGACTATGTCCGATCAACGCGGGAACGATGCAGGCATACCCGTATTTTTTATTTTCTCCCGATTCGGATGACCCTCGATTCATAATGTGACCGGTTGCGCTAATCGCGATCAGCTTTAGATTTCCGGTCGCAGTTAGCGCGACCGGTTGCATTATGAATCGAGGGTCATCCGAAACGGGAGAAAATTTAAAATGAATAAAGCCAGCTACGTATGCCTGCATCTAATTTTGGGAAACGCATGTTTCCTTTTCAACAATCTAATTTTCAGAACACTTCACAGGAAGCGTCTGTATAGAAATTTGCACATTAGCCACCTTGAAATAGTACGTCACTCTTACCAAAACTTTCCAAAATCATCCATTTTCATTCCTGCCCACCCTCTGTATATCATAAATGTCATGATATGAAAAATAAATGGTCAAAAATCTCTAAGAAAAGCCATTTGGAAACCGAAAGTAGAATTTGGGAGCCAAGCCAAGCATTCTGGATTTCTGAAAATTCTGGATATTAGGATTCTGGGTTTGAGGAGTTTTACTGTATATTAAAAAGGCAATTTCTGTATATTATTATTGGAAAGTTTAAATGTACAGAGTGCTTCAATGGGTCTTGCTAATCTGCCATTTGAATAACTTGTCAAGCACATGCCGGGGGCAGAAAGGAACCTTATTTACGGAATGTGGTTATTTTCTTCAAAAAAAATTCTTTTGCACCAAAATAGACTGATATTAAAAAAAAATAACGCCATTGCTGCCAACACAATAATGAAGGAAGAGCCATCAACATCAACTGGACACTTGGCTCAAGAACTTGAGGAGTTCCTCACTCCAACTGTAGCATGAAGACCTTGACAGGTTCACTTATAAACTCCAATTAGGAAACCTCTCGGAGTTGACAAAAGACTGGAGCACCAACATATGTGCCAAATGATGAACAATGATTTCGTTTTTTTCTGATGAGACACACTTCTATGTCATTCGCCAAAATTATCGGATTTGTGGCAGCGAAATTATCCCATTCATCAAGACTGTCTAGGTTAAATCTCTTCTGATCCAAAGAAATCATTCCATACCATTCTGGACATCTTTTCTATAGCAAGGTTCAAACTTGCTGTTTTATGAACTTGTTTTAAGGGCTGTTTCCTTCTCATCTTTACATGAGAGATGAGTGGACATGTATGTAGTACACGAGAAACAATTCATCAAGAACAGTCCAGGGGAAGAACATCAACAGTATGTGCAGCAGGAAAAGTTCTCCCAGTTGCAAAGTGGTGAACGTGAGATTCAGCTCTGGAGTTGAGGATTTTCTTCCTATCCGATCGCTTTTTCACTTTGCCACCAAGTTCTTTTGCTGGCACATCTCTGATAGACATTTTAATGGTCATTTGTTAGCTGAATACGTTTCCCTATCAAGTCTGTAAAGTAATTTTTTTCTTTTTCATTAAAGTTTTGCGTAAAATATATATGAGTTTATAATTTTGATCAGGAATGTACATACAGGGTGTTTCAGTCAATTAGTGACAATTTTATTTTATCAAAGTACAAGGAAATGTAGCTATTGAAAGAAATTTATAAGAACGTTATATTCGGTCAAGTTGTGATTTTTTGTTAGAAACTGCACTTTGTGTAACATCGCTGTATTTTAAAAATGGCACCCATGTTAACAACTCAGCAGAAAGTTCTCCTCGTTAATGGTATTTATAAATGAAATCTTTGATTTCTGTTCTAAGAAACTTTTGAAAGGAGTTTAAATGCAAGATTGCACCAGGACGATACTAAGGTTTGTGAAGCAATTTCAATCCACAGGATGCGTAACTAGTAAAAAGAGGGGCAGGAATAAACCAAGGTGGTTTGCATAGAAGAAGTTGTTAATGACATTTGCACAAAATTTGTGGATTCACCAACATGAAAATCATTAAGGTATCCCTGGAAACAGATGATAAATGTGTGGCATTTGCAGAACAGTTTGGAGGGAGCATTAAAGACACTTCTAGTCTGTGCTTGACAAGCTCTGGATTTCAGACTAAGCTTACTTTCAGACACAATGTTCGGTTTTGGGGAATAAACATTGATGATTACATGAATAGCACTAATTATACAGAAATGCTGAAAAACTTCTTTCTTTTTGAATTGTGGAGATGATTATTTCCGTTAAGACTTCAGTGGTTTCAGGAAGACTGCTTAAGGCCACGTACAACACCTGAAGTTACTGCAGGTTTTACACTCCAAGTTCCATGACCGAGTTGGCTCCATTCAGTTTCCTGAGATGTTTTCAATGTGATTTTTTCTTGTGGGGATATCTAAAGGATCGAGTGTACGCAACAGCACCGAGATCTCTCGAAGATTTGAAGCTGAACATTATTAGCTGCTGCGCCCAAGTGGATTGAGGAATTCTGTAGTGTGTTTTCTCCAAGTTCACAGTTCCTCTGCATGCGGTTCAGAATGCACAAGAAAGACACATTGAACATGTCCAAATTTTGAGTTGGTTACATTTCTTACAAACTTTAATTAATAAAGTCACTTATGGACTGAAACACCTTGTATAAGTTATATGATGGTACAAACACTTACAGTGTGTGCCACTTATTGTAATCACGGTTAATGTTATCATTCAGCTATTGTTATTATTTTTGTGCTGAACAGAGCAGTTATATACTGGACAATTCAACTTTGGTTATTGTTATTAATTTGGCTTGATCCCAAAATGATTACAATAAACGGCACTCAGTGTATTATGACTTAATCCAGTTAAATTGCTATATGTTTTTCCACTATCTTATTTTGCTAACCCAGGTAAATTTGTTTTTAATTTCTGTAGGTGAAAAACCAGACCCAACAAAAATATTTCAGGTTTCACATTTGGAAAATTTTAATTTATGTCATGGTTCAAATGTATTAGTCCAGCTAGTGAATCAAGTGCAAAATAACTATGAAAACACATCAAGTGTGGCAGATACACCGGTGGGTGTCAGAAATAAATTTTCTTTTAACACTCCGGTGCGTATAAATGTGAACTAATTCTAACGAATTTTTAATCACTTAATTTTTTTTTTTTGTTGTTGTTTTTTCTTTTTAATTTCTCTTAAGATGATTTAAAGTTAATTTTATTCTTTTTAAAAATGTTTGAATCAAGAAGTTATTTTCAAAACATTTTTTTAAGATCAATATTTGTATCAACTGCAAACTTAAACTGGCTTATCTTCTTGTTTCGTATTTTTTATTTGATAATGGAAGGAATTAATAATTGCACTGAACTGTTGAAAGCATATGAAGTTCATCTTGAGTGCATTTGTTTATTGCAATGAAAACGATGAACTTAACTTGTCAAAGGGTATTATGCACAGAAGCAATACAAGGTGATTCATATACCATCTGTCTAAGAAAAGAGTGTATGCTATTCGCAAAATACAGCAATTGATGTGTACTCTAGTGGCGTTTAATGAAATTACTCCATTAAGGTATCAGTGTGGGGAAGTGCGTTAGTATTAGCGTGGAACTTCGTATTTTGATTGTCATATCACGATCGCACACGTCTTGTTACGTCCCTCAGTGTAATGCAAGATACAAACATGGTATAAGCTTCCATAAATTCCCAAAAGTTGGAAGTAAACTTCGAACAATATGGACTGTGAAGTTAAACATAAGGAAAGACGTCACCAAAAGCATGGTCGTATGCATCCGTCATTTTGAGAATGCTTGTTATTTTTTGTTGATTTTATTGTTTTGGAAGTTGTTAATTCCTTCACGATTGATTTAAAGGAAATTGACTATGCAGTGATTGCATTTTTCACTCAGTACAGCTTTACTTGTACAACTTATGATAAAATTGGTCTCGTTTGAAACGTTACTTCCATCATATCTTGTGCGGCATTGTATCATTCAGTGCACTAGTTTGGAAACAAAATGCAGTGATGTGTATTTGCAAGTCCGATTTTGAAGTATAACCACAACAAATTATGTGCTTGGCCTACAGAACTTCTCCCCCTTCTTCTATGCATCTCTTGGCAACATCCACATAAGAAAAAATTGACGCAAGACTTACAGTAAAAAAAATTTCTCTCCATCGTATAGGATTTCTTTAACGCGATCGGGTCACGCGTCATCTTTCTCCGTTCGCCATCTTGAATTTCGCATGGCGACACCTATAGGGGCTGTTTTTCGCGAATAACTTTCTTGGCATAAAGTGAAAATATTTTGTGGCAACAATGGTTATCTTCTCCTGTGCCGCATGCCGCACAAGCAGGCTAGTTCAAATGCAAAAAGTTTTACTACAACAGCGAAACAGCAATGAAAGCGAGATATGCACAACGGTTTGAAGCAGTTTTCTTGTGTTCGCACATGAAAGGTCCGAAAATATCGCAAACAGCCGCTGCACACAACATGATAAAATGAACGGCATTTGTAACGAAGTGGGTAAAGCATTTTAGAAACCACTAAAATGTCGATGACCTACCGGAGGTGTAACAAGAGAGACCCATGAACAACAAGACAAGCAGGTCATAGAGACCTTCATGAAGAAGTCTCAAATAACCTTAAGACATAAAGGTACTGTGTTGTCTCTGGATACGATAGAAATTCGTTTGTGGGAGGAAAACATAAAAAGAAAAAGGTCCAGGAATAGCGAAATGGTAGAGTTTTAATGTAGCCAACGTGTTTCGAAGTGACCTCATCATTGGGGCATAAGGACATCTACAAAGTAAACAGGCTGAAGCCCACCGAATTTAAGGTCTATGTCCGCCAATCAGATAAAAGGAAGCCATCATCTGATTGTCGGACGAGGAAGCCATATAACAGCAAGTGACAAAATGATAAACAGGAAATAAAAAAATAAATACAAAGTAAATAAATCAATCTTGATTGGCTGCATTGTAGTAAAGATTGATTTACTGTATTGATAAATCAATGAGGAAGATGGCTGTTATTTACCTCAATCCTGACCATGCAACTTTTAAACATAAAATGGCGAAGTACACTGAAGAAACATCTCCAATAAGCACAGGAAATTATGGATCGTGATTGGGGCAATATCATTTTCTAGGATGAATCCTCGTTTTGGTCACATGATTCCCTACATTGAACATAGTCATCCTCCACAAACAGAACTTTGCACTTTTAAGTGGTAAAGTCCATGTCTGGGATTGCTTCTCAGAAAATGGATTTGGGAATTTGCAGATCTTTACTTGGAATGTGAACAGTCAAAGAATGACCCATATCTCCAAAAAGAGTCTTACCATCTGTTTAAAGTTTGTACGGAAGGACAAATGCAAACACGGTTCTTTAAGAAGACAATCACCAGAAATATTGTAGTAGGCTGTGCACACACTGGAAGTCACAACATGATATTGCATAGTTAGATTTGCTGTCTCAGTCAGCTAATGCCAATCCCATAAAAAATGTATGGGCTTACATGAAGCATAAGCTTTCCAGGAAATGCATTTTGTGTTTGAACCAGCTGATAGGACAGATTCAACAGATTTGGAAGTCTTTACCTCTAGAGTTTGCTGTCGGCTTAGTAGATTGTCAAGCCATTATTAACAACAATGGTGAGCCACTGTACGAGGAGCCTTCGTAAAATTCCAGGAATCATATCCTAGAAACATGAATATCGGGAGAACTACATGTTTAAAAAACCTCATATTCTCGATGAGTTAACAAGTTTATTTTTATCTCGGTATAGTACTACGTTTTGCTGCTAGAGGGACATAAGCAAAATGTCGGCAAGTGTTGACAAAATTGAAATAGGTGCTATAATCAGAGTCTTGTTTTAAAAGGGAAAAATAGCAAAGAAATCCACTCTGAGCTGGTATGGCAAAAACACCCCATCATACAAAGAGTGGCAGAGTGGTGAATTCACTGTGAAACTTGCACTCGACCTAGGATTTGAAATTTTACCGTATCCCCCCTATTCACCTGGCCTCGAATGAAGAAACCACTATGTTGATGACATTTCCAAGACGATGATGAGGTTATTTCTGAGGTGGAGAGCTTCTTAAACAGCCAAAATGAGGCCTTCTACAAAGATGGTTTCCATCAGCTTATCTATTGCTTGGAAAAATGTTTCAATTTATCTGGTTAATATGTAGAAAAGGATTAAATTTTTTACCAAAAGTCGTGTGTCTGGTTATCTTTCTTGGGTATGATTCCTGGAATTTTATGAAGGCCCTTTGTGTGTATAGTTTTATCCTGAGTTTCGCTTCTCATTTTCCGGATTTAAACACTTTTAAAGTTATATTGCACAACTCTTTTCTTAGACGATAACTTTAGGCATCGAAATATCTTGGAAAGTATGAAAAAATGCATCCCAAATAAAAAGTTAATATTTCGAGGGGGGTCTTCCTGAGTGCATTGCATCAGGATGGGCAATAATTAGGAGTGCCTGCAAACAATTGGGTGCTATTACATATACATCAGTTCGATATATCTGACATGATTTTGAAAATTACTCTTGGTTTCAAATTTTATTATGTTCCTCTAACTTACTAAATTGACCATAATCGCCTTACAAATTAACAGATTAAATTATAATCCCAAATTGTAATTACAATTATAGCATTGGAATTTTTTTTATAATGCTTCCAATTTTAATGCCATGAGGGGAAGTTAGTAAGTAAGTTCCAAATGGATGTAGAAATGAAACAAATACGAGTACTGATTTGAAAACTACTTTTATTTCTCTGCATATTCTCCCTGTGCATTGAGGCACTTCTGCCATCGTTTCACATGTTTTTCAAAACCAGTAAGATAAAATTCTTTGGCTGCTGTCTGAACCAGGTGGTGATTTCCCTTTGTACAGCTTCGTCGTCGGCCGGAAGGTGATGTTTAAGAGGACCGAATAAATAGAAATCATGAGGAGCTAAATGATAAGCAGTATGTCCTCGTAATCCCAGTAGACTGGAAACATCCTCTTACTGCCAACAAGACAACTGAGATGCTGAGAAAACTCAAGTGGAAAGTCCTCAAGCATCCTCCCTATATCCCTGATCTTGCTCCAAGCGACTTCCATTTGTTCGGCCCTCTCAGACGTCATCTTTCAGATGAATACTTTACCTACAATGAAGCTGTTCGGTCCTCTTAATCAAAGCGACGATGAAGCTGTACAAAGGGAAGTCACTGCCTGGTTCAGGCAGCAGCCCAAAAAATTTTATGTTACTGGTTTTGAGGGGCTTGAAATTATGGGACAAGTGCCTCAATGAACAAGGAAATTATGCGGAGAAATAAAAGTTGTTTTCAAATCAGTGCTCGCATTTGTTCCATTTCTATATATATCCATTAGGAATTTAATTACTAACTTCCCCTCATTTTTTCATTTATTGCTTACTTAAAATCTCAATTGTTACCCTGTTGTTACCCTCATACCCTATTGCCCACAACTTTGGCTGTCGTATACTTTTATTACCGTTTGTTATGATTTCAATTTAGCATAGTAGTCATTTACGAGCTGGCAGTAGCCACATCAAAGAAAAATGAATATTGGTCAAGCTGACTGTGACTAATAAATTCTTCTTGTTAGAAATTCACTTTCGTATGCCATTTAGTTCTAGATTAAAGTGTTTATGTACAGGGTGAGGCAGGTTTTATTGGAAATTTTCTTTTGCAATTGATGTAGGGAATGTAAAAAAAGCATTTGAAACTTTTGCGAAGATGTTTTTAAGTGTTCTGTTTCACCTAGAATGAATTGTATGTGGAGCCTGGCAGTAAAATAAATAACTACATGTATTATATCAAGAAGATGTCGAAACCTTTTCTGAAGGACATGAAGTGGTTATACCTTGATGGGAATTTCATCTTCCATGACGATTCTGCTCTGACAGGAGAACTTTGTACCCCTTATACCGATTTTAACAACTTTGAATTATATTATTCTTCTAGCGAAACTGAATCCACTTGCCAAAAAAGAAAACCCCCAACTTTGAATTGTGCGCACACGCTACCGAAAAAGAAACGCACTTGCTTGCTTGCGCGCATGAAGACAAAAGGAAAGCCATTCCTGTGCCCATAGGTGAAGTGGTGCGTGCATTAATACAATCGGTTAAACCTTGAGACCGAGTTCGAACTACATTCGGCTTCTGCACAATGATACACCGAAGTTTGCACAACAACAATGGAACTACTTCCACGCAGAAGAAGCAGACGGAAATTCATTGAATTGAATCGATTCAATTAGACTAAATATTTCTGCTGTTAAATAAATCTCATGTAAAAAAGAAAAAGTAATTAAATAATAATCTCTTAATGTAATTATAAATTGTATATTGTTACTTCAATGATAATGTGAATCAGATCAATTTGAATCACATCAAAATCGTAAGCAGTAAAAGTGTAAATAAAACTGCATTATTGTAAGTATGATACATAAATAATATAATTTAAAATTACCATAATTAAACATTTTGAAAAACTTCAAAATAACTTGAATAAATGAAAGTCAAAAAATAATTTCTTAATGTCAATAAGATTTCAAGCAAAATTTAAACTTTATTTTAAAGGTTTTTATTACATCAATTATGGAGGAAAACAGCTTGTCAACCATTAATGTGTCTAATGTAATGACAATATTAACTGCTATTTGCCGAGATCAATTCCCAGCAACAAGTGATTCTAACCCAGAGTTAGAGAAAGAAATTGCTCATTTATTGTTCGACGAACTGCCGAACATTGTCAAGCTACACAGTAGATTCAATTTCACGTTAGTTATTAAAATTATATTACCAATATGTAATTCATAATTTAAATAAAATTTGAATTATACTCCTTAAATGCTAAACCTACTGTACATTAATAAAGAAATTGGTCAAATAGAAGTCATAAATTTACTATATTACCTAAATAAAATCCAGCTAAATATAATTAAATAGTTATTAAATAAATATAGTACAGTATATACATGTATAATTAAATAGAATTTCTAAATATGTTAACAAACAATACTAACTTTTAAATCAAATAGAATATGTAATTGGATAAATTAGTGATAAACTTTATACGTTTTTCTAGTAGATTATCAGGAATATAATCCTGAACAGGTAGCTGGGCCATCATTTGCACAAGGAACAGTGAAATCATTTGCAGAAACCGATGATTCGGATGAAGATCCTGATTTCAAGTTGGAGGATGAAGCATCACTGTCACAACCCCCAGTATCATACGAGCGAAAAAAAGAGATACTTCAAATAAAAGGTGCAAAGGAATTGAAATCTAAGGACATGCTGCGACGATGGCACAGGCAAGTGAAAGAAGGGCGCTCACAGCAAGTTATGTACGATAAAATATCCACAACGGTATATGAAAAATTTAAGGCCAGCAGGGAAGACAATCTTGTTATCAATGGCAGAATCATCAGGCAATAGGCTGTGCAAGTGTCACAAGAACTAGATGGATCTTTTCCTTTCATCGCCAGTGAAGGATGACTTCACAAGTTTTGCAAAAAATATGGCCTGGTCAGCCGAAAAATAACCAAACTGATCAGCAAGCAGGACAAGGTTTCATTCGAGATGACAGTGAAAGCAGCAGATGACTTTCGGAAACAGTTTAAATCTGCAACAAACGTTCCAAGCTTCCGATATCTGGAACATGGACCAAGTTGGTTTTTCGTACGAAATTGTTCCCCAAAGGACTATGTCTTTTAAAGGGGAAAAAATCGACTTTTGGATATGCACAATCTCCAACAAACAAGACCATTCATAGTTACACCGTGCAATACATGATCAACTCTGCCAGAAAACTGTTGGACCAGGGTCTTGTATGCTTACAAGAGCCAACTGGACAATTTGGTCCTTCAGTTTCTAAAAAATTGTGCAGGCCAAGCAATATTTTTTTGACGTGCAGCATATCCAGCAAGCTTTCCAGGGCACTCGTGGAACACTATTATTCGAACTGTGTGGCCAGATCCATAAACAATGGCTTCTTTTTATTAGTGGACTCGTGGTCTGGCCATACAAACATGAACACGTACAGAAAAATTTTCGGTCAAGACAGTGTACCATACTTATCATTCCTGAACGCTGCACGTCAATACTACAACCACTGGACAATTGAAGTATTTGGCCAAACAACTTGTGTCCTCCTTGCAGTTGGAAAGTGGTTGTAAAAAAATCCAGCCTGATGATAACTGGACCACTCACAATGGCATAATAAAACTTCAATCAATCCTTCATCATCAGCTATCATCATCAAAATTTGAATCAATGGTTAAGTTTTCATGGTTCTCGTCAGGACTGGTTGAAGAAAGAGTGGCTTTTCTTAAAGTAAAACAAGCATGTTTTACATTTTCACCAAATGATGATTTTCAATGTAGTCAAATCAACTGCTTCAATAATCGTTTCATCAAATGCGCCCAATGTTTGGCAATTCTCTGCCTGCAGTGTTTTTACGTTGATTTTCATTCAAGTGTTTGCAGCATCAAATCCATCTCCTTATAAATCTAAAGATAAAACATTTTTCACAATTACACAACAAAAAATTACATAGTGGATAAATTTTTTTCCACTCATGATTTTTTAAAAATTGAATTTTTTAAAAAAAATACTTTTTTTCCTATTACTAAAAACTGTTACCTATTGTTTTCCAATTGTCATCCAGCATCCAGCCTGAATTTTTTTAAAAGGTCCTTTACAGGACCAAAATATTCTGCAGAGAGATTCCAATCAATTTCACTAATAAAATCAGAATTCAATTAAATTACTATTTTAATAAAACTAAAATTATGAAATTAATAAAATCAATACTACCGAATGCAGAAAATTAAAATCCTTAACTTGTAAGTATATTTTTAATTATTAGAAAACATATTTTGATTTTATGTATACAGTTAGTCACATAAATTATTTTTAATTCTTACTAACACGGAAAGGATTTTGCTTCACTCATAGTCAATACATGTATTCAAAAAAGCAGCAGTAACTATATACAGGGTGGTCCATAAGTCTGTCCCCCCCTTTTATTTTTTGAACCCAAGCAGATATGTCAATTTTGATGAATCCAATGAATAAGAAGTTGTGGGTGGCTTATCCCATGGTGCACTGTTCATCATCCCAAATATGCAAATTAGGACACATTCAAAATTTATCTCAAAAACCGTAAGGGATAGAGAAAAAAACCCAATTGCAAACTTGTTCAGCATAAAAAAACAAACAAAACAAAAAAAAATCATCCAAATCGGACCAACCAATCACCCACAATCACGTGGTGAACTGTTTATAGCTTACAAACAGTCACACTACACAAGGAAAACAATGTTGATATTTCCACCATGTAAAGCATGCAAATCAAAAAATTAACATAAATTACCATACTCACATTCACTTTCATGCGGAAAAGTAAATAAAAGGCATGTTTCAGCACACAGAAGAACAATAATTTCAGGATGGCAAGCTACACTGTTCCGAAATGGTCAACGTGATTGTGGGTGATTGGTTGGTCCGATTTGGATGATTTTTTTTTTTGTTTTGTTTGTTTTTTTATGCTGAACAAGTTTGCAATTGGGTTTTTTTCTCTATTCCTTACGGTTTTTGAGATAAATTTTGAATGTGTCCTAATTTGCATATTTGGGATGATGAAAAGTGCACCATGGGATAGGCCACCCACAACTTCCTATTCATTGGATTCATCAAAATTGACATATCTGCTTCGGTTCAAAAAATAAAAGGGGGGGACAGACTTACGGACCACCCTGTATAATTATAACATGGTAAATGAGGCTAATCTCGACTTACGATACAAAAAAACGTGGTTTAATTTTCTGCATTCACTCTATAATTATACACACAAAATAATTTAATTGCACAGAACAATTCAGTCCTGTCTCGTGTTTTGTGCTGTTATTTTGTCTTTTAACTGCCGTCTCCATGCTTTACATGGCTCCATGGCGTCCATGTTTGTTTAGCTCATGAAGTCAGCAGCTGATCAGCTGTAAGCAGGCGGTGGGCACGGGGCGGTGCACCAGGCGGGCACAGGCTTTCCATGTAAACGTGCGCGCCAAAAAAGGAAGTGCGTCTCTCTTTTGGTGGCGCGTGTGCACAATACAAAATTGGGGTTTTCTTTTTTGGCAAGTGGATTCAGTTTCGCTAGAAGAATAATATAATTCAAAGTTGTTAAAATCGGTGTCAGTAAGGGGTACGAAGTTCCCTTGTGAGTTACATTTCAAAACAAGCAACGTGTGTTTTATCAAACCTTCCCAGTGGAAGTCATCATCTCCAGATGCTGCTCCGTGTGATTTCTTGTTGGGGGCATATTTGAATTCTTAGGATAAGCAAATAGAACTCTTGTTGTGGACTTAAATGAGCTGCGAAGGAGTCACTCCAGCAAATCTCTCAAACCATGATAGGGTGGTCGAGTCTGGTTGAAAAGACGCTCCAAATCTACTGTGCTATATCAAAAATATCGATAAAAATTTGAGCACTCTGTACAGGGTGTCTGGAAAGTAAGTAACTAAGTATCGAAAAAGGCGTATAAATGCCATGTTTATGACGCTAAATTATTAAAATTAATATTATGTGTGCACTGTTTTATGGCAATACGGATGCATAAATTAAAACTCAATTTCTGAACCCATGGTGTCAACTAATTTCCTGAGATGGCCGAGAATGGAATCCAGTCTTCTGGAGGAAATTGCATGGGACATGGGTGATAACGTCCCAAATCCGTGCTTTCAATTCTTCTAGTGTGCGTACAACTCATCCTTAAGCCACGGACTTCTTTTGTCAGAGCTGGACTTCTTGCAGGCTATTCATTAGGTCCGCGTCTTCCCATCCAAAGTCCAGGAAACTTCTCGTCGAACCATGCATGCACAACATTTGCAAAGTGATTTGGACAACATCTTGCACGAAAATATTGTTGCCGACGTTTTCCTATCCAGATATCGTGGACCAAACGTAATCTGACGGTAGTGTTTTGCGTTCATTGTGTCATGCAGGATGAATGCCCTGTGATATTAGTGGCCGTCATTTCACACCACACAGTCACTTTGGACGAGACAGCATCTTCTCCACCAGGATCCTGTGCTGCCCAATAATGGCAATTGTGTTGATTGACAAAACCTCCCTTACGGAATATGCCCTTGTCACTCCAAAGGATGTTGTGAAACAATTGAGGCAATCGGCCATCTTTGTTATTGTTGAATGTACCCCCTCTCACGGCTACCATCTGGACTACAGACGGGCAGAAGTTGAAAGCCTATTGAATGACCTATATGTACACACTATTTTCGTAATGATTCTGTCGACATTGAAAATTCTAATAATACCTAGTTACTTTCCAGATACCCTGTATATAACATTGTAATTTGAAAGCTTGCCTCATCCTGATTTACTATGTAACCTTGCATTTTTTAAAATTGGTCGAAATTATTAAATAGTAAATAAATGTATTTTTTTAAACTGTGAACTCCAAATTCATTTTATCCATCCAGCGTGTATGCTTTGTGAACTCTTCCTTATCCATCCTGCATATGATAACATTCTTAATCTTGCTGTTGTTTATTTTTTGCTAAATGTAGAAGAAAATCCTTAAATAAAGCTTGCAGCTTTTAACAGTTAGTTTTCATTTAGTATTTGATTAAAAAAAATTAATTGGGGGTGGGGGGGGGGTTGTCTTAAAATATTTTTGTTTACACAAATATTTAAATACTAGGTCTGTTCAAAAATTCTGGAACATTTTGAATATTATACAGATATCTAGGCAGGAGCATTGTCATCACATGAACCTAACGAATAACCTTCCATTGTTGGATTGTCAAAAATACGAGGGGCAGTCAAAAAGTTTCCGGAATGATGATATAGCACTCTAATGGTAGGACATACATCAACGCTTACTTAATCTCCTTTCAAAGTAGCTCCCTTGCGAGCACACACACTTGCTCCATCAAATCTGCCATTCTTGGAAACATGGGTGGAAGGTTTCTTGTGGAATCTTCTGGAGCTCGGCCCTCACATTTGACTTGATATTCTCCATTGTTGCAAAACGTGTCCCCGTGAGGCCCATTTTCAGACTCGGGAAAAGCCAAAAGTCACTAGGAGCTAGGTCCAGAGAGTATGGCAGCTGAGGAATGACAGGAATGTTTTTGTTAGCAAGGAATCACTGCATAATAGGCGATGTGCCCCGGTGCGTTATCGTGATGCAGAAACCACTGTCATTGCCACTTGTTGTGCTGCTTCCTTTGAACCACGTCATGCAAAGTCTGCAAAACTTGCACATAGAAATGGCCTGTTAACAGTCTGCCGAGGTGGTATGAATTCATGGTGCATCAAATCATTGATGTCAAAGACTGAAGAAGAGTGGACAGGAATGCCAAAGTTAACTTCCTTACTGTCAGCAGAAAAGACAAAGCCTCCAGACATATGTCTAAGGCCCTCCGCAAACTAAGCGACTAAAAAGAAGCAAGTTACAAATTTAAATCGTCAATCTGTTGCTAAATAGTTGCCTCCCATTTATTTCAATGAGCATCCGCACACAACATTACTAGTTGGTAACCAGTTTGTAATGCGTTGGTGATTGAGCAGCCGCAACTTGACATGCAGAGTCGCTCCGTGATTTATTTCTAGTTTGTTTTGTAAACGACCACGCAAAACGGCAAAAATGGTAGAACAATTCTTGAATTTAATGTAGAATCCTTTAATTTAGACTAGACAACTCTTGCAGCAACAAATGCTCCGCATTTTATATTTTTTTCAATGTAGGGGTGTACTCAATATCTCCTTTACTTCTGCCAGTTTTTTCTTTTTCTATTTTAATAATAAAGGATAATATCTTCATTCACTTGAATCACTAGACATTTTTAACACGATAAAACAATAGCTTTAATCACAATATTGAAATTATAATAGAGAAGTGACTTCACATGTGTTCTGCAGGCAAACGAAGCACGATAGTCACTGAATTTTATTAACTTTTAGTAGCGTCGTGTGCGATTCATAGTTGGTAATTAGTTGATGATTTAAGTTTCTAATTAGTTTGGTTTCTTTTTAGTCGCTTAGTGTATGGAGGGCCTAACTGGACCATTCAATTTACGTTAGATTTGGAAGACGAAACTGGAATTAACATTATACCCTTTCTTGATATCCTTGTCAACTCACCAGATCCAGCCCAGAGGGATTTCTGTGGATTTAGATTATTGAAATGAGCTCTTGTTTGACGCCGTTAAACAATCATCAAGGGTCTCTGGAAAGCTTGCAAATAGGAATGGAACAACATCACCCTTACAGTTCTGCAGATCTCTCTTCTACAGTGGAAAATACGGTGTAGGGCAATAGTCAACAACCAAGATTGCCAAATGGAACATCATTATTGGTGGAGAAAGGGGTTTTCTGCTTAAGCTTTCTTCTCCAAATCGTTACCATAGTTCGTAATCAACCTTCTGTAAATCTCAAATGAAGCGTTATGTAATTTAAGGACGACCCCTTAGGTAATGTGATCTCCCGAGAGTTCTATTTTTGTTTGATTTTCACGACAAGCACCATTGCGACAATGTGCCAAGTTGTTTTTCTGCATTTCAATTCGTGAGTTTTTAGCCAAACAAAGAATGATTTCCTCCCAAACTCCCCCCCCCCCCCCCTCCATACTCTTTGACCTGGCTCCAGCAGACTTTTTCCTTTCCCCAAACTGAAGGCATCACTCAAAGGGAATAAATTTGACACCATTGAAAAGATCAAGAAAGGTTCGCAGACGGAAATACAGGTGATTCCAAACGAAGTATTCCTGGACTGCTTCAAAAAGTGGAAACACTGTCGGAAAGGAGAGTACTTTGAAGGAGATAAAGATCTGTGACTTATAAATTGAAAAGGGTTCCAGAACTTTTTTGAACAGACCTTGTATTTTATATATTTTTGTATGTGTTGAAATAGTTTTGAGTTCGTAGTTTTTGGGGTTCATCTGTTCTATATCCAAATCCTGCATATTGCTGTTTCTTGATGCTCAACTGTACTTCAAGAATGGGAGGTTGACTTTTTCTTTAAATGAATATGATTTTTTGAATGGTTAATTGTAGGGTTTGGCAGACAGTAATGGGGGTTGTATTGTCTTTTTGGCTTCATACGCTGTCAGATATCCAATGAATATTTTTTAGATGCTGTTGTCAAAATAATCCCTATATATTATAAAACTCAACGTCTCTCTGTCCGTTAAATTTTACGTGGACGGGGAGATTGGGGGGAAATGGGGGGGGGGGGTCTAGAAATTCTGGCGTTGACTACTAAGGTCATTTTGTGCCTTTTACACAAGTTATATCTGTACACAGCCGGGACAAACACAAACATCCATGCCCACAGCGGGATTCGAACCCATGGCCAGGCGGGCTTGAGAACTAGAAAGCCTACCCCCTAGCCCTCTCAGCCACCTGGCCGGTGGGGGAAAATTGACACGACGTATGGCCCAGATGTGTCATTAAATTTTGTCAGTCATCATTCATCAGTTCAGTTTCTTTAGGACCATGGTCAAGTATGTACATGAATTCATTAGATACATTCATAAATAACGAGGCAAATGATAATTCACAGTAATTATTTAATGAAACTCAAAATTATTGTCTACAATTGTTTAGGCATTTATCCCTTTGTGACACTAGTTGCAAAATGCCTTCTTCGTAGAAATCCTTTGGCTGCTGTTTGAACCAATTGTGAACGCATTCCTTGACTTCATCATCCAAATGAAATACCGAATTCCCTGAGCATGGAGCTACAGTCGGTGCTTAGCAGTGTTGTGAAACGTTAACAAAGCTCAGGAAGGCAATCAAATCAAAACATCTTGGTAAACTTTCTCCTTGTGTCATCCTGTTGCATGACAACATTAGACCGCACACAGCCAGTGAGCAAAGGAACGTCTGCAGAAGTTCAAGTGGAATATTCTTGAGCATCCACCTCCTAGTCTAGATTTGTCCTCATGTGACTTCCACATCTTCAATGAGCTCAAAAAAAGGACAACGGTTTCAAACGGATGATGAAGTCCAGGAGCGCGTGCGCTATTGTCTGAAGCAAAGCGAAAGGATATCTTTGAGCATGTTTGAGTTTCTTTAAATAAGTAGAAACCTCATTAACATGAATCTCAGCGAACCAAAAATTTTGTTCGTATTATCCAGGATTCATACTATTCGATAATGAAAGGAAACCCCGATGGTGCAGTGTTATGAATCTACCCTCACACCAGATTGTTAAAATTATCGCCATTCGTTTATTTCAGAAAAATATTTGGTTATTGAAATTTGTCTACAGCGTCAAGAATTGATAACTTCCAGCATACGATCCTTGCGTTTCCTCTTTTATGATGTAGCCATGTCGATAATGTAATGAAACAATGAAATGTAGTTTAACATGAAACAGGGAAATCAAAATGCACTGAATAGGACTGTGAATAGTGCGTATTCTGACCACTGCATTGACAATCGAACAGTGTAGTGTATCAGTATCAGTATTTGGAATTAGTTTAAAAATTTTTTGTACTAAGTGACTAATTTTTTGTAGAAATTAAAGTCATGAGGTCAAGACCAGAGAAAATAAATGTATTAAGCAATAATTTGTATTAACCAGATTTGTAATATTGGGGTTCTACTGTAATTACTGTGAAATATCCATTGCAGAGTTATTTATTGAATATACCTCGTACACGTTTGGTATGTGATGCACTATGATATCGTTTGCCTATATTTTGAGTAGGACTCGCGATAAAAGGTAATCAATGCGAGCAGAATCATGGACACAGAAGTTAAGAATAAATATCGATATGAGAAGTATATATTGGGTTGACGTATTTTTCTGTTTTATTCAAAGGTCATTTATTTATATAAGAACAAAGATTCAATCAATGCTATATTGTTCGTTTTGTTTGATAACCTTTTGTCATCTTTCAGTGAGCTTTATAATTCGTTTTCATAGAAGGACCTGTCTTTATCAGTATAAAACCGAACGAGGTGCTGATTTACAGCCACAGCTGAATCTAATATTACACCACGCAAGGTGTTTTGAAGTGAGTGAAACAAGTGGAAATCTGATAGCATAAGGACTGCCAACACATCTCACGCAAGTTCCAATTATTTTTGACAGGTGATCAAAATTGTGTGTGGTCTCGCGTTGTTATGATGGAACACAACTCCTTTATGATTAACGAGCTCTGGACGTTTCTGGAAGATGGATTCGTTCAACTTTCCAATTGACAACAGTACCATTTGACAATAAATTGGTTGTTTGATTCCTTGGTAGGAGCTCAAAAAACCATCTAAAAAGTGAGAGCATAATTTCTGATGAATGTCTGCTTTTGACGTCATTTAAGGCAAGTTGTCACTTATATTCTTGTAGAAATTGACACCGAAACTTTACGCAACTTTTCACTAGCTTGACGTGTTCCATAGCTAAAATGAACTATCATAGCTATTGTAAAAATGCGTCATGGCTCTTCCAACAATCCAATATCATACACAGATAATTATTTTACTCCCTCTGCCTTGCCAAATACCTACTAGAACATTACTCGGATTCATTTGTTATAAAAATTAATTCATGGCTGCTCTTCAATTCAAAACATTCCATCAAGGCTGTCTTGTTCTCAAGTTTGATTAATGGTTATATATTGTAGGATATCACCAGTGAAAACAACATTTCTTCCATCCAGTCCTCACCTGTAATTAATTCAGCACCCTCATTAGGATATGTTACTAAAACAGCACCCGACTGCCATGACGAGAGTACTCCGGAGAATGCTTTTTTAATTCCGCCCCCAGTTCCACCAGTTATTCATCGTAGTCAACGCTCTTGTGCCAAAGTTTATCCTTCGGGAAGTATTTGGAAGGGCTCGGTAGCATTAAGCCCTATATCCCCTAGGTATTTCAACAATTTTTCAAGAGCTGTTGTTTAAAGCTTAAACAGAAAGTAAAGATGTATTGTATATTTTTCTAGTTTTGGTGTTCTACCCTTGGCAGACACGCCTAGTCCTAATGAACCTCATATGCCATATTCTGTAGCATACATAACTCCTTCCCCACCATCATTAATTGATTCTCAGGCTGCAGATGCAAAAAATGCAAGGAAGGTAAATCAGATACGTAAAATTACATTATTTTAATTGAAGCAACTGAATAGTGTAAACTTATTGTATTTGTTTTTTGTTTTTTTTTCTTTTAGCAATTAATACTTAGAAGAAATCAGACACTCAACAATCCTACAAAACCATCTGTATTTAGCCCCTCAGGAAATACCAGTAATACAAATAATGTAAATATTTCTCAAGCTCCTTCTCCTCAATCAAGTTTGCAGCCAAATTCTATGGCAAGCATTCCACGACGTAGTTCTCGATTATTTAGTAGTTCAAATTCTGTTAAAGTAAGACATTTTCTTTTGTTTTATCAATTGCAAATAAGAATTCCCTTCATATTTAAGTACCATATTAGCTCGAATCTAAGCCAACCTATTTCCTCCCCCTCCCTAAAATGAAGTCACAAAACTAACCCTTGGCTTAGATTTGAGACTGACTCAAATGACACCCCCCCCCCCCCCAACCCAATGCCATTTCCCTTCCCGCACCTTCAACTTATCCTGCCTATTGTAAATTCAATTACCGGTATGTATTATTTAAAAACTATAATTAATCAAATTAGGTTAATTTTGGATAGACAGCTAACCGCTGATGCGTTTTCTTTTTGCGTTTCTTTTTATCTCGCCAAGCTTGTTAGTGTAACCGTCAAGAGACCTAATTTGTTTGAGTATGAATAATTTGCAGTATGCATGAAGAATTTGACTAAAGTTAATTTTAAATTTTTACTTTGGATTTCATGCTCATTTCCTAAATCGTATCGTAAATCCTCTACTATAATGTGAATAATTTTGGCCTAAAAAGGAACTTAAATCTTTGGGATCTTATTATACAAAAGGAAATAGCCCTGCAACGACTGACGGCGGTGGCGGCTTGAATTGACCAAATTTTAATGGTATATACAGTTGTATGAACCGTATTTTCCCACCAAATTTCACAATCTTAGATGTTATAGAACCTGAGTTGTTAACTTGTTGATCTTGGTGGTGCCGTTTTTATTTCTGTTCATATCTCAGTTATTGTTCAAATTAGGACCCATGTTTATATGAACTTTTTTTCTTGTTTTGATATAAGGAACCTGTCCCCCAAGTTTGTACATGTCATTTGAGAACACCCTGTATAATAAATTAATTCACTTTTTATTTGGAAAATAACTTCTTCCAAAGATCGCTACTTTGAATGTTGATTAATTCAAATTTGATGGTCTCTGCTTTCAAACTGCTTCGAACTAATGAAGTTGCTGTCTGTCCTGATAAATTCACACGAAATTACTGTACATTATACATTAATTATACAGCATATACAGTGTCCCGTTCATTATACAATAAATTAATACACTTTTTATTTGAATTTCTCGTCGCCGAAAGATAATACGAACTAACGAAGTTGCATTCTGCCCTTATGAAATTCAGACGAAATTATCTTATAAATTACCAGTAATTATTCGGCATATAAATACATAAATTATGTATTGTCCCCAAAGTGTACAAATAAATGTAGAAATGTAAAAATGCATGTAACTGAACATTCTTGTCTTTGTTCAAAATTTTATAAACTTTTTTTGTTTGTTAATATATCACCAAAATTCAATTTATTGAATTAAGATTTTATCCACCCCCCCCCCCCCCTCCTTATTAAATCATTTTGGGTTACAAAGGGACACGATATAGGGAGCCATGTCATAAAAACAGTACATGTAAACAAAATTCTTAAGCCAATAGGCAATGCCACCCAGTATACCACTTTGTGTTGATTAGCAATAGCACTACTCCAAGCACTATGCAGGATGTCTCAGAATTCATTGTACAAACTTGTAGGGGAGTTAGTATGGGTGATTCTAAGCAAAAAAGTTCATATGAACATGGGTCCGAATTTGAACGATAACTGAGATATGAACAGAAATAAAAATGCCGCCACCAAGATCAACAAGTTAATAACTCAGGTTCTGTAAAACCTAGATTAATGAAATTTGGGGGAATAACAGGGTACATAAGACTGTGTATACTGTTAAAATTTGATCGAATTCCAACAAGAAGTTTCTGAGTTACTCATTCAACATCATAACACGTGCTCACTTGTGAGTACTAACTAGCACTTGTTACAATTTTATCATGTTCATATGAACTTTTTTGCTTAGAATCACCCATACTAACTCCCCTAGAAGTTTGTACAATGAATTCTGAGACACCCTGTATAAACTCTGGCAATGTAAATGGAAGTCAATACAACTTATTCATCAATCCTCTTACATTTGATCTCCAGCATCTTTATTTAGTGATTCTTTAATTGTAAAGATCCAGATTATGCATATTTAAAAATGTAAAAAATCGTTTTTTCTGTATATTTTAGCACATTTTATTTCTCGCGAGGAGTCAAAAATGGGGATCGTATTGTACAAGAGGATAGCTTTTTTGCTGGTTTTTCAGGCCGAAAAAGTGGAACCGCGTTGTACAAGGGGGCACATTATAATAGAGGATTTATGTGCACTTACGAGACATAATATTATATTACTGTGAAGCCTGTTTCACAATTACAGTTTGTGGGCGGAAAACAGGCGGATGCAGAGCTTGCAACGCAAGATGAAGATTTTCCGCATGGACTGCCATTTCACAATTAGCGAAATTTACCAGCATTGTTCTCTACAACCGCTTTGCGGGCGGAATTTTAAATTCAAACTGGTTCTGAAATTTAACGGATTCCGCAACTGCTTTGGAGGCAGATTTTCAATTCAAGTGGATCCGCAACTGCTTCAATCAGTCAGAAAACATCAAGTTTCGGCACATCTTTGTTGTTATAATGGGCAGACACATACGATGTGAAATTGGCATTTGGGAATATAATTTAAAAAATATTGCTGTCAAAAACAGCCTTCGCCTATGAATGTGACGACGGTTGCTGTGAGATGCCATTTTGTGTGATGTCGATCTCGTTTGGGAATGAACCAATCAGAAGACAGTTAATGCAATCGCGGATTTAATTGTGAAATGGAAACGGAAAGTTGTTAAATCACCTGCTTCGCGAGTGGAGGCACTAGTATGCATTTCCTTGGCGGATCCGCTGGGGCTAATGCAGGTGATTTTATTGTGAAACAGGCTTTAGAGATGCACATGAATACACTTTGGGACTATATTGTAATAAGGATGTGCAAAAATCAAGATCGTCAATAAATGCTTGGAAATCGTTGAAATCGGAATAGCAATGATTAAAATATAAAAAGCTTACAAGATATCCTAAATCTTTTCTAAACAGGATGACAGCATGGAGAAGGTTAATTTGTCCATGAGTAAAAGTTAAGAGTTGTGTTCCCTTACTTTACCGGATAACTGTTAATCACTAGGGAACCTCATGGAGTGATAATAAAATTCCAACAAATCAAAACTAATAAAGATAACACCTATATCCGATTATGCAGGGTGTCCCATTTAACCTGACAAATCAAAATAATTCTAAAAATATGCGTCAAACAAAAATTTAAAAAAACATGTGTTTAATAATTTTAAAAAAGCTATCCAATGATACCAAACTTGGCCTCCCCTCCCCCAACCCCACCCCTTGTGGGTGGAGCAACTTTGAAATTTCAAATAGGAACCCCCATTTTTTTATTGCAGATTCTGCATTTATACTTTTGATAAACACTGACTGTTCAATTGAAAGTGAACACCTGTGGTATGGAATGGACACTTTATTTACAGTGTGTCTAATAGCACGTACTATGGCCTTTTGCCCTAAGCACAACATCCACACGCCATGCATTCAGTTGCTGATAGCCCGCTTCTCCTTCAAAGTCTGCACAAGTATCAGTCCTCCTTCATATCGGACATGCACGAATCCGTCACTCCAATTCATCCTAAAGATATTCAATAGAATTGAAGTCTGGACTCTGGGCAAGCCACTGAAGTTCCTGAACATTGTTCTCCAGAAACCAGGCATTGACAGCACAGGCCTTATGGTATGCTACATTATCGTGCTAGAACAGAAATGGCCCTTCACCGAACTGCTGCCACAACATACGAAACATGGAATTATGTAGGTTGTCCATGTTCATCTCGATCAAAACTAGTGGACCAAGTCCAACCAGGAGAAACACAACCATTGCCAAACTTCATATATATTCAAATTATTGCCTAACATTGCATAGGCTGTTCCACTATAGCAGGTATCCACTTTTAATTGAGCAGTCAGTGTAAATCAAAAAGGGAAACCTCTAATCCACAAAGAGAATTGAAATGAAAAAGTCTTTTTACTTCTTGCTTTTGTCTTTCTCCGCTGAAGATGCGTACCTGGCACCCAAAATACGTATCCGGTATTTCAATTCTCTTTATGGATTAGATGTTTCCCTTTTTGGTTGTTCCATTCCACAGTTTTTGCTTAATTTTTGTTTTGGTATAACATTTACCGTACGTTTTTTTCAAGATTAAATTTTTATTGAATTAATTATTTGGCTGTGGCTGCGTAAATAGTGACTGGGTCCTGATTTTTTTACACTGCTATGAAGTTGCCAGAAGTTATGACATGTCTGAGGGCTGCCCTGACCGTGTGCTCATCAAGAAGTGAGAAAAAAGGAGTAATTTCAAAAAAAATAGTCGAAGTAAAACAGTTTCAAAAGTTTATATTGTTGTAGCTGATAAAATTACTTAAAAGTATTTAAGTCTCCAAAAATTTAGAAATCAGTCTTTCAGCTGTTCGTGCATTGCATTCAACCAATCCATACACTAAGTGCATGTCTGCCAGCTCCCTGTTCGTATAACATTGGATGCTCTTCCTAAGGCAACTACTGCAGTCGAAGAGGAAAATTCAGATATTTCCCTTAAGCGCTCTCAGTCACAGCATTGCCCACTGACGTATGGTGACGTTTCTGGTAATGGGTTCCTGTGCAATTCTCAATCCTTTTGATGTTCTCTACTTCGCCTTAAAAGTTTGTACATCTATTTTGAGACATGCTGTATATTATAGCATATTAGATTATTATATTTGACTAATCCGTTTTCCTGTTGAACTATTTTGACGTACACCAGTACGAATATATGATGTAGTGAGGGGAAAGGGGGCACAGAATAAGTAAGGGATCACGAACTACACTTAGGGGACACAATTTGCCCAAGGCCCAATTTTTGTACGACACAGAAGACATTGGTAAGTAATTTCGTAGTATTTTAGGTCAGGGTTAATGAATCTTCTTATCCCACATTGTCTGATGACAGAAATAATTCTTGAATCGATCGTCACTGGTTGAATAAACTGTTCTTCTTGGATCATTCCATATTAGATCACCCAGGTAAAAAAAGAAATGTCACCCACCACTTCAGATTTTGACTTTTTTTTTTTTTTTTTTTTACATGTTGCTATTACCAAGTTATTATTTTGGCCTAAATCAATCAAATACTTTCGGAGATATAGGGTGTCAAAGTTTAAGTAAATTCTGCGACCTATGACACTGGTCGAACCCTGGTCGTAGAATTTTTCAAGTAATATCATTTCCTGATGTTTGGAGTATCAGCTCCAGTTTTTTATTCACTATTTAACCAGTGATCATCATAAGCACACACTATGTATGGATTTGTGCTAAGTACTGACAATTTAATAGGGGGAACCTATAAATGCAATAAAAATCAAAAGGCAGGTAAAACCCCATTATTTTTATTTACCGTAAAATCTTGAATACAGGCCCGGGCATCTATTTGTCTCA
>JAHWFO010113004.1:3147817-3186141 GCA_023313115.1 Rhysida immarginata | reverse complement strand
AATAAATCTGACAAAGTTTTGAATTGCAATTTAATAAAAAAATTTTTTTTATTAAATCTAAAAAATTAATAATTAGATATTATGATCTTTTGGTTTGGAATCAACGGAGATAACTGTCTCATTATTATAAAGTTCACCATCGTCTTCAAGCTCTTGCAAGGTAATGGTTTCTGAATCCCGCATAGAATTGCACAATTTCAACAATATATCTGTGCTGCCATGACATGGCCGATGAGCCTGTTTGTAATGAAACCCTACAATCAACAATCGAACAGGGAAGTGTACATTTGTTCAAATGGGACAAAAGCAATGCTTTCACAAAGCTCATTGAACCGGAATAAATTCCAAATGAAATACACTGAGGTAGTCAAGAAGCCTGACCAACCCAAGCGGTCTTCCATATTATACAAAAAGAAAATAAGATTGACAATTGTCAGAAAGAAAATACAAATGAAATTTAAAAAAACAAACAAAAAACAACCAATGAGACCCTACGAACGAGAACTTCTTTATATGCAGCATGGATGGGATTGGTCGAATTTAGAATGGGTTAAATGAAGAAACCAATGAGAAGGCTTACATATGAAAAGGCGTTTAATAATCTGAAAAACACCTGAGTTTATATCGATGACCGAAAAAAGACCCGGCGTTTAATCTATTTTTAATACCCCATCCGGCTTTTATTCGAGACCGGCGTGTATTTGATGACCCGGCCTGTATTCAAGATTTTATGGTATTACTATTTTAGTCCATAACTTAAAGTTTATTTTAAAAAAAAACAAAAAAAAAACACTTTGGTAACTATTCTGCCTCACCTTGTAATCGAATTTTGAAATAATATGTTCACTGATTAAAAAAATTGAAAAACATTGTAGTTTTTCTTTTTTAATAACTTTACATGTAAGAATAGGAACGCAGGCTATTTTTTTCTAGAATTGGCATATCTTACACAACACAGTGAAAAAAAAATGATATTGATCTCTTCATTTTTGACTGAGTTATGATTTTTTTATAACAAGCGCCACAGACATTGCAGAGCTGTGGAAATACATAAAATGCCTAACTTACTTAAACTTTGACACCCTAAGTCTATGAAATTATTTGACTTAGGCCAAAATAACTTGGCATGGTTTCATAACTTGGTAATAACATGTAAAAAAAAAAAAAAAAAAAAAAAAAATTGTCAAAATCTGAAGAGGTGAGTGACATGGCCTGGGTGAACTGATATGGAATGATGCTCTTATTCCACAACAAAGCTTTCAGTTCGTCATGACATTTAATTTTCAGTCCTTCGCACCATTCACTCCATTCATTATTGCAGTCGGTTATATTGTCGGGTACATTTGTACTGAAATGTGCTGTAAGCACTTGATGCTCGTCCCTACGTGGTAATATTGTGTACGCTTCCTTAAAAATAAAATAAAAAGCAAACAACTTACATCACGCTTTGAATCATTTCTGGGAATGCCATAGCCATGTACAAGAATCGGGACCTGGTCACTGTTTACGTAATTATTCATGGAATTGTTTTATCAGTTTTTATTTAATTTCTAAATTTTGTTTTGAGAATAAAAATTTTTCCTCCGAAACATGATGAAAATTTAAGGGTAATCTTAAATTTGGGGTAAGATTTGGGGCTGGCTGTAAGTTCTACAAGAATTGGAGTTCCAAAAAATTCAAGGTAATCTTGGCAATTATGACGACGGTCCAGAGGAAGATGACATGATTGTATATGAATAAATGTAAGCCATACCCCTGAAAATAAGCCTTAATGCATCTGTTGGAGCAAAAATTAATATAAGACACGGTCTTATTTTTTGGAAAACACTGAAATAAATTTTTTATTGACTTTCTGAATGAAAAAAATTGAGAATATTAAATAATGCTGATATTATTATCCTGTTATAACAGTCTGCATTTTATAATCAATTGTTATCTAATGACTTGCCTTTAATATTAATTAGGAAAATAATAAAAGTTCTAGCAAAACAAGGTTTACCTCACCGAAGGCTCCCACTCGGAAGACAAAGACAAGATCATCTAAGAATAATATTAACCAGTCATCTTATAACGAATTAAACGAACTTAATAAGCCAGAAACGATTGCATTTGAAAATAAAGCAAACAGCATTTCTGCAACTCAGCAGGCACTTAATATTCAAAAGTCTGCAGCAGGTCAGTAAAAGAAATCTTCGCATTTATAACTCAGAATCTTATAACGAAACATTATCTATAGTATTACAGTAGTACGTCGATTATCTGAATCAATCTGGACCAGACACTGTTCAGATACGTGATTGTTTGGATAACCAAAAATCAAATGTGTGTTAAAAAATAAGCAAAACAGATGTACAGTGTTGCAATTCTACATTTATTGTGACAAATGAGAACTTTTTTTTGTTGTACGATAGAACATTTTATTTTTTCACTGCAAGGTCTCTAATTCTCCTGAGTAGGACAGCACTCTGATTGTAGTGTCACAACATAGCTGTATCTAATGCAGCAAATGCATCAACATTTGTCGGACCCTTGTTGCTTTTGTAGTTGCTTTCCTTTTCATTCTTCTTGCACAGAAGTCATAATCTCGTCTTCTTTTATTGGATTGGAAAGAAAGTTCCTGCACAATCGCTCTAAATAAGAGTCTGTAATGATGGAGGTGTATATGTAAGCACATACAGTGACATCTAATCGAATTGTTGTTTCCTTGCAGAGCTGGAGACACTATCCACACTTTGAAAGAAGGCTCAGCAAGAGACTGTGTCTCCATGGATACCTGTACAACATTTCTGTCCATGAAGTGTCGTTTATTTCTGACAAAGTGGTCACTGCAGACAAGGAATGGTGTCTGTATCGAATGTTTTACAGAAGAGGAGCTGGAAAGACAAGGAGACAGCTGCTCTACCATAAGGAGACAGCTGCTCTACATCGAAAGAAGCTTGTGGTTTGGATCTAGTGGGATGTTGGGGCGTGATTCACTAGAAAATGTTGCCACACAATCAGACCATCATCGCCCATGTATACTGTGAACAACTGTAACGTGTGGCAGATGCAATTGCAGAAAAACGTCCTAAAATGGCTCATGACATCTTTCTTCACGACAATGTGCGACCACCTGCTATTGTATCTGAAGTTCTCCCTCTCCAACCATACTCACCCAGCCTTGCACTTACAGACACAACTTATTCCAGGCACTGCAGAACTTCTTGAATCACATAAACTTTGCAACTTATGTGGACCTCACAATTGCAGTAGATGACTTCTTCGATAGCAAACCAGCTGCGTTTTACCACGATCTACCCGTCGTCGGCAGCAGGTGTTTGACAGTAGCGGCGAATACATTGCAGATTCATATGTACCTTTTGCTGCATTGTTTCCATGTATTTCGTCATTATTAAACATTATATAGAAACTTTCTTTCCAACCCAATAGTATTTGAAATCCACAGTCTTCTGTATTGAACGATAACCAGGTTTCTACATCTTTATCAACAGGTTTGACTGTACTTAAATTAGTGCAGTATGTACATTAGGACAGTCTGATATTTGATGCTCCGGATAATTAACTTTCGGATAAATGACGTTTTACTGTAATTATAAAAAAAAAAAAAAAGTTAGGATAGATATTCTACACAGTCAGAGCTCGTTATTACGAAATTTGCTGATTGTGAACTTTTACAAACATTAATTGCTGTGTACTCGACTTTTATTCTGAGTATTAAAGGTGATTTCATGTGATTTTCATAAAAATTAATTTTACCAGCACTCCGTACACCAATACCTAAACTTTTGAGATAGTGGATTATTCCATTTTTGTTAAAATCTTTTTTGAAATAATGAGCTAGAGATCAGTGCTTTTGTTTTGTAGCTTATACTCTGTCTAGTGAAAGAAAAACTGGGCGTGTCCAGTTAAATATCCAATTTCAATTGTTTAACATTGTTAATTTTACTTAGCAATAATGTCTAACAATTGAAATTGGAAATTTAATTAGACACGCCCAGTTTTTCTTTCGTTGAACAGAGTATAGATTAAACATAGAATTCTGTTAAGAAAGTTAATGTGGTTTCTGCATTCGATATTTCTTTGTAATCATAATTACCTAAACTTTGAGACACACTGTATAGTAGTCTCGAGTAGTGTGAATGTTAATATTTCATAACATAACGCTATTGGGGTTTTGAGCAAATCTTTTTTCATTCTCGGATAATACGATATAAAGGCTCGGTCCCACGAAAAATGTATTAACCGAGTTTGGCTGTAGCTTTTTCTCTTCATAGGTGTTGTAGAGACTGTTTGATGCTGAGACTACTTTCATGTACTGATGTAGCTTCTCTTTTTTATTACCATATACAGTTCACATGATTGGAAGATTTAGTTTCTAGTATTCAGTTTGGTCATAGAGACTGCTAAGTCATTAAAATTTAATTAATAACCTTACATCGAATACAGAATTGCCATTTTATTTTTGCTTCCCTTTGCTGCTTCTCTCATAACACTTTCTGCTTTCTTTAGATGGGAACCACTTCGCAGGTGAGAAGAGGCAGAAAGTGACAATCGAGATATTTGTGATTAAATGAATACTTATGTGTAGTGCTTAATTATTAAATTGATGCAAAAGTTCATCCCGTTTTGTTTTGTTTTTTTTTTTTTGGTTTTTTTTTTTTTTTTTTACAAATATTGAAGAAAAATTTTATTTAGTAAAAATCACGATTAATCAAAATTAATTTTTGCTGTTCTGCTTGATGATCTTTCCCTACCTCTCCGGTAGCTACATAATCTCACGCTCATAGAACTTCTGAGGTTTCTGGCTAAAGAAATGATCCAGATGATTTTTCAGGTCTTCCAAGGAAGTAACGTTTTTACCACCTAGGCTGTTTTGAAGCAATCTTAATAAAAGATACAGTACAGCCTCTCTATTTCCTGATTCCTTTCGGGTTGGACCTCGATTTTTTGTCATTTTTCACTGGGAGGGAGAAAATTGCTCTTAAATCCGGACTACTCTTATATCCGCAGCTCTTATAAGTGGAGTCTACTGTACATACATGAGGAAGGCAAGTCATCCAACAACGTTAGTCATTGACTCTGGGAAGGGCTATGTAAAAATGTTCTCATTGGCTCTTTGGACAATCCCCTTTGAAGGAATCAATTTACGACGATCTTTCAGTTATCCTCGCTTTCATGCAATACTTCGAACCAGGTTTTTTTCTTTGCGGGTATCCAGCCTGGAAAACAATTTTACCATCAACAATAGAAAGATGTTGGGAACAGGGATGCCGGGCACATTTACACACCACAAAACAGAACCAGAGGCAAACCAATCAGAGAAAAACTCATCATGATATAGATGAATGGGTTCATATTGACAACGAATACCCTACATTTGAAACTATCAGTGATGCAATGATAGAAAATGTGATGAAGCCAAATAAAGAGGCTGAAAGCAGTGACAAAGATGACGATGAGAGGCCATGCCCTCCCCCCCCACCCCCCAACCACCCAAACCTACAGCTGTTATCTCTGGACTGTAAACTTACAGTATTAGAATGAATCGAGTCTGCAACTGTTGACGAGATACATGCATTACATTTAAAAGCAATTTTAGAAATTGCCCAAAAGAAAAAGAGGGAATCAGCGAAGCAATTAATAATGGATTCTTTTGTTTAAAATTCATCATTAACTATGATTCGTAGGTTTGGTTGTTTTTTTTCTATTTTTGTATTTTATATTCTTATTCCATTAAAACCTATTAAAGTTGAAATCATCGTGTTATTGTTATTTAAACATACTGTCATTATTTAAGGTGGCATCATCTGTCGCGGAACAGCAAACTCGCCATGTCGCGAATGGTGAAATCTTGGCTCCCAAGTGGGCATGACATAGAGGGGCTGCAGTATAGTTGGAGCGTGCAAGGTTGGGAGAGTACAACAGATGGACCAAAACATCCCAGTCAAATTGTAAAAGCTTGTATTGGGTGGCCAGAGACACACGTGTTCTAGAATTTGTCTTGATGGAACACTGTGCCCTTTCTGTTGGCTAATTCAGGCCGCTTCTGGTAGATTGCTTATTATAATTCACTAATTCTGTGCCACTTAATATCCCATTTAACGAAAATTAAAGATTCAGGTATTCTAAAAAAAAAAAAAAACAACCTTTGGTGTATCCACTAGGAAAAGAACTAGTTTTTTTGTGATGTCATAGTGCCTTTGATCATAGCTGATGGCAGAACGCTCTCCCATTGCCGATGGGCTGTCAGCCTCGTCCTTCGATGTATTCAATTTAGAATACACATAAAAGATGACTGTTTAGGCCTGTAATATGCAAGAGGGCCGGCAATGAATTTAGCTATGTTTTTTTTTTTCGGAGATTAATTCATTATGTATTGCAACTAGTGTATTGCATTTGCTTGTAATTTTTGGTTGAGATGGTTGATAAAACTAAAAATTCTTCTTTATAAAAGGGCACTAGATTGTCCCGAACCACATAAATCTCAAAAGAAGGCGAGATTAGTATGAAATTCTTCATTCATGGTTTCAGAGAGTGTGAGTGAAGTGAGGGAATCTGCTGCCATTTTAAATGAAGGTGAAAATGTCTTGGTTAGCGAAATCATAGCAAAATCTTCTTCAGATGTTAATTGGTTTTTGCATTGGTTGAAGGGGCATCTCCACGCTTACCTATGATCTCTTATGTTTAACATTATTATACACAATCCATTTTTCATCACCTATAACCATCTGCTTTAAAAATGAATTGATTTCATTGCACTTCAATGGAGAATTGCAAGCAGAAATTCGATCTGTCAAATTTTGCTCCATTAACTCCTGTGGCACCCACCAAAAAATGGTCTTGCTAACCATTCTAAATTGACGTTATCGCCTTGATTGGTTGATCGATCTCGAGAGTTGTTCTACGAGGTGTGTTTAAAAAAAAAGAAAGAAACTTTTCCAATAAAATACTTTATTTAATTCTTATTTACAAATCACCTTATCACCTTCAAAATAATTCCCTTGAGAGGCCACACAGCATCAGAGACGTTGCTCACACTCCTCATAGTAGTGCTAGAAATCATGAGGTGTAGGCACTTTCAGTTGATCCATCACAGCCTTATGGAAACAGAGGCAAAATGTCGTCCTCTGAGATAACGTTTCAACTTGGGAAAGAGGAAAGAGTCACATGGCACAAGATCAGGGGAGTAGGGAGGTTGATGTACCACAGCCTGACAGAGAATGCTATGTGACAAGGTGCATTGTCATGATGCAGCCTCCAAGTTGCAGCGCTCGAAGAATCTTTTCCTCAGTCTCTCAAGAACTTCATGGAATTTCCATTTCGAGGAATCCATTTCCATGATACACTAAAGAAACACTCTTCATGCGAATGTTTCATATCAATAATGTAGTGACAGTAGAAATTGAAAATTACACTGAATGTCGAGCAGATGTTTGTCTAACTACCACTAGAGGGAGCCGTATTTTCTAGTTGGCAGATAGCACGCTGTGCATGCATTCTCATTACTTTTTAAGCAGACCACGTAACCGAGTAATACTATTTTTTTTCCCAAGTACCCGTTGAATATTCTTTTGTGAAAGAACATCAAAATTTGCACTTGTGAAATAGATAACACTCCGGTTTTGCATTGTAGTGCCATCTAGAGACAAAAACAGGACGAACTTTAGCATTCACCCAGTTGTTTAACAGTCATATTTATGGTTTCCTTTATCTGCTCTTGTACTGATTTTAACAAAAGATTTTGTTTGTTAAGAATGTTTATGTTAAGCAACCTTTTGTAGAAATGTTTTCCTTAATAATGATTATTGTAAACTTGCTATTTTAACAGAAGGATTAATGCTGTTGCTTCAGGATGTTGGTAAAGCTTTTCTACACTTATCACAATACAACTGTCGAAAAGCAATCGAATTATTTTACAATTTGAATATCCAACATCTAAATACCGGTTGGATACTTTGTAACCTTGGTAAAGCTTATTTTGAATTAACTGAATATCAAAAGGTAAATAAATAAATTCTTATTATTATTATTATTATTGACGTGGATAAATATTAACATGATAAAATACGTTTCCTAAAATATAATTTGTAAAATCGGTTAAAAACTTTAGGCAGTCCAATTATTTACTGAAGTTCGCCGATTGGAACCTCATCGGATGGAAGGAATGGAGTATTATAGCACTGCATTATGGCATTTACAAAAAGAAGTATCCTTGTCTGCTCTTGCCCAGGAATTAACCGAATTTGATAAAGAATCCCCTGAGGTAATTTCTTTTAATATTCCATTTGTTCTGTAACTGATTAAACCCTTTAATATATATTGAGTAGCCAGATTATTATGATCAGCTCACGTTTGTAGGCAAATTAGCTATGATTTTGCGCTGAAGTTGCTAGAGGACCAGGCAATTATAAATAGGGAAGCAGGTTGTTTACCACGACAGTAGAAGTGATATGTTTCTCAAGATTTGGGTAAACAATTCGATTTGACAGCCTTTGAATGTGGCATGATTGTTGGTGCTCGGAGCCATGGAGCGAACAAAACAGCTGCATTCGTTAAATGTTCAAGAGAAGCTGTGTTGTTAAATTATTTAAAGACTGGACTGGCAGCCGGAAAACTGAGTCTGAACTAGTCAAAGTTCAGGCAGAACAGAGAGCAGCAAGATTGGTACAAGACAACAGAAGGGCAACAGTCAATCAAACTACTGCAGACCTCAATCAGGGATCCTCTTAATTGATCTCTGTACACTGCATCGTATGGGATTTGGAAGCCAAAGGCCTGTTTAAACACTCTTTGCTGTCTGCAGTTAACAAGATAAAACGTCTCCAATTCACACAGAAGAAACAGAAGGATTGGACAGTCGAGCATTGGAAAAAAATCATGTCCAATGAATCACATTTCCAGTTGCATCATGCAGAATACAACCCTATGGTTTGGGGCATATTTTCCTGACATGATTTGTGCCTTTTTATTCGTGTGGAACAACATCTGAATAGCACAACATACCTAAGTATTGTTGCTGATCAAGTTCATCCTATCATGTTGATGGTGCATCCCATTGGAGATGGCTTCTTCCAACAAGACAATGCACATGCTACTGTGTTCGTATTGTGCAGGAGTAGTTTCAAGAACATGTGGAAGACTTTACTTTGCTTAGGTGGCCCCCACTATCACCTGATCTCAGTCCATTTAGCATTTGTGGGATGAAGTTGAAAGAACCGTCAGGGAGGTGGTTCCACAACCATCAAATCTCACGCAACGGGACAGTGCTATTCATCAGGCATGGTGTCAGATTCCTCGCATCACCTTTCAACATCTTGCGGAATCAATGCCAAGAAGAATCACTGCAGAATTGAAGGCAAAAGGTGGCCCAACGATGTAGGGGTGGTCATAATAATCTGGCCATTCAGTGTATGTTATTATTGACGATAAAATGCATACCTAACTATAACACTTGAGCTGAGTCCAATTTGCATATTCCTCTTAAAAAAATGAAATATGCTTCCCAGAATTTAAAGTTTGGAATATTATTCGGTCAAATTTAAAAAATATTAAGTCTAACGTCTCTTTTAATATCACAATATATCTTAATTTGCCAAATCAGTCGTTCCTTTACAGTGATGGCTACAGAAACAAAGGGCAGCATGGCGCGCTCGAAGGCAATGGGGCAATGAACGTCTGAAGGGCACTGAATGCAGCTAAATTCTTGCTTTAAAGTTAATAAAAGTACATGGGCATTTCAGTGACCTACATTTATATTTTTAAGCATGCTTGATTCCAATTGGCAAAATAATCGTCATATCTTATATTTTACACCATAATCTGAATAATCATCTGCACAAATAATACAAGATGATCAGAGACAACTTCTCCTCAGACTTGGTCTGGATGATACATTCCTTCTTTATCAGTGGGCATTACCAAACCAAAGTTGACGACCTCAATAAATTGAATTTTTTTTTACTTTACCTCAATAAATCAAAACATTTTGTTCTTCCCTTGAGATTCTATTTATGACAGTTTTACTGTATGTGATTTTCAGAATGGTTTATTTTCTTAAGAATATTTTCTTTCTATGGTGATTTATTTTTTCGAAAAAAAAAATAATGAGAATTTTTTTTTCTCTAGGCTTGGTGTGCAACTGGTAATTGTTTCAGTTTGCAAAAAGAACATGACATAGCGATTAAATTTTTTCAAAGAGCTGTGCAGGTAAGTTTTACCATTTTATATTATGAAATCTTAATTCATCCAACATAAGATTGCTGGGCATTAAAATTACATGGATGCTCAGTTTCGATTTTAGACGTTTTGTCAAATATTGACGAATTATGCTGAAACTTGAGGGGTGTAAAGAGCATGTTACACCTCATATATTTCAGTGAAGGTTTTGTATCGAAGGCAGATAGGGGACCAGCAACAAATTGAACAAAATAAAATAATGTTTGGAATCACCCTGTAAAAAAATAATTCTTGAAATGCGTTGTTGCTATAGCATATGCTTACGAGACTTCATTTACTTATGTGTTCATTTTTTGAGAACAGTAGATAGATTCATGCAGATATATAAAAGTTTCTTCAAAAAATAATCGAAATAGGTTTTTCTTTTGTTTATAACATGCAGGATTTTCAGCCCAATGCAATACCATTTTCAGGAAACTTGACAAACTACAGTAGACACAACACCCTGCAATCAGAATAGAAATATATTAAATTCTAGACCGCTTACCCGTTACATGACTGGTTACAGCTTTACGGAATTGGAACTTAACTAAAAAGTCAGCACTAAACATTTTTCAGTTTATTTAATTCAGAACAATGACTCTCAGTACTCTGACTCACTGATTTTGATAAAAATAATTGCACGTGTAGCTTGCACGAAATTAAACACACATGCAAAGCCATTCAATGCATTTCTCAAAATTTTCTGGAAAAAAAATTCATAAAGTTTGTTATAATTGACTTCACTTTATAAATATCCTAATTGTAGCATAGTTTTTTATCGTGTTCAGGTGGTCTAGTGTTAAAGTGCTCGCTTTCTGTTTTGCAGACACAGGTTCAAATCCCGCTGTCGATACTTTTCTCTTCATAAATTTTTTTTAACATGTATGGGAATCCGTAATTCATTTACTAAATACAGCGTGATTCAAATCGTGTGTAAAACAATTTAAGGGGGGTATTATAGAGGTCAAGGTAACACAAAAACTCCTATTAACATGGGTCCAATTTTTATTTCTTTTCAAGTTACAAGAAATGTTCAAAGTGGCCTCCTTGAGCCTGAATGCAGACATTACATCATCGAATAAGTGACTCGTATACGTTTGTCATTATCTCATGATCACGTCTAATTTCGTCAGCTGATGCTATTATTCTGGCCACTGTACACCATTTGTTTCAAATGACCCCACAGATAGTTTTCCAGTGGATTAAGGTCTGGTGAGCGAGATGGCCATGCTATGGGCCCATTGTGCCCAATCCATTTGTTAGGGAAGTGCATGCCATTCAATAGCAACTCTACCAAAATGAGGAGGGGGCCTCATTGTGTTCGAACCACGTCTGCTGACGGATTGCAAGAGGTGAAATGGATCAACCCAAGGTGAACTCCACTTACTGAAGGGAAGTAATGTGCAAGTAATTTATGTACATTCATAGACAATTGTAGCAAACTGTCTTAACATCATGAATCGATTGACGTCCACAGAGTATGCTGACGTCACTACTTGCATTCAGGCTCAAGGAGGCCACTGCATTATTAACTATAATTCGTATATGGATTTTATAAAGAAATGATGGTAGAAAATCGTAAAATCGGAAATATATTTAGTAAATGAATTACACTTCCCATACATGTTAAAAAAAATTTATGAAGAGAAAATAAAAAATTATCAAGGGGGGATTTTGAACCCGTACCTGCAAAACAGAAAGCGTGTGTTTTACCACTAGACCACCTGAACACGATAAAAATTTATGCTACAATTATGATATTTATAAAGTGTAGTAGTCAATTATAACAAGCTTTATGAATTTTTTTCTCGGAAAATTTTGAGAAGTGTATCGAATGGCTTTGCATGTGTGTTTAATTTGGTGAAATCTACACGTACAATTTTTTTTTTTATCAAAATCGGTGAGTCAGAGTACTTGGAGTCTCCTTGTAAGTATTGCTTTACCACAACAATCCCTGGCTTTAGATTGTTATAACTTTCTTTGTTGGCTTCAGTCAGACAGACAAACAAAGAGAAGTAGTGTACCGGGTGATCCAAAAGTGTGTTACATTTTTTTTTAAATTGATAACGACATTTTCAGTGTTTGCTTTCCAGCAATTCAGTGCTTTCACAAGAATCTCGAGGCACGCGCTAACACTTTTTGATGGAATATGAGCATTTTTACTAAATAATGTTTAACTGTGCATGCATAAGTATTACCAAAATGTCTTTTGCATAACTTATTAGCCAAATGTATAGAGCTATTCTTACAAAAAGCCGAAGCAAATATCGTGAAAATTCAGAAAGATCTTGTTGATAGAATGAGTTGAATTTTAGTTCCTCTCAAAAATAAACAAAATAATAAGAGGTTTCCTCCAAATTTTTTCTTTTTGGACCGGATACCAGTTTCAACTTCTTCTCCTTACGCTGATATGAAATCAGTATGCCACAGGTCTGCCTTTCGGTCTTATGACCCTAAAAATTTGGAGAAAACCCCCTATTGTTTTGTTTATTTTTGAGAGCACCTGAAATTTACTTATTCTATCGACGATATCTTTCTGAATTTTCACAATATTTGCTTGGGCTTTTTATAAGAGTAGCTCTATACATTTGGCTAATAAGTTATGCAAAAAGTGTTTTTTAAGGGTCATTTTTTGGAGAAAAAAACCCCAAAAATTTGGCTTTATACAAAGAGTATTTACGGCGATTTCTGTCTATGTAAACCATTAGCAATATCACATCACTCCTTCTGGATTTCATTTTTGAGTTGCAACCCATGTTTATAGAGGCACTTGTTAGAACTGTATTTGTATTGTTTTTAAGTGTTTCTTTTAGATTCAGTATTTAGTGTTTGCTTTTTTCTCTCTCTCTCTCTTTGTAGATAGACCCATCTTTTGCCTATGCTTACACTCTTATGGGCCATGAATATGTTATGACTGAAGAATTGGATAAAGCAATGTCTTGCTTTAGAAATGCTATTCGAGTTGATCCAAGACATTATAAAGCATGGTAAATATAAACAAAGCTGTGCCTTTTTCTTAAGGGGGGAGGGGGTACAAAAAATCGCAGTTTTCATCAATTTTTTTTTTTTTTAATGATCGTCTTAATGTGTTGGTCAGGTATATTCAAGATCAAATAATGTAAAATATCATTAGAAATACATTAATAAATAAATGTTTTCTAGACCATATAGTGTATATTTTTTAAAAAGTAAGTACAGGGTGATTACAAAAGAATAGTCTAACTTTAAAAGGCCATATTTACAAAACATAAAACTTACAACCTTGATTGATCAGTCATTTTGAATAACATAAGTTCATAAATGTTCAATGTGACCATCACAAGAAGCTCAAATGTTCTACTTTGACGATATTTGTGTCTGTCAAATAGCATTGGCCTCTCATCTGCCCCTTCACAGATGGTAGTCGGAGGGTGACCTCCGACAGATGAAGACGTGAAGAGAACAGTGCCTTCAGTGAGCTGGAACGGACTTCTACCGTCAAGGGATTTTCAAACTTCCACAATGGTGGGAAAAATGTGTCCAAAGGAATGGAGATTATGTTGAGAAGTAGACAAAAGTTTATAGTTTGCAATGATCTATTCTGTGTATCAGAATATTAACTTTTTTATACTGTTGCTCAATAATTTCAGTATGCCCTTAGTAGAAAAACGTTGAACTACTGTGGAAAGTGACATAATAAATCGAAAAACAACTCTTGTCCACAAAATTATTTAATCGACATATACGTATTTCGAACCCTTTGGGTTCATTATTCAATGTCAAAATGAATAATGAACCCAAAGGGTTCGAAATACGTATATGTCGATTAAATAATTTTGTGGACAAGAGTTGTTTTTCGATTTATTATGCCCTTAGTACTTTTCCACATACGTACCTTGACGACTTGAGGATTTATCCCAAAGCTACACAAGTTTCAGAATACCCCGCTCAGAACTGTCAGCTGTGAATATAGCCAATGGCGCACGGCAGATTTGAGTTTCTCTTCAGGCTGAAACCTCTGACCACCCAGAAATCTCTTTCATGGGGCCAAAGAGGTTATAGTCCGAGGGTGCAGTTTTAGGCTTCTCAATAAGCTGGATATCTTTTAGATTTCTGAATTTTCAGGATTTAGGCTATTTTTTGGATATTTTTTCAGTTTTTGTGCAACTTTTTGTTTTATTTGTTAAATTTGGAATGGCAGCCCTGAATGAGGTACTCTCTGTACGCACTTGATACTGTGGATCGAGGAATGTTGAATGCCCATACCACTTCAGAAATGTAATGTTCCATGCATCTAGCTCCAACTATCATTCCGCGTACAAATTCTGATAGTTCTCATCATAATTATGTTTACAAGATGCTTCAGGCGACTGCTCATATCATAGTCGTATTCACAGAGCTGATACTGTTCTGCTTATTTATGGGGCCCCGGCCCCGGCAGGACTGTGGGCATTTCAGGGTATATAGATTGTATGGGTAGGATCACTATACAACCCCCTGACAAAAGTATTAGACCACTGTTAATATTAATGGAGGGTTCGGAAGAAAACATTTTATTTGCACAACGCATTGGAAATGGAAAATAAAACAAAAATATTGCAAGAATGTACATTTGTTCTAGTGCATGTAATGCAACTTGCAGCTTACAAAACAAATTTGAATTTGTATAATAAATTGATGAAAAACAACACTCATGGACAAAAGTATTAAACCACCTCATTTTGAGGACAAAACTATTAGACCATACTCAAAATTTAGAATTATTTTCCCTCTTACAATGAGTCAGACCCGATATGTCAATCATATGTAAAGTAGCTTTGCTTTTTCTAAGAAAAAATTTCTGTTAATCACTTATTCGTAATAATTTTCGCACGAAATATGGGTCATGGCAAAGAACTGTCGAGGGCCATAAAAAAAAAAGAATTGTTGAACTGGGAAAGGAAAACTATTCACAGAGACACATTGCAGGCCTTCTTGGTGTCAGTAAAACTGCTGTACTGTACACTTTGAATAAGTATAAAGCAACAGGGGATATTAAAAACATCAAACGTTGTGGACGTCCACATGCAACCACCATGGCTGAAGATAGAAAACTGAGAAATATCTGCAAACCAATGCGCAATGCTTCATCATCAGAGATTGCAAATGAATGGCAAACCTATGCAGTGCACGTTTCAAGCAAAACAACAATCCGTCGTCTAAATGAGGTGGGATATGTATCACGGAAAGCCAAGACCAAACCTCTCATCACACTGTGGTAAGCCAAAATTTGACTTCATTGGGTTAAGCAACATTAAACTTGGACTGTTCAGGACTGGGAATCAGTGATTTTTTTCGGTTGAAAGTAAATGTTGTATTGGCTATGGTGACAATATTGGCGATAAAGTTTGGAGACTACCTAATGAAAAGTTTTACCCAGTTTGCCTCAAGAGAAGTGTTAAGTTTCTTGCTGGAATCATGATCTGGAGATGTATGACAGCAAGTAGCCCAGGAAATAAGTGTGTGGTGAAAGGAACTGTTAATGCAAAAGCTTACCAAGAAGTTTTGGAATATCATTTGCTATCAACAATGGAGGAAAAGTTTGGTGATAATGCATGCATATTTCAGGATGACAACGCTTCTTGTTACCGATCCATTTCAGTGAAAGCTTGGAAATTGAAGATTGGCATTACAAGCTTGGACTGACCTCCCAACAGTTCGGATCTCAATCCCATTGAGAATCTGTGGGGTTTACTTAAGAAAAATGTTGCAAAAGAATGAGCAATCACAATTGAACAGTTGAAGTGTGCAATTATGAAATGCTGAAAGGAAATTCCTGCAGAAATGTGCTCAAAATTGGTACATCAAATGCCTAATAGAATAAATGCAGTAATTAAAGCAAAAGGTGGTCCTACCAAGTATTAAAGTGCTTGTTTTTTCACCTGGTCTAATAGTTTTGTCCTCAAAATGAGGTGGTTTAATACTTTTGTCCATAAGTGTTGTTTTTCATCAATTTATTATACAGATTCATATTTGTTTTGTAAGCTGCAAATTGCGGTACATGTACTAGAACAAATGTACATTCTTGCAATATTTTTGTTTTATTTTCTATTTCCAATGCGTTGTGTAAATAAAATGTTTTCTTCCGAACCTTCCATTAATATTAGCAGTGGTCTAATACTTTTGTCAGGGGGTTGTAGTCCTTCCAGTTAAAGAAAACTATGGGAAATTAAAAATTAGCCAATCAAAGTGATTTAAATCAATCCTAAATTGCTTTTGTTGGCTAATTTTGAAATTCATGACCTTGACAAGATTTTCTGCTCACGTGACCACGCTTGAGGAGAGATCTCATCTCTAGTGGAAAATATTGAAGCATGAGGAGTTTTTTCCTCCAAATTTACAAAGGAACAAAAATAAATTTTTATTAAAGTTCCACAGTTGTAACACTAAAATGAGTTTTTCTTCATGCCAAATTTGCAATTTGAACCCAATTTAAAAAAGAAATGTTTTTGCTTGCCACAGACTTAATAGATACCTATTTTTAAAGACATGTGCATTTTTATTTCTCTAGGTATGGTGTAGGGATGATATATTATAAACAAGAAAAATTTCAGTTGGCCGAAGTTCACTTTAAAAAAGCTTTGGCTACAAATCCACAAAGCTGTGTTCTCATGTGTCATATTGGCGTGGTAAGTAAATTACAACCGTGAGTTATAAATTTTATTGTTTATATCTCTGCTAAGAAATTGCACATACAAAAGAAAAACATATTTAACATTTAATTTTATGAATATTTCTTTAGAATGTAAAGATTTTTTTAGTACACAGAGAGCAATGAAGGAAATTTCTGTACAACACAAAATAATTCTTGCCAGTCGAACGTTTTTCATTGCAGCAAAATTTCAATGTAAGGGAGTTTTATATTACGCTGGTTACACTCTGCAAAGTTTGCATTTGGCCATAATTTTTCTCTATGAATTTGAATAATGCAGGGTGATTCAAAAGTCACTGTAACCCTGTTGTGTTAAAAAACAAGTCGTGTATAGACCCTGCTTTATGGCAAGGAGCGTTGTCATGTTGATACAGAAAAGGCCCATCCCCAAACTTAACAGTGGACATCACACATACACAGATAGGTAATATTCTCCAAGCATCTGGTAAACCTAACTTCGTCAATCTGATTGCCAGAGTGTGTACCGTGATTCATCAGTACATAGGAGACATCTCCGTGTTCCATGCTCCTGTTTTTCCATAGCGGACATTGTCCCTAAATTTTTGATCACATAACGAATTGTTAAAATAAACATACAAAGACGCGGTGAAGTACTAAATATTTGTCATGTCGTATCAAGTTTTGGCTGGCACGACAAGTAACATCTCTGAACTGTAAAGGAAACTGTGCCAAACATGCTCGATGTTTTCATCAGAAGTATGAGACAAAGACTACCATGCTCCTTGTTCTTTGTGAAAAATCCACAAATAACTTTTCTTCTTTTGCTCTTTTTGAGAGGATAACAGTGTTTTATTGCATAACAAGAATCCAGTCTTTTTTTTTATATAATGGAGCTCGTGAAAAACAAATGGTGGGTTTCTAGTTTTGCTTGAAGTTAAGAAGCAAGTTGTATTTCACTTTCAATTATGGTCCAATTTCAGTCAAATGTTTATGGCTAACCATTTGACTCTGAAATTAAGTTAAGAGGAATTTTACATTGTTCTCCCAGGCAAATCATATCGTTAATGTTCTTATAGGTAAGCTTATTAGGTATGTTCAGTAGGATTACAAGATTTTAAAATGAGGCTTTGGTACGTATAAGAAAGTTGGACAGGGTAATATACATAGGACCTGTCTAATAAGTCTGACCAGTCGAAAGCGGTTGCAAACTATGCTGTCCATAATGTAATGACTGGTTGTACACAGTACGACTAAAAAGTGACCATTTATAGTCATTGTTTACGACCAGTCTCTCGCCAGATCAAATGGAATCAAAATGGTGGGACAAATACATTTTTGGAAAGAGCATGTGACAGCATTTCCTATACTGGGAAAAATCGCACTTAAATATTTCACTGTTTGTGGGACTTCGGTACCATCCGAAAGAGTATTTTCAAAGGCGAGAAAGTTGATAAATTAAAAATGTAGCAGAATTGATCCTAAAAATGTGAACAAATTCATTTTTTTAAACTCTCTTCCTGACAAATTTTGGAATGAGAATTGCATTTAATAGCAGTTAGGTATGTAATGATATTTATATGCCTACGATATTGCATTGTATTTATATGCTCAGGCTATCATAGTATTATACAGGGTTATTATAATTAAAGTTACAATTTCAAAAATCAATAATTTGAAAACTACTTGTCAGAATGACCTGATATTTTAGCAGAACAATCGTGAGGCAATGGAATTTTGTTTGGCGAGGGGGGGGGGGGGGGGGGCGTAGTTTCAAAATCTGCCGATAGATGGTGCTGGCAGGTTCACATTGTCTGAAGATATGGAAATTACTAATACGTGATATGCGACATTTTCCAACAACATGGCCGCCACGTTCCTCTGACTTAAACCCGTGTGATTTCTGGCTTTGAGGGTACAGCGAGTGGATTGAGAATCTAGCCGACTTGAAGATAAGCATCACACACCACATCCATTGCATCAGCACAGATACCCTCCGATCTGTTATGGAGCATGCCGTTTTGCGCTTCCAGTTAGTAGCGGAACAAGGCAGAGGGCATATCGAACAAATTCTGCCTTAATCATCAGTAAGATGTTTGGTCCATGAAGCTCTGTTTTTTTGGCATTATCACTGTTGTCGCTGTAAACACGTATTCTTGTCTTTTTGCTAATAAATTTTTCGTAAACCCCTGAACTCTATTGTTTCCTTTTGACTAACAACATTCCTGTGTTTCACGAATCCATTTTTGGTTTTTCCCCTGACATTACCCTGCCAGCGCCATCTATTGGCAGATTTTGGAACTATTTTTTTTTTCTTCCCCAAACAAAATTCCATCGCCTCACGATTGTTCTGCTAAAATATCAGGTCATTCTGGCGAGTAGTTTTCAAATTATCAATTTTTGAAATCGTAACTTTAATTATAATCACCCTGTATATCCTGTCCAGGGATGCAACTCTTCAAATTCAAGCCATTTGAATCTTTGGCTGAGCTTATCATAATTAAATTTTTTCTGATAACAAGGATTACATATCTACAGGGCAATTTATTTAACTTCAGACATCGAAAGATCTTGGAAAGTATACTTTGAATGAAAAGAACGTTGAAATAAAAACTTGATATTTTTTAATTTCATATTCAGATTTTATGACAAAAATTATGTAGGGTTTATCTGAAACATTTTTTTCAATTGGTGATAGATTGAGGTGGAAGTAGCGAAAATTAGAATAATTTGCACTGTGGGTTAACTACAGTTTTTATTCTAATAATTTCTAGAATAATAGTTAACGGTAGGTTTCTTCAATTGGGAACCGCCACATTTCATTTCGGAATGAATCTGTGATAAAAAAAAAATACCATTTCTTTATCTTAAAACATTTCCTCAACTTGTGATAGATGGCGCTGCATTTGGCGTACATTTAAAGTGCTGTTTAATGAGAATGCTTTAGGCAAATTAAACTTCGTTTTTTTCAATGGGATGGCAGAGGTTATATCTTACTCACTCAAGTTTTAACTAATTTTCGCGAGTTCCAGTGCCATCTATCACAAATTGAAAAAAAAAAAATTGTTTCAGATAAATCCTGCATAATTTCTGACATAGAATCTGAATATGCAATTGAAATAATAGGGGTTCCCGGCAGTGGGTTGGAAGGGATACTAATTTCAGCACGAGTGAATGGCCTTCTCGAAAATATTAACTTTTTATTTTGGACATTTTTCCATATGATGCATTTCTGTCTGGTACAGAGGGTAGACTATCGGGTATTTGTGTATTTTAGTATACCAAGGCGCTCATACTAATTCAGGATTTGTTAATACTTACGGAAAATAATGATAAAACTTAACGAAATGTTAACGCACTAGCAACATATACTTTCAGTATAATTTCTTATGTAAGATTAGGGCTCAAGATGTCAACTTTTAGTGTAGCGGTCCAGATAATCAACTTTTTAGCAACGGATAACTCTGAATTTGCATAAGAAATAAAGTTTTCCGTAAGTATTTATGAATCCTGAATTAGTATGAGCCTTGGTATACTAAAATAAACATAATACCAATTATCGCTGTATTAGCCACCACTAGGAAATTTTGTGCCATCACAGTAATGAAACTACTGCGACGAGATGACAGTAGCAGCTGGGAACGACAGCTTAATGTGTCCTTCAAAGCACGGGGGTTTAAGATGGAAGAACAGCTAGTGGACGCACAACCTGTAGCTATTACCCACAGCTGCTGGGCATCCAGCCCTGGCCCCTCAGCAAATGGGTCCAACCAAGCTGTCCCCTCTCTAGCTGCGCCCTAGTAGCAGTCTCTCCCAGCAACAGGTCCATCAAGCCACCGGCTGTCGCCCAACCACTAGCTGGCTGTGCCCAAGTTGCTTAACTTCACTGATCAGGTGATATCAGCGAGACAGCCAGGCTACGACCACCCCCATCGTATGATGCATACTTTCGGATATATTTTGATGTTTCAAGTTAAATGAATCACCCCTTTGTAAGCAAGAAGTTAATGCAGTAGATGAGACGGGAGATAAAGTGAAGTAGGGAAATTATGTGATAATTGGTGAATTTTACTCATAAACATACTTTACAAACTCTGATGACATTCTTTCAGTTTCGATTGATCATGACCAGGCTGTCCAAAAAGTACGTAGCATGCAGAAACGACTAGTCAGAAATCGATTCCAACTATACCAAGTGACCTGTATGTGACTGGTTGACTTACTAGATACGCCCATGGTTTTGTTGTTGTTTTGTGCAAAATAACCAATGTCATAGCAGTTTGTTGAAATGAATTTTCTGTATTAAAAGGGGTTTTTTTTTGTTTTTTTTATACAGGTGCAACATGCATTACAGAAAACAGAGCTTGCATTAAATACTCTAAATCGTGCAATAGCTACTGATCCGAAGAATCCATTATGTAAATTTCATCGGGCTTCCATTTATTTTGCCAATGATCGACACCAAGATGCTCTTAGGGAACTTAATGAACTCAAAGAGATTGTGCCAAAAGAATCTTTGGTTTATTTCCTTATAGGCAAGGTTAGTTACAGATTTAAATATTGGTTTGGTAAATTTTCAAATACAAAAATTTGGCTATCCTTAAAAGAAATCTATCGGCAATATGTTCGGGGGGAGGGGGGGTTCAAGCTAGGGTTAGAAAATGAAACAAGCTTTAACAAAACTGATAATGGCATTTTTTCAATGCACTTGGAAATGCATGGATTGTAGCAGAATAAAATGTTGTCTTGTCCTCGCAACTGCCATTTACCACTTTCTTCATATCATCATCTGTCTCGAAACCACGGCCATCCAGTTGTTGTTTTTTTTTCTTGATCCAAAAAAAAAACAAAAAAAAAAAACGTGGAAATCGCACGGTGCCATAGCTGGTGAATAAAGAGGATGTGGCAATGCATCAACCTTCAGTTTCTCTAGATAAGCCTTGGTATTCCTAGTAATGTGCGGGCAAACTTGCAGCAAAAGGATTCGTTGAGACAGTAGTCCTCCACTTGTACTTCACATTGGTCTCCAGTAAGTCACAGTAACTTACACTAGTGCCCTTCGGCATGGAACCCTGCAGTCAGTTCCCCCGTTTCCAAGCTGCCAGGTTCTCATTACAGAGGTTGAGTCAAAACTAGTGGCCGACTCGGGAGGGGGGGGGGGTTAGAGTTTGACGAATTCTGGGCAAATACCATTTACCACAAGGGTATATCGCAGTTTATTAAGAGAAAAGAGTGGGAAGAAACATCGGTATGAATTTGAATGCCATAGACATTGTGCCACCTGCGTCAGCCAGTGTAAAAATATGGCAGAAAAACTGGTGATACGCGGGCTCTTTCGTCACTATTGGAAAAAGGGGCCAGTGCGCAAGAAGCAGCCGCCGAAATTTGCAGGGTGGAAGGTCAGGGTGTGGCCAATGAATGGACAGCACGACGGTGGTTCTCCCGCTTTTCGTCTGGAGACATGGGCCTGGAAGATGCGCCAAGGAGCGGAAGACCCAAAGAAGTGGATGATGCAACCCTACGGCAACAAGCGGAAGCCAACCCAGGCAGCACACACCCGTGGACTAGCCGCGAACATCGGGACATCACAATCAAGTGTGGTTCGACATCTGCACATCACAAATAGGAGCTGCCGAGTTGTGCCCCCACGAGCTGATGCCCGTGCAAGCACAAAAACGGGTGAAGGTGTGTTGTCAACTGCTGGAAAAAATCACGGTTTTGCCACATTCAACATACAGCCCCGACCTGGCACCTTCTGACTACCATCTCCGCTGGTCCATGGCGCTCTTCCTGCGTGGACGGTGCTTCACCAATGTCAGTGAGGTTGAAGACTCCGTGCGTGACTTTTTTGCCCAGAAACCAGAGGAGTGGTTTCGCGAGGGCATCCGCCAACTGGCTGATCGTTGGATGAAGACCATTGAACATGATGGACTCTACTTTGAAGATCAGCAACCAGTGGTTCCTGTCTGGTGCCCATTTAAAAGTTTGCACGGCGATTGGCCACTACTTTTGACTCAACCTCTGTATTACGTCAGTGGAAGCATAGGCCAGGGTCCAAAGCACTCACCAGAAAGTGTGATTCATTTTTATACACATTTCTAACAATAATTTGACTCCTCTTTGTATTTATGAATTGATTTCTCAACTTATTTGTCTGAAACTTACGGATCAGATGCTCACGGTCACTTGCTTTCATAATCGATTTTTGACCGCTGTTTTCCGCTTAGTGGTTGTGTAAAAACCATTATAGGCGTGGACACGCCAAGAAACTTTTGTTATATCTTTCAGGAATAGGGAACCATTATAATTTAGTTCATTTGTTTTGCTTATTTATGGTAGAGTACTTGTGTCTTATGCAAGATACAGTGTTTTGTTTGCAAAATATCTTTGCATAAACATATTTTCATGAGGGGTGTTCATGTAGTAGTTATTATTGCCAAGGTTAGATAACCTACAGTAATGCAGTTTGAGGTTAGATAAATGAATTAGTTTTTCTCCACACATTCTCCATGCAGACTAACACACTTGTCCCATTGATATACTAAGCCCGTACATGTTCAAAATGTCCACCTTCTGCCACAGTACACTCCTAACATAGACTGGATTGTAGCTAATGGAATATCATTGATGGAATGTTCAATCTGATCTTTTAATTCTGTTTAACTGCCAATTCTATTATTGTGGATATCTTGCCCCATTGAAACAGGAAAAAGCCATTACATGTGAGTTCCTGGGATTCTGCCTGATTGCAATTTGTGCCTCAAACTTCAGCAGGATTCAAAAGCTGTGCCATCTTTGTTTTCTGGCTCTCTAGTTAGTGGTTATACAGGGTGAGTATAAAAAGTATCAAGAAAAGTTTCGGAAAAATAGATTTATTTCAGATATGGCTACAAAACCTTAAAATTCTTCAAAGTGCATCCTGCAGCGTTGACACACTTTTGCCTGTGGCTTTTTCACGACTTCAATGCTCCCTGGTAGACGGATTCCAGAAGGTCCTTAAGGGTACACGTGCAAGCTTCTTTGATGGCACTTAGGGTCCCATGGTGGTGTCCTTTGAGGGAGGATTTCACTTTTGGGAATAGGAAAAAGTCTGTTGGGACTGTAAGGGGGTTGGGGAATCATCGAGACACCGTTTTGCATTAGGTACTCAGTCACCTTGGAGCTGGTGTGGCTGGGTGCATTGTCGTGACGCAATTTCCAATTTCTGGGGATGGCTGGCCTCACCCGGTTAACCAATGGTCTGAATTCAGCACTTCACGCACACGCTGCACGTTGCCGTCGGTTCTTGACGTTGACGGTCGTCCGGTGTGGGGAACATCCTCCGCACTGTCTCGGCCATCTTTGAAGAGCTTTGCCACTTAAAAACTGTAGTTTGTGACATGTTTTCATCCTTGAACACTTGACGAATCATGCCCAGCATCTCCGTATCCGATTTCCCCAGTTGAACACAAAATTTGATGGCATATCGCTGTTTGATCGTTCGCTGCATTTTGAGCTTGCACCGAGTCACTCGACATTGGTCCACTAAAACTTCAATCTAGCCTGAACAAACGCTTGCAGGTGACTGACGCTTGGTGCATTTTGAAGGTCAGAGTCCACACCACCGAGCATTCTTGGTGCAAGTGCGTTGTGAACTACAGTCATGTCAGGAAAAAATTGTTTCCGATACTTTTTCTACAAACCCTGTACGCAGAAATATTAGGGGCATAATATACTACGCAGAAGGTTTAAGGGCCAATGATTTCCCATAGCGCAATTTATTGAAGACGTCTGCTATTTATTACTAATAATTATTACCTTATTTTTCTGGACAATAAGCCGCACTTTTTTTGGCTCCTATAGGGTCCTGCAACTAATATGTGAATATGACTTATGTATGAAATTTAGAAGAAAATTATGGATTTCACGTGGAAAAAAAAATTAACTTTTCATAATAAGATAACTAGATTTTTAACTTGAACACAAATTAACTTGTTCGGATTCTGTTTTCGGCAGTACGATCATCAAGGTTCTCAGCTCAACTGTTATTTACTTTTCAGGGATTTTTCATTCCTCCTTACAAGTCAATTGCACATGCTCTAACAGTGATCATTAAGAATACCAAGAAAATAGTATACCAATTATATGTGAATGGTTTACAGGTAATAGGGAAGTGGGGAATTCATTGCCGCACTCAAATTTGACTTTGACCGGCGAAAAAGAGTCACTCAAGGAAAGAAAATTCCCAACAGTTTGCTTCAGTGCAATTCAAATGTGTTGGAAACCTCAGCCAATCTGGCCAGCCCAAGCTGACTTTGAGTGACTCTTGCCCATTTTCTCAAAATCTTTCAAGGGGAAGGGGGTGATTAAAAATTGTTTTTAGACTAATGTTGTGTTGCTCTACAGGGTAGCAATTGGAAATTTTTCTCTATTTTTAATAGTTTTTGAGTTAGCAAATGGATGACCTTAAATTCGGAGGCCAAGGTCAAATTTGAGTGGGGCAATGAATCCCCCCCCCCCCTCCCTCCCATTACCTACAAACCACACTCATCAGATTGCGCCTAACTGTAAACAAGTGGAATCTACTGTAGTGATGCAGAATAAGCTAAGTAGTCCATCTTACAGAGCTTCATAACAACAACAACAACAAAACAATCTCGCCTAACTAGACTTTTTGGACACACTGTATGTTAGACATGGAATGTATAGTTTTGTTTTGCAAATAGTAGGCTTTTGATGTTGAGCTATGATTGAGTTTTCATAGACGACAGTAACAGAAATATGAAGTTTTTCATCAGCCGTTCGAGATTAGGGCCGATCAGGCATCTCCATTCCTAAAATTTTTGTCAAATTCATATTAAAAACCCTTGTTTTGCACATGAACTAACACTATTATATGGGATATTTCTTTTATACGCAATCTCCAGTTGTTATTACGGTACTTCATTTCTTGGAAAGAAGGTCACGAAACTATAAAACTTGTTTCAAGTAACTATTGATGTGCAGTCTGACAGGCTGCTCCAGAATTTCAAATCAATCGTACTTATTGAATTTGCCCCTGCTGGTACTGAAACCACTTGCAATGGCTTGGCCATCACTAAACTGGAAGGTACTGAAGAGGATCATGTGCGGGGAAGTGGGTGATTTCATGAAACTTGGCTATTCTGGGGCCTGACAGACCACAAAAGTTAAATAAATAAAATTGCATTTAAAATATTAAACAAATTTAGCTGTCCACATTGGCAGCAAATGTCATGTTTAGTATTTTTATTTTTAATGAATACAATGAACTCTTTCAAAATTATTATATTTCAGGTACATAAAAAATTAGGCAATACGCATTTAGCACTAATGAATTTTTCGTGGGCTATGGATCTCGATCCAAAAGGAGCCAACAATCAAATTAAGGAAGCAATCGATAGGAGATACGCAAACGAGGATGATGACCTATCGACAAACAATGGCAATGGTAAGAATTACTGTGAAGGTTCGATAAAAATCCCCTAAAACTGATTTATTTAGTTTGTTTTTGACAAGTCCCATTTATTTTAATTTTAAAAAATAAGTAGCAACATCAGTGTTATTCACAGAGTTTGTCCTTTTCTCTCCTTGCCCATTTACTTTTTGTTGTGATTAAGCGATACTGCAGAGATGAATGTGCAGATTAATTAATGATTATTTTGTTAATGACAACAAGTTCTTGAAAGCATATTTGATAATATACAAGACTATTAACTTGAAGGTTAATAATAATAATGAAAGTAATAATCACATTTTCACTGGTTTCAACATTTTTTCCCCTCTGTTTTTCAAAGGTCATTTATTTATGTAAAGAAGAAAGACCAATCAATGGTATAGTGCCCATTTAGTTCGATAACCTTTTGCCAATTTTAAGTGTTCTTTGTTCATATTGGGCTGTTTTGTAAGTATTGGCTGAATTTGATGGAAAGAAAAACATACTGGAAACAAGTAAAAGAATACATATCATTAAGTGAAATACACTGAACGACCAATTTATTAGAGGCACCTCTTACGGAAAATGGATCGACCTCCCAGTGACACCAAACAATGGAACAGGCCGAAGCGGTGTATAAAAGGGATGCATTGGATCACAAGTTGCAGTCAGCAGCAGAAGTGGACTAAATATGGGTAAATCCAAGGATTTGACCGACTTTGAACGAGGCTTGATCGTTGGAGCTCAACGGGCGCAGTTTGAGCATTTCGCAAACCACGAACCTCCTTGGGTTTTCCCGTGCAACAGTGGCAAGGGTTTTCTGTGAATGGCAGTTATGCCGAAAAACAGCGTCCAACAAACACAACTCCGGATGAAACAGGGCTGTGGATGAACGAGGCCAACGGTGACTGGCACGCATCCCAACCCATTTCGGAGCACATGGTGCGGCGCACCTTGCGCTGAGCTGTGTTTAACAACAGGCAGCCAGTACGGGTACCGTCGCCGTCACTGCAAAATAAGAAAGCACGCCTAGTCCGACGAATCGTGGTTTCTACTTCATCATGCGGACGGCAGACTGCGCATCTGGCACAGACAGCACGAGGCCATGGACCCATCCTGTCAGCAGACAGCCATACAGGCGTGTGGAGGAGGAGTGCTGGTCTGGGGTGTCTTCTCTTGGGACACACCGGGTCCTCTGATATCCGTAGACACATCCCTGAATGTGACACACTACCTGAACATTGTTGCCGATCAGGTGCATCTGTTCATGATGACTGTGTTCCTTGGTGGTGACGGGCAGTCTCAGCAGGACAATGCTCCCTGTCACTGTGCTCGAATGGTCTTGGACTGGTTCTAGGAACATGACGCAGACTTCCGCCTGCTTCAGTGGCCAGCTCGGTCGCCTGATCTCAACCCAATCAAGCATTTATGGGATGAAGTGGAGAGAACCAGCCAATGCCTTCCCAGACTACTATCCAACTTGCACCAATTACGGGATGCTGTGGTGTCAGCCTGGATTGCTATTCCTCCACAACGGTTTCAACACCTTGTTGAATCCATGCCAGCACATATTCAGGCAGTTCTCACCGCTAAAGGAGGTGCAACACTGTATTAGCAGGGTGTCTGTAATAAATTGGTTGTTCAGTGTATCTGCCCTCAGCAGCTGTACATTTTGCCCAATGTGTTGGCAAGGAAAATATGCCACAGTGACAGAAGTCGGCGTCACAATGTTCCAAAAACTGGTGACAGCAGTAATGACAGCATCTCAATTAGTGAACCATTTGTCCCGCAAGAAATAGGCACTATGCATGCTTTATAATTATAACATTTTAAATAGTCCAGATTAAAACAAATGTGATGATAAATTTCAAATTTTTTGGATGCGTTAATTGCTCACAATTAATTTTTAAACTTTTCCACTATTCAAAACGTCGGCCAAAGCTATGAGAGGTGTTCAAATTTGACCTGGACTTTATTTTTTATAAAATCAGGAAACAAAAAAAAACACACACACACACATGCACACCAGTTATTTCTCAAAGAACTCTCCTTGCTTCTCTACACATTTTTCCAGCGTTCTGGGAGCATCTGGATACTGGTTCTGTAGAAATCTTCAGGCTGATGTCAAAACCATGTGAGGACAGCCTTTTTCACTTCCTCACTGGAGCTGAGGTCACTTTTTCCTTAGTGCTGGCTTCATGGACGTCCTCAAAATGTCACAGTAGTAGGGTGCATTTATGATTCGACATTCTGCCAGAAAATCAACATGGATAATACCCCTAATGTCCCAGAATACAGTCACCATCATTTTTGTTGCTGACAATGTCGTCTTGAATTTCTTGGGTCATGTTGAGTTAGTGTGTCGCCACTCCATGTTCGCACGCTTGCTTTCAGGAGTATGGTGATGAATCCATGTCTCGTCGTTGGTCACAACACACCTTACGGAGCTGTTGCCTTCCCTGTCCTATCGCTACGGCAGCATGGAATAGATTTCCACCCGAGTGGTTTTGCGATCCTCGGAGAGTTGCTTAGGGACCCATCTGGCACAGGTCTTGTTGAATTTCAGCTTATCGTGGATGGTGGTCTCCAAACTCCAGTGCTGATGATCAGTATTGAAGCCAATTCTCGGTCATGAATCTGCCTGTTGTCCCTTATCAGCTCATTTGTTTGTGCGATGATGCCATCATTGACAGCAGTTGCTGGCCTTGCCTTATGAGGTTCATTGCCGGTGGATTTTTGCCCTCCTTCAAACTTTTGGCACGAAGCAAAGGCGGATGATTGAGACAAACATGCCTGTGAACTGTCTTTGAAGTGTCTGATGAATTTCAGATGCTCTCACACCTTCGTTGTGGAGAAACTTGATGATTATTCGTTGTTCCACTTTGGTCGACATCGTTGTCCGCCTTTTTGTTTACACAAACAATCTGTTGTCGTGGCAACCGGATGAGTGGTGCTGCATTTGCATGGCAGGTGGTAGTTGCCATCCCAACAATGAAAGTTTAGATTTTTACAAAAATGAAATTTACAAAAAGAAAAGTCCAGGTCAAATTTGAACACCCCTCACATCTCTCCTGTGACGCTACGTTTTAGTAAAGGCTGCAACAGCTGATGGCTGACAGCCTCAAAGAAGAACGGGGTACAAATGGTATGCTGTACCAAGCTGTACAAGTATGACAATAAATCACCAGAGAAACATTTCATATCTGTTCCGAAATGAAGAATGCGTGATTTCGTGCTTTTTGGAGAGATGAAGTAAAATTATCCAAACATTCATTGCTTTTTGCATCCCAGGATCATTTCGAAGGATGTGGATATTTTGGTTATGCAGTAATACATAACCAATAACAGATTTCAGAATGGTTATTTTAGGATTTGTTAATTCATGTTACTTAATAATGATGGAGATGAGATTTTTTATCAAGATTTCATCTTAAAGTAAAAAATGATTAGATTTATTTTCATTTATTTTTTATACTTCACTTTTATTTTCTTTATTTCGGTTTAAAAGAATAGTTACTATTCAAATATATAACAAAGAATTATTTCAAAGAAACTTATTCCCATGATTCAATGGCAAGTTGTCACTAAAAGCCGGAATTCTGCAGATTCTACCTTTGGAAAGTGGGTAAATTCAAAATCTTGCGCACTGGCGATACCTGGTGGTGCAAAAATCAAACACTCTCCATTTGTCATGACGCGATAAGCGCAAATTTTAATGATAGCAACTGTACATTAATTGAAACAAACAATTTCAAGTTTTGCGGAGATTTTTTTACTTTGCCCAAGCAAATAAGCATCGTCTCTAGGAATTGTTTTCTTCTTACGACCACACTTTCCTTTACGTTTAGGAGAAACTGATCTGGTTTCCTGCTTCAACTCGACGACACAGCCGAAGCAATCTCTCCAAAGCAATCACATCTTAGCTGTGTGTTTGTGCAGAGTTTTGATCTTCGTACGTTTCCTAAGTGTCACATCCATCTCAAACGCTGGTCGAATCACATCTGCAAGTTTCTAAATCTGACGAAATGATGTAATGATTGCATGAGCTAGTGTACACTGCAGTGGACGGAAGGCTTCTAAAATCTGATGCAGTACAGTTGCTGCCAATGTAATGATTGATCAAACTGACTTTTCAGTACAGGATTACGAGTAATAATACAGAAAACGTGCTTTGTTTCAATTAATTGGGAGAAGGCCTTACTGAAAAGAAAGGGCTATAAACAGTTGTGAATTTCTTTCTACTTGAGGTAACATGACTTTGTCGTACTGTATTAATGTTAGATAGTGAACTTAGTTACGGGGCAACTAGAACTTGAAACCTTGTAGGTAAATGTCTACAACTACAAAAAAATTTTGTCTAGTCCTGTCTTAACTTTTCTATTAATATTATTATATAAAAAGAAACAGCTATCGTCACGACTTCTCTGGACTTTGGAGAAGGGGATCTTCGGACATCCTAGCGTTTGATTCACGTGAAATACGCTTTACAATAGCTTTGCTTATACCCATAACTTCTGCAGTTCATGAAAGAAAAAACTCGATTTAAAGGCTACACAATAAATCATTAGCCGTTTTTTTTCCTTTTTGGTTTACTCTTCATATCGTAAATGATTCCCCGTGATTGATGATGAAGTGTGGAAAGCTTCGGCATCCAATTACCACTCGCGATTTAACTCTGCCTTGAATGCCAAGCCATTTTAAAGTCTGGGAAATAGTATGGTTGCTATAACAAATACACATGAAAGATGTAGTCAATGATGCCTCGGCACATCATGCACAGAAACGGGAGCTCCAGATCTGATCTGCAGAGTGTAACCATAAAAGCGCTATTCAAAGTATTCTGGGATTTTTTGAACAGACCTTGCATAATTGTACGTTAAATGGCATTAGAGGTATTGGAATTTACAGGATTTAATTAAACAATTGTTTTAAAACAATTGAATAAATGTGTGCATTTCAATTTAAGTTTCCTTCACAAAGTTACACGGGTTGGACAAAATAATATGAAAACCTGTGAAATGAGGCAAAATATTTATTAATAGGGCAATGGCCTGCCTTTTCCATTAATTACTGTTGGTATCCGACATTGGATGGACAAATACAAGTCTTCACAGCAGTCACAGGGATATGTAGCTATGACTCCTGTGAAAAGGTAGCCAATTCAGAAAACGTCCTTGGAGGTGGAACCCTGCTGCACAGCGTGGCTTCCAAAATCTTCCACAGAGTTTCAATGATATTAAGATCAGGGGACTGAGGGGGCCGGTCAAGGTCTTGTAGTTCATCATCAAGTTCATTAAATCATTCTCAGACAATTCAAAGCCAAGCTCTCCGTCTTCAAATCTATCTTTGTCCCCATTCTCACCTATGGTCATGAGGCTTGCATAATGACCGAAAGAGTGCGATCGCGGGTACAAGCGGCCGAAATGAGATTTCTGAGAGGTGTGGCAGGTGTTACCCTACTAGATAGAGTGTACAGCAGCACAATAAGGGAATCTTTAGGTGTTGAGCCGCTACTTCTCCGCATTGAGAGATCTCAGTTGCGCTGGTATGGCCACGTGATACGGTTGCCGCAAACTAGTCTTCCTAGGCAGTTGTTATTTTCCAAGCCGGTGGGTAAGAGACCAAGGGGTCGGCCTAGAACCAGGTGGCTAGACTACATGGAGAATCTGGGTTCGAGTCGCTTGGATATTACCAGGGAGGACATGCGCCTGATGGCGGAAGATCGCGATCACTGGAGATCCTCCATAGGGCTGCTGCCCCCGCGACCCTAACAGATAAGCGGGTTTGAAAAGTAAGTAAGTAGACATTTCAAGCAGTGTGAATGGGAGCATTATTGTCTTGGAATCATTGAAAGTTAGGGTCATTCATCAGCGAATATAGTTTGCAGTATTGGATGAAGGTGTCTGCCAGATTACTGATGTAATCCTGGAGGGTTTCCCACGCAAGACAACAAGTGGGTCGAGACCACAGTAAGACCTCACCCCCCCCCCCCCCACAGCATCACTGATCCTCCTCCATGCTTAACATCATAGTCTTCTGCTGCCATTTTCCAAACATAAACACGCCCATTTGTCTGGAAAAATGTGAACAACAATTTGTCTGACCAGATGACATTTTCCCATTGTTATTGTGTCCACTATCTATGCTCACGACACCATTTTTGTCCTTTAATTCATTGCATGGTGTCACCAATGGTTTTGGAATAGCTGCTCTGCCATGTTTATTCGCTGCATGCAGTTCACGCCGATAGTTTTTGTTGATACAGCTTCCGGTAGATTTGTGTTCATCTGATGTTACCTGGGATGCTGTTGTCTTGTATGTTCTGACCACAATCCGCTTCAAAACCCTTCTCTTTCTACAGAGGTTGAGTCAAAAGTAGTGGCCAACTTGGGAGGTGAGGGGGGGGGGGGGTTACAGTTTGACGAATTCTGGGCGAAGACCATTTACCACAAGGGTATATCACAGTTTATTAAGAGAAAAGAGTGGGAAGAAACATCGGTACAAATTTGAATGCCATAGACATTGTGCCACCTGTGTCAGCCAGCGTAAAAATATGGCAGAAAACTTGGTGATACGCAGGCTTGGACTCTACTTTGAAGACTAGCAATGAGTGGTTCCTGTTTGGTGCCCATTTAAAAGTTTGCGTGGTGACCGGCCACTACTTTTGACTCAACTTCTGTATAAGTGAGCTTCGACTTTCAGCAACAGTTATGCTGATGTCTTTCAGTGTTTCTTATAGGCTGTCATAACAATGAACACTACTTCTCGTGACCCCAACAAGAGTGGCTGTTTTCATTATTGAGCCTCCGGCAAAACAGGCTCTGACAATCATGCCTCTATCGAAATGTGAGAGGTTAGCCATAATGGAGTTTCAATGCTGCAATATATTTAGCATCTGCATGCTATCACTGTTACTAATAAATTTATGTGTGTACATTATTTCCTGTTAGGTGGCACAGTTTAAAACTAGAGGGCAGGACTATATGACAAGTTTCCTTAGAAGATTGTATTTACATAGGTGTTCATATTATTTTGTCCAACCCTTGTATATATGGTTGGCAGTAATAGGATTATGAAATAAAACAAAGACAACACTGAATTCCGGAATTATTTTAGTTGATTGTCGCACAAGTAACGCTAGAAAAGACAGATTGTTATCAAAATAAAATTCCTGGAAGAATAACTTTAATAATTGTTACTTTTGCCTACTATTCCATTTTAAAAACCATCAGTCCTTTTTAGGATGCCCTGTATGTAGCCAATTCTTTGCACAAACTTTCATAATTGTTAGGTATTTTTTTTTTTATCTTCTTTTTAATGAATACGAGGAGATATCACAAAGTAATGCCATTTATTTTTTCAAAGAAAATTATAAAACATACAGGAAACCAAGTAAGTGCAGCTGAACTACATGTGTTTATCTACTTTTCCACATGAGCACCTTGACGATTTAGGCATTTATTTCAACGCTGCAGAGGTTTCAGAATACATCGCTCATAGAACTCCTGGCTGTGAACACAGCCAATGGTGCACAGCAGATTTGAGTTCTTTGTCAGTCTAAAATCTGTGACCACCCACAAATCTCTTCATGGGAGTAAAGTGGTGGTGGTCCAAGTGTGCTAAGTCCAGGCCGTAGGCTAGGTGGTCCTATACCTCCCAACCGAACGGACCAGTTTTGTTTGGACGATTTTGACCATATGCGGGTGTGCATTGTCATGAAAAAGTCGAAAATAGTTTCCTCTTTCTGTGGTCACTTATCCAAATAGCATGTGGCATTGACGGTTGACCTAAGAGGCAGGATGCCTTGCACATTCCAAAACCGAAGGATAATCTTCCAAGTTGAAGCAGAAAATTTGAATTTTTTGCAAACCAGAGAATGTGGATGTTCCACACCATGCTTGCAGTTTTAAGCTTGGCTGTGAAGTTCAAGACTAGTCTCCTGTGACAGTGCCATTCAGAAATACATTTTCCTCCTTGGTGTATTAATAATAAATGATATTATAAACTGGAGATAAGCCTATCAAGCATCAGGTAAAGATTTTTGCTATCGAAAAATGGAAGGAAAAATTCTACGATCTGGGTTCGAACCAGGAACCTCGGCTATCATGGCCGACACCTCTACCAGTTGGGCTATTGCAGACACCTAGGAGAGATTCTTGATCTGTGAGCCAGGTGCCCTCCTCCTATTCGGCTTTCAACTATGACAACTTGGTTGTCTTTAAGACACCTTGAGACAGCCGAGGTTCCTGGTTCGAACCCAGGTTGCAAAATTTTTCCTTCCATTTTTCGATAGAAAAATCTTTACCTCCTTGGTGTGCTGTAGACTGTATGGCATTCTGTTGCTGATCTGTTGTGGTGTCAGACTTTTTGGATCCAAGCTTCTCATGCACCATATCCCAAGCAGATCCACAGGATGTGTGAAGCATTTCACTCACTTCTTTCAATGAAATGCGACAGTTTTCTCTGATTGTGTTGTTATTGTCCTTGATAATGGCTCGTGTTGCCACTGATGCAGGCCAGCAAGGTTAACCCTTCCTTCCCGAAACATTTTACACCATTTGAACAAATTGGAATATTCCAGACAGTCAGCAGTGTAAATTTCTACCATTTCCCCATGAATTTGAGCGGGTTGCTTACCTTTTGCAAAAAGAAACCTTGTTATTTTGAAATAAATTCGATGTGCTTTCATCTAAACAAAATAATTATAAATAAACTAACTGCTCAAAATTGGATTTTATTAGCATTATAGAAAAACAGTTTTATAAATAGTAATACTTGTAAAAATAAACAGCTAGCCATTGTTTTTAATTATTTTGTAAAATGAAACATGTCCAGAAAGTTTATAATACATGAAATTAATATTTTGTTACATCACCTCAATGTTTTAATAATAAACAAATTCTTTTTGGCATACTTTTACTAACTTTTGACACAATTCTACACTGATACGCAGCCCAGTCACATTATTGTGACCACCCCCCTACGTTTGACATCAGCGGAAAATGGTTACATCCAGAAGGTACGTACCAGTATCAGAGGGAAGCAGAAAACATTGCAATTGTTGGATCATTGGACAGATGGGCGATGGCGTGTAAGGCGTTCAGCATCAGAAAACAAACACCCCGCAACACACGCCGCAAGGGTCCAGGCTGGAGGAGGCAGCGTTATTGTCTGGGAAATGTTTTCATGGCATTCCCTGGGTGCACTCATCATTGCGAATGGCACCATAGATCAATGGAAGTACGCATCTGTCCTTTCGGACCATGTTCACCCTACATGCAGATTGTGTGTCCTCAGCACGATGGCATCTTCCAGCAGGACAAGGTGATGTGCCATACAGTGCGCAGAGTCTGTGCATGGTTCGAAGAGCACTAAGATGCATTTACGGTACTCCCCTGACCCCCAAACTCCCCAGATTTAAACCCCATAGAGCATCTGTGGGACCACCTCGATCGGGTTGTTCGCACCATGGATCCTCCAACGCGCAACCTATGGCAACTCGCCATAGAACTGGATTTTTATATTGAAAAATGGAAGGAAAAATTCTGCAATCTGGATTCGAACCAGGAACCTCGACCGTCATGGTCGACGGCTTCTACCAATTGGGTTATCGCAGACACCTGGACAGCCATGTTCACAGATAAATAATAATTACGTGTAATTAACAGAACTGGAGTCGGCATGGCTTCACATCCTTGTCAATTACCTTCCAGAACCTTATTGACTCTCTTCCTGCCAGTCTCGCAGCTGTCCGTGCTGTGAAAGGTGATTATTCTGGCTATTGACAGGTAGTCACATTAATGTAACTGGACCGTGTATTTTTCCACAAATTTTTACGTCGTCAATTAACTGTTTTTTGTTGTAGGTCGCAGTTTTTCGATTTGAATTTTCATTAAATGCCACAGATTTTCAATTGGATTCATGTCTGGTGAATTACCTGGCCAATTCATTGCTTCTATTGCACGCTATTTCATCCATTTTTTAATATCTATCTTTGCTCTATGGCGAGGATCATTGTCTTGTTGAAGGATGCACTCTTCATCTTCAAATTGATCTTCCAAGATTTCTTTATAAACAACTGCATTGACATTTCCTTAATGATGCAAAGTTTTCCCACACCGTTACGAGATGACCATTCCCACATCAGGAGTTTCTCGGATGCTTTACAGTTCGCTGCAGCAGTTTGAGTACCGTAAATACTGTATTAAGCGCCCGGGTGCTTATTTGCAAAAATTCAGCAGGCCGGTATTACAGGCCCGGCACTTATAAAATTCTGCACAACTGTGATGGATACTATTATGCAAAATTCTCGCCCTTCTCAGTCATCTTTTCTAAAGTATCCTGCTATGTTTTTCATTCCCGTTAGGATCAATGCTAAACTGTTTGGCTGTAGCCTCTGTAGAATAGTTTTCAGCCTACTTTACTGTTGCGAGATTAAAATTGATGTTATCACTGTGAAGTTTTCATTTTTCATCAGCTATGTTGCTTGACTGAATCCAAAATTAAAGGCAAGAAATTAGAAGACAATCATGCTGGTATCTAATTTCCGGGTTGGCAGTGGCATTTGGGTGAGCAAACATTCCCGTGAGAAAGCAGCAAGAGAAGAAAAATCAACGAAATGAACTAAAATAAGCACCCGGGAGATTATTGAAGGTCCGGCGCTTATTTGCAAATATTCAGCGGACCCCCAGGCGCTTATTGCAGGCAAGCCGGTATTTCAGGTCCGGCGCTAAATACAGTATTTACGGTATGTTAGTTTCTGTATTTCGTTTTAATACGGTTCTTCCACCTTCATCGACAGACAGTGTAATAATTGTCTCATCAGTGAAGATTACTTTTTTTTTCATTCGTCCATTGAAAATTGGACTATTTTTTGGCCCATTTCATTCGTTTTTGCTTTTTAACTTTGTCAAGAATTGCTTCTCTTTACGGTGAACTGATCGGAATCTCAGGTTTTTTAAGTAATTATGGATGGTTGTCATGCAAATAGTTTTTTTCCTAACATTAGAAAAGGTTGCTGTTAAGTCACGAATAGAAGATGGTCTGCTTTTTGTTACCAGTCGTTTTAAAGTGTTCATGTCTCTTTGCTAGCTTTTTTTGGGCCTTGCACTACAAGGTTTCATTTCTGCTGAACCACATTGCTTAAATCTTCTGATAACAATAGACACAGCTCCTCGAGAACCTGACATTTTATGAGCAATTTGGGTTTGTGTCATTCCAGCTTCATAAAAAGCTTACGATTTTGTTTTTTTGATCAGAAGATAGATTGTTTTCCCCATGATGACTTTTTAAACAAACTTACTATGGTCACACTTTTAAAAATAATAAAGAAATAAATTATGGGCATGAGGAATTAATGCAATTTTTTTTTTTTTTTTTAATTATTTTCTTAAAAAAAATAATTATAAACATTCTGGACACATTTCATTTTACAAAATAATAATTAAAAACAATGGATAGCTGTTTATTTTTACAAATATTACTATTTATGAAACTGTGTTTCTGTAAAGTTAATAAAATCCAACTTTGAGCAGTTAGTTTATTTATAATGACTGTGTTTTGTTTAAATGAAAGCACACCTAATTTATTTCAATATTATAAACTTTTTGGACAGACAGTAGCAGAATTTGTAAACTGACTGATAGCATGTAGTGCGCATACACTCGGCCATCTTTATAGCGTTACTTTGATATCCCCTCATATTTAAAACGCATTGGCTACGTTCACGGCCACCATGAAGACATAATGGCTCACGATACTAAAGAGTGAAGTCACATGTTATTGCCGGTAATTATTTCGCGGCACTTTTCGTGTTACGGACAGTCGTAACTGTGAAGGAACATATTGTGTAAATGTTCAACTAGGAAAAGTCGTATCAAAAGTTGAGTTTAACGATGAACGGCAACAAAAAACATTTGGAAATCATATAAATAATAAATAAAGGGATCATAATTTTTCCAAGATTTATAGTATTTAATTTTCAATATTTGGACTACAGATTTCTTAGTGGGTGGACAGGGAGGGGTGGGGGGGGGGGTAAATTAA
>JAHWFO010113004.1:3104070-3147717 GCA_023313115.1 Rhysida immarginata | reverse complement strand
ACAGGGAGGGGTGGGGGGGGGGGGTAAATTCACAAGTAAGCATGGGGATGATAATAACACTGTATATTACTTTGTTTTTGTAAACTGTTTATTATCATGACAGTTTTGCCCCTTGTTGGCCTACCACTCACTAAGAGTGAAGGCCTATGTGTCCGTTTGCCCAACTCAATTTTTTTCTTTCAGGAATAGACTTAAAAATTCGACATGTACAGACTCCTCACATTAATTTTTTTTTTCTTTGTAAATAACTTGTTTGCTTCTGATGAGTTATAAAAGTTTACATCCCCCCCCCCCCTACAAAACATTTTTCAGTTTTCTTTTCCTGGCAGCAAGTGTGACGTCACCACTCCTTACTGTCATGAACGTAGCCACAACCTATTTAAAAAATTAATTTGAGTGTTTAATAATGAGCCATATAATTGTTGTTTTTTTTAATTTTATTTTCTAGCACCAAATGAAGGAAATAATGCTGAACCAGAAAGTTTAGACAGGGAATCGTCTCACGAAAGTTCCGTGATGGACACTGAAGAGGTACAGCTCCAAGCAATGGAGAGTGATGAAAGCTTTTAGCTGTATTTCTGTGAGTGGCAATAATAGTTTACGAAAAAGCAAAGAATAACTCTGAAAATTTATGTCTTCTATTCCTTTCTTTTGCAGGCAATTTAGAAAATTTAACAGATCATGAACAATCTGCTTTGCTCTGGCTTTGGCCATCTGTAGTGTGCTCCTTTTTGCAACGATGCAAAAAAATTGTATATATACACAATAAATATATATATATATATACTTGTATATGCCCCTCTCCTGGAAAAACAAAAACCAAAAAAAAAAGTAACAGCCCAAACATGATTGTGTTTTAATTGGATTTTGTCCAAATCGACAAACTGTTGGTTAAACTTGAAAGAGAATCTTTAATAAAGGAAGGTGAAATGAAATTACAGGAACTTTTATTTTAATGAGAAAGTGAAACTTGATTTTCTTTTATTTTTTTTTAAATGAAGTTTAAAAAGTTATCATCATCAACAATTATGTAGCACGATTTTCAACTGTGTAACGAGCATGTATCAGATTATGTCTAAGGAAATCTTTTTAAAAGTTAATTTTTTTTCATCTTTCTTTAATTGCAGTACCTAATTTATATCTTAGATGTGATTATATGAGGGGATCTTTAGATGTGCGCACCCGTTTGCCAGCAGGCATTGTTTCCATTTATCGGAAGGATTTTTATTCATGTATATTGTGTATGTAAGAAAATAATAATAATTGTATAGTAAAATGATACAAGTCTGTACTATCGTATTGATTTTAATTTTTTTCCCAGGGAAAAAAAAAAATTAAAAAAAATAAGAACTTAATAAAGTGAAAGCTGTGAATACTTAAATCACATTATAATTTAAAATATTTAAATAACAAAATAACTTAAAAAATTATATTAATAATAACCAAAAACTAATGGCTCGATCTCTTCTTTCGTTTCTTCTTGTGCTTCTGACGACCTGATAGAGACAGCCTCTGCAAAGAATTAAAAAAAAACAGAAAACAAAAACCATTAATATACAGGTGTAAGATTATTTCAAAATCCTGCAAAAGAAACATCATAGTGATAAGGACAATACTCATTTCCATAAAAATTGGGACAACATGAAAAATGCAAATAAAACATGATTGACTAAATATATAAGGGTCGTACAAATGAAAACAAAAATCATTTATTTTATCCAAAGTGTATACAAGGAATTTAATAAGTCCAAGCATTTGATAGCCGCCTGCAGTGCCTTCAATGTTTCCCCATATCGTGCTGCGTTAACTGTGGTGCCTTTTTCAAGAAAGTCCAGTAAAATCGGGCCTTTGCGATCAAAAAACACGGTCAACATCACCTTCCTCGTGCCGTTTGAGATTGCTTTTGATGTTTTCAGGGGTGGTGACCCATAATACTTCCATTGACGACTTTGACGTTTGCTTTCGGGCTGGAAATGAAATCACCAAGTTTCATCCCCTGTAATGATTCTGTCGAGTAACCTCTTTCCTTCCTGTTCATAGCGAGTCAAATATTGCAGGGACATGGCCAGTCGAACTCCAAGTTGTTCTGATGTCAAATGATGCGGGACCCATTGTGCACAGATTTTTCTGTAGTGCAGATGGTTCCTGATAATGGAGTGAACAGTTCCACGACCAAGGCCAGTTCTAGCAACCACGACATCGATTGTCACTGTTCTGTTTTCCTTTAAGACAACGCCAATTTAGGCTTTGGAATCATCCATGATGGCACAGTTAGCTTGTCCAGGTTGTTGATCATCTTGCAATGATGACCATCCCTCCGAAAACCTCTTGCTCCATGCCCAAACACGAGCGAAGGTTAGGTAGTCATTTCCATACGACGATGAATTTCAGAAACAAACTCCTTCACGTCAAAAAACTGCTCTCTCTGTTCTTGTTTCGTTGACTCCATTTTGTTGTTTGGGCAAAGCGATCACTTTCAAGAGCTTCGAAGCACGAGCTATCGTTCTTTCTCACGTGATGCAACACTTGCAACCTATTGTTCAATTTGCACGTGGGGTTTCATAATTGTTGAAAACAAAAACTTACGATCCTACACGTAATCTTCCCCCCAACCCACACAAATTTTAATTTCATTTGTACGACCCTTATATATCAGCAAAATTAAAAATAATAAATGCGTTTGAAATGACTGAAGTAAAATATGTACAATTTATAAATATCAATCTCTTTTCTAGTCATACATAATTCTTTAATGAAATTGCCATTGGCGACATGCACCATAATAGTTGGGACGGAAGGAAAAGACCGCACCGGAAGCCATAGAAGTTACATGAATATTTTCGAAACTTTTGGAGAACATTACATCATAACTTTTCCCTCTTTAAATGCAAACTGTAACGAGCAGCCAATCATTTACACGACAACATGGGTCGAGGCAAGGCAGTGGGTCAAGATATGCGCAATAGAATAATCCAACAATTTAGAAGCAACGTATCTCAGATTGAAATAGGCAGGAATCTTGGAGTTTCATCATCTACAGTTAATAATATTATTAATAGGTACAGGACAAGCAGACATACCACTGTTCATAAAGGGCAAGGACGAAGACCAATTCTGACTGCTCGTCATCTTCGGTTTTTCAAACGTCACTTCATTAAAAATAGACATTCAACAGGGACAGAAATTGCAGAATGAGCTCGAAGATTTTATCAAAAACCTTTATCGTTGACTACCGTTTGCCGCTACATCACAAAATGTAAGTTGAAGCTCTATTGTGAAAAACGAAAGGTGTTCATAAACACACTGCAGTAACGTAGGCGCCTCGCTTGGGTACACACCCATCGGTGACTCCCTGGCTGGTTCCCCTGCTCCTCACTACCTCATCCTAAAGAGGTCCGCCTTCCACTCCAACGTCACGTACTCTGCTCTCGCGCCGGAGTCAGTAGCATGAGCAGTACCAACCTTGTTTAATACTGGTAGTTCAATGAGCTTTTGACGTACCGTCATTTTGTTACGTCCGTGTTTTATTTTTTTATTTTTTAAAATTTTTTTTACAGTAAACCTCAGTGCAACGTAAACCAAATTTGGCTCGTGCTACGCAATGCCACGCCATTCAATTTAGTTTGAGGTTCAATTTACAGTGTTGCTTGCGATTTGCGACCCCAAGTGTCTTATATCACTTTAATCGCCTGAATTTCGTCTACATCGTAGTGTAGTTTTTTTGAAGGAGATAATTTACACCCTGTATAAGTGGCATCTCATCAAAGGAACATGTGACTGCAGCCCTCCTCCAGGAAACTATTGGAGATGGTCTGAGCTGTCAGATGTGATGCGACTGCTCAGCCTGCTAGAGTGGCCTAAATGATCTTTAGCAGTACAGGACAGCCTAAATGAGCACTACTATTTGGTTTATATTCCTGTAACAAGAACGTTGGATGCCTTCCTGCACTGAAAATGGGTTACTCCACAATCTTTAAAAATTCATCACTCCTTTGTAATGAGACTATTTAACTTGTGTCTTTGTAAATCAATACGGCAGCACTCCATCTGGGTTGTTCATTTTCAATTGCCACCAATATAAATGGAGAGAAGACAAGAAAGTGACATTACCTGAGACAACTCTGTACCATTAGGATCTAATTTATCCATAATGCTTGATGACTTTTTATATTTCTTGGACTTCTTATCTTTCTTATTTTTCTTTTTCTAAACAAAAAATTTGAAGTCTAAGCCAAAGAAAATTTTTTGTGTTGATAAAAAGACAACAAAATAAAACAGGGTCTTACCTCGTTCAAATCGGAATTGCTGTTGAAAGAGGAACTGGATGAAGAACTAAAAGAACGAGACTTAACAAAATAACTCCGATTAGAAATTTTTTTCTTTTCTACATACCACAAGCTTCAAAAGCGAAGTAAATGCTAAAGGCGATTGTTAGGGCTCACCCTTGATCGTTTTCGTTTGTGTTTTCTAGCGCCGGAACTTTCACCCAATAATTTATCTCTATTTCTTTCCAATTCTTTTTTAAATTTCTGGTTTATAAAAAAAATAAAAAATTAAAAAAAAAAAAAGGATTTGAATTAAATTGATTTAAAATTTGGACATAAAGAGAGAAATAATTAAAAATTATAGTTTACCTCGTTCATTTTTTCTTCCCATGCTGCTAAGGTACTGCAACCAGATTTTTTTTTATCTATTATTTTCTTTACTTCCTCCCTTTTCATAAAAAAGAAAAAGATATTATTAGTTATTATAGAGAATTCTAAATATGCTAACTATGTTTTTGAGAGTTTTTAAGAAATTTATGCTTTCCTGCAAATACAATACAAAATACAAGCATGTTCAAGCATGATGATGCTTGTTTTCGATCTACACTGAAGAGCCAAAACAATATGACCACCTACTCAAGAATGCATTGCGCCACCTTTAGCATGCAAAACAGCTGCAACTCGCTTTGGCATGGATGCCACAAGTTCTTGGTAGATGACTGGAGACAGGTTGTACCAAATGTCTAAGCAGCGGTCACACAAAGTCAAGATATTCCGACATGGTGATGTTTGAGCTCCGAGCTGCTGCTCCATGACATCCCAAATGTGCTTTATCGGATTAAGATCCGGCGAGTTAGGTGGCCAGGACATTAATTGGAATTCATCCTTATGCTCCTCGAACCACTCTAACGCAATTTGAGCCTTGTGACATGGGATGTTGTCCTGCTGAAAGATTCCATTTCCAGTTGGGAAGACAGACAACATGGAAGGGTGCAACTGGTCCACAATGATGTTCAGATAGTCTGCAGCTTTCATGGTCAGTTCTACCACAACTACGGGTCCCAGAGCCACCCCGTGCATGAGATATCAACAGTTGAAGTCAGTGTATGGCTTGGAATGTTACGCACATGGCATGCTAAGCTGCCCTAAGATTTGAAAGATGAAATGGGTTCACGGTAAAACAATTTTACAACAAAATACATTCTAGAAGAACCAAAGCCATATTCATGCTAAACAGTTATGACTTTGGTTCTCCATTAGCATCTGCCAGTATTTTATCTTGAAATGCACCCTCTATTGGTGATTTTTGGAACTAACTTTGATTTTTGCTCTGAAAAAAAATTCCCAACATGTAATTAAGGCATTCCCAAAATTTCGTAATTTTCTGATAAATAGTTTCTAAGAAATTGCGCAACCGCTGGGGTGGCTTGTTTCTATTGATGCCTATGCCCTGTGTGAGCAACCACCCCTACTCGATCGTGTTTTTTTGCTATCTTTGAAATAAACAATCACGGCCAGCCTGAGGATGATGCTAACGGTTTGGCTACACAAGATCCCACGCTTCTGAAGTCCACACACCCTTGAATTTCACATTACAAAAATTTATGAAAATAGGTCCGCAAGAGCATTTAGCATTTTGTACCTGGCCCCGAAATAATATTTTGCATGAGGCCTCGCTTTTTCTTGGACCTTCTTATTATCCCCATTGTCTCGTTTAATTTATTGTCACATTTTCACAAGACCTTGGAAATAATTAGGGGGTCACCTTATTTCTTTTTTTTCCTTCCTTTTTAGTGTTTTTTTTAATAATATAGCTACAGCAATTACATCCTCCACGTCCATCTTGAGAGGTAGCCGGTGCAATGCTGAACGCCGATAGGAAGGCGAAAGCGTATGAGCGTAATACGAATGGTGGCAGCTATTTATTTACTTATTCAGTCTCCAGTCTTTGGTTTCCTATTGTTTCTTGTTGTTCCTAGAAGCGACAGTGCATTTGAAATTTACTTCGGAGTACAGTGAGGAAACCTCTCCTAAGAAAACCATGTATAGAAACATCTCCCATGAGCACAGAAAAATATGGATCAGGATTGAGGCAATGTTGTTTTAGGATGAAACCTCGTTTTGGTCACATGATTTCCCCATGTCGACCATGATCATCTTCTACAAGCAGAACTTTGCACTGTACCGTTAAGCACCCTGTAAAGGCCCATGTCAGGGGTTGCTTCTTAAAAAATCGATTTGGAAATGTGCACATCTTTACCGTAAACCGGAACACTCAAATAATGATCCAATCTATTAAAAGAGTCTGTTGCCATCTGTTCGAAGGTTGTATAGAAAGACGTATACAAACCGGGTTCTTCAAGAGAACAAATATAAGCTTCACAGCAAACGCACCTGGAGTCTGAACGAGCTGGCTTGATAAATTCAACAGATTTGGAAGTCTTTACTTCTAGGGTTTGCTGTCAGCTTAGTAGAAAGCAAAGCCATTATTAACAACGATGGCAATTGGATAACTTGCTAATATGCAAATGCCACTGATCACATTCATGTATAGTTCTATCTGGAGTTTGTCTTCTCATTTTCCAGAAATAAACATTTTTGAAGTTATAGCACACACTCTTTTCTTAGACAGACTGTAAACTTGTCAAATTTATCAGAGTATAAAATTAGAGCAGTGTTTCTCAAACTGGGGTTCGCGAAATCTTTCAGGGGGTTCGCCACAAATTTTCCATAATGGCGGATTTCGAAGTTCGGGCTATTATTGTCCTTTTCTTGCTGCGGTATTATTACAATTATTGCATGCTGCAGTAATAATCAAGATTAATGTAATACTGTGTTATTAAAATATTACTACGGTATATTAAAAAACAACCAAATTAAAAAAAGAAAAAAAAAAGCCCCACGTGTGACAAGGGCTTTTGAATGATGTTTTGACTGGTTCCAAGTATTTAAGTCTTTGAGCTTATCAAGTCATGAATTGTTAAACTGAAGTTTAAATAATAACCAATCATGATTATTTAATTTTGTATTTTCAACAATAGCCTACTTTGACCCGATGGTAAACGCAGTTGTCAGTTGTGTATCAGAATTGTTTTCGTTCACATCTTAAATGGATAACTGGTTGAAAAGTGGAAGCTTGAAAAGGAAACAGGGAACATCAACATTCATTTGACTTCTAGTGAAGTGTGTCAATCCGACAAAGGTAAACCGTGAGTAAAGAAAAGAAGATACGATGATAATTACATTAGGTTTGGACTCGCTGTGCAGGCATTGTTCAGATGGTGCAAAAATCTATGACTGGGTGTTATGCTGGCTTTGTTGCCAGAATGAAATCAGTAGCGCCAAACGCTTCTTGGACACATTGTTGCATTCATAGACAGGCTCTTGTTTCCAGGCGCATGTCCAAGGGATTGAAATCTGTGCTGGACGATGCAGTGAAAGTAGTTAATTTTATTAAGGCTCACCCTTATCTTGTACAGAGGGTAGATTATCGCAGAACGATAATCAGCAGCATTTACTCCTTCGAGGGAGTTTTGCGCCATCCCAGTAACTATCGACTGCTACGAGATGACAGTAGCAGTCGGGACCGACAGTTTAACGTGCCCTCTGAAGCACGGGGGGTTCATGATGGAAGAGCTGCTGGCGGATGAACAAACCAGTGGCTATCACCAGCTGCTGTCCCAAATAGCCGTCCCACCCAGCAGTGGTCCTCAAGTCACTGGCTGTCACCCAGTCAGCAGCTGGCCACGCCTGAAGTTGCTCAACTCCATCGATCAGCAAGCCAACCGACGAGACAACCAGGCCATGGCCACCCCCAAGGCTCGCCCTACAAATTCCCGCATTTTTTGCAGCACTTTGGAGGAAATGGGAAGCATATATACATGTTTATTGTCTCACACCGAGGTTAGGTGGTGATCTCGAGAGAGAACACTTTGCAGATTGTATGCGCTTAAGACGAAGTTTACGTTTTTCTCATTAGCCATGCCTTTTGCAAAGCCAAGTGCACGAAAGATGAAATCTGGCTTCAGACATTGGCTTATTTGGCAGATATTTTCTCAAAAATTAACAGTTTAAACTTATCTCTTCAGGGGCCAAATATAAACGTTTACATTGTGCAAGATCGTATTGCATCGTTCATTAAAAAACTTAACTTTTGGGAAACTTCTTACAATAGCAATCAAACCGAGTGTTTTGATACCCTTCACGACTTCATGGTAGAAAGTCATCTTTCTTTGTCAAAAACATGGTTAAAAGAAGATTTGAAGACCTTTATAATGTTAAAAAAGGTGTAGGTTGAGAAAGACATTTAAAATATTGCATCTATTCTTACCCATTGTGTAACTTAAGCTATAAATAGACTAACTTTAGATGTTAATTTAAGGTTTAACTCTTGCATGGAATTATATTCGACATGAATTTATTGGGGTCCGGACATTTGCCCCAAACAACTTATACTGCTTCAGTATCCTTCATTTTCAGAATGGGGCAAATGCCCTACACTCGAATTTATTAGTTGGGGGTTCACGAGTGGAAAAAGATTGAGAAACGCTGAATTAGAGTATTACACTCTTTGGATGTTACAAATATTGAAAATTATGAAATAAAGTCTTGTTCCCTTGAATTTTAAATTAAGTTGATTATAGATTAAAAAAAATTGTATTTGAAAACAGATTCATTTGCAAGAGTAAAAAAGCATTTAAAGAGCAATAATAAAACATCAGTAATAACCAAGAAATATGGCAGGACTTTCTCAGAATATCATATTAAAACATTAAAAAAAAAAAAGCAAGTGACATTCAGGATAAAAATCTGGAACCTTTTTTTTGGGGAGACAAGTTTTCGAGTGCAAGGATTACTAAAAAAAAGGGAACATAATACTCTTGATTGCTTCCAAAGGCACTACCAACGGCAACATTTTAACCAGGTCCTAAGTCACTTAGCCTGATAGGATTTATAGTCCAAAGAGATCAGTGTTAATAATAATAATAATGGTAATAATAAATTAAAATTTGCATGCTCTAAGTAAATGTATTAAATTTGAAAAGCATCTCTAGTCAGAATTGCTAGAATGTTCTCCAACAAAAGAACATGTTGAAAAGCATGAATAAAATAAACAATAAATTTTTGTGTTGAATGAATTTGCAAAAACTTCCGTGCCTTTACTTAGGATAGCTTTGTGTTAAAATGTGTTTGAACCTGAGAATAGACTTTATGATTACTCTGTATTATAAGAGGTCTGTTCAAAAAGTTCTGAAATTTTTTATTTTATTTTTAAGAATTCATTCAACTTATAAATCAGTGGTTTTTATCGCTTTTTCGCATTGCTTTCGTACTTGTTTCACGAACATTTAGTACGTTTTCACGAACATTTCATACTTTTTCACAAACATTTGGTACTATTTCACCAACATTTAATTCCTATTTATAATAAACCGTCTAAATTTACAGAACAATTATAGGCAATGATCAATTTTTTTTGTGCATTTATATAAGTAAGCAAACATTGAAGAGATTCTACTATGTTTATCGCTGGATCCATTAGCCAATCAGAAACACTTACTTGAAACTTCTGATTGGTTAATAGATGCAGCCATATACATAGCTGAAAACCCTGCTTCAATATTTGCTTACATACCTTTCCAGTTTTCTACTTCATTTATTTGTCATTTGCTGCTTCCATAGAGATCAAAAACTAATTAAATCTAATCAGTTAGTGTTCAGAGGGGGAAGCAAAATAAATAGTATTTAAGGGGTGATACTTTAAAAGAAACCCCGAAACTTAAGAGTAAACGTGGCTCGTTAAAAGACTTTTATTTTGGTTTAAAAAATGCAATATTTATTTGAGGTCAGAGGAGTAAGGGGGATGAGGAAGTGCAGTTATTTCATGCTTGGATATAAACTCACAACGCTGAGTGAGCTGGTGCATTATCATCATGGTAAAACCAATTCTGTTGGCACCAAAGTTCTGATCTTTCCCTCCTCACATTTTCTCTGAGGTAACGAGATAGTAACTCTGATTCATGATAAACGATGCCATTGACATCAACAAAATAGGGTCAACATGACTTGACATTGGAGAAAACCTGACACGCATTTTTCAGCCAGGCAAATTTTCACCAACCCTCTGAAAGGATTGAAGTTGGTTTTTGAATGTCATAGCCATATATCCATCTTTCATCACCCGTAGTGCTAGTCATCATAAAAATAAACAATTGCAGAATGCTTGCTCAGAAAGCCTTACATAAACAAAAACAAATGATATGGATTAAATAAGCTACCATACTTAACAATCCAATATGGGAGTGTATTTGTGAGGGACGAAACGATTAAGTAGGGTTTTTTTTGTTTGTTTGTTTAAATAAAGATTTCAATGCAGTCTATGCATGATTTAAAATTTGCTCAAACTTCATAAAAAATGAAAGAAAGTTTCAATAATGTAAAAATTTTGTGAAGTTGTTTTCATACATTACACGATGCCAAAGCAACCTGGATCATTCAAAATCATACAGGATTTCAGATGTAGGTAAAAGCCTGGAGTAGTGTTCCTTAATTTTCCCAGATGATATCGTTCATGCTCTGTCTAATTTATTAAGAGCTCTAGCTAAAAGCTACTTATAACAATGCACGCTTGATCTGTATATTTATCCATATGGTCTGGCCGCTGCTTGCACGATAACTTGAAAACAATTAGCTTTTTTCAAATTCAGTTTTCACAAATATGACCATCAAGGTCTTAGTTTGATTGATCAACTTTTCAGGCTTTTTTATGGATCCCTTCGAGTCGATTGCATGTGCTAAAACTGAATATAAAGAATACCAAGATAATGGTATGTGATATAATGGATTAAGCAAGAATGAACTGTTACTTTCCATTTATCTTTTAAGCATTGTTGACAAGGGCAAGCGCACGTGACGTCTTAGTAAGTAAAACAATTTACCATATCTATAGAAATTATATCAGAAATTCATATGGAGGGGGGGGGGGCCGCCCAAGAAAGTCCTGTGCCAGTAAACATCAGCTAACGCAGATCTCCATCATTGGACATATTATAAGGTCTATGTAAAAAGTAAGGTGACTGACAGTAAATACCGCCAAGTGAGCAAGCTCTTCGGAAATATTTAAGTGGGAAAAGAAAGTGTGATTGTTAGTCGTTTGTTTAGAACTGGAAGGCGCAGATGTTTTTGCGTTTTACTATTTTTTTTGCTTTCATGGCAAGTGAGGTGCATAAAAGAAGCATTAAGCCTGGTTCCTGCATAAAAACAATGGCAAAAACACAATGCAGGAAAAAATTTTAACGTCACTGTCTGCTTTTGTCTTTCTGCCCGACCAGAAAAGTCCTGTTTTTTCGAGTTGGGTTGAGTCATAGCCTACAAAGATAGAGTTTTTTTCTGTCAGATAGAAAAGATGAAAGCAGGAAGTGACGTCAAAAAATTTTTCTGCTTTGTGGTTTTTCTGCAGTTGTTTTACGCATGCAGAAACCACGCTTTACGTTCATAAAAATGGAACAACAAGCGAACATTAAATTCTGTTCCTGGTGCTACAGTGAATAAGGTGTTATACCATGATTGATGGAATGCCTACTGCACAGAATTTGCAGAATATGGCCCCTCTACAAGGAACCAGGAAGCTGGTTCCTCCTTCACGACAGCACACATCCTTACACAGCAAACATTGTGAAACAGTTCTAGGCCTAACATGGCGTTGTGAAATTGACTCATCCTCTGCATTCTCCTAATGTCTCTCTCAGACTATTTTCTTTTCCCAAAAGTGAAACAAGTAATAAAGGGACACAAATTTAAGGATACAGATGACATCCACTCAAATATTAGCACCGAATTGAGGAAGGTTTTCAACACTTTTAGGAGGGCGCTGCGCCCTGCCGCGAGAGTAGTGCGCTCGTTCCCAAAAAAGTGCTTTTCCGCGAAAATTTGTTGATCCTTGCATAGTGTTGGTGCATTGCGTGTTGACACCATTGTTGATACCTATTGTTGCACAAACTTTTATTTGCATTGTTGGTCATGAGATATATATTGTTGGTCCGTGCAGAGTATTCGTGAATTGCGTGTAGACACAAGCATTGAAACCTCAAGATCATGCAAGTCGTTTACAAAAAAACAATTAATTGGAAGAGTCCATGTGCTTATCAATTTGGTCTTGCTCTTCCATGTATCCTTCCGCCTGATTTTATTAAACAGAAAGCACACAATTAGGCTTAGCCCTGTCCCTGCCCCTCGCCCCCCTTCCCCATGAGATGCCTTGATACTGCATGATGTGCCCTCTTGCTGCAGTTGACACCCTGCCCTCTGTCAATTTTAATGGGAGCACTGACCTATATGTCTCAAGTGTATAGCAGCCACAGGCAACTATTTTGAATTATTGATGAAAAATAGGGAAGAAAATTCCACAACCTGGATTCGAACCAGGAACCTTCGGCTCATGCCGCCGGCACACCATTTCGGACATGAAAGCATTGCGCTATTTACACATCCTTTGGGTTTGATTAGAGCAGTTACTTAGTCTGTAGGCTGGGGCTATCTTTCCTAAGGCATAATATTCATTAACCCCTTGTACTCTGATTTGACCTTGAGTTCGCAGGGTCAGAAGTTTCTATTTAAATGGAGGAAAAATTCTTCGATAGACAGTGCAATAAACAACATGAAAAAAACCCCCACTATTTATTAAGATATTTGTATGAAATATTTACAGGATATTAATTAGACATTACAGTTTACTTTTTTAGTAGTCAGAATTTGTATGACAAATTTTAAAGCATTCAGGTACATGTAAAGCCACCTCACATTTCTCACATTGCCATGTAGTTTCACTACGTTTTCCTCTTTTTGTGCAAACTTTGCATAACCTGATCGGCTGATCAATATCAATAATTTCAGATTCTGAATCAGTCGACTGTGATGATGAAGAATTGAATATTTCATCTTCATCTTCAGTTTCTGAATCATTACTTTCCCATAAATATCTTTCAATCTCAGATGAAGACACTTGCTTCCGACTGCACATGGTGAAGTTCGAAACGAGAATGACAAGCATTAAATTCTTTTCGATTTTTGTGCCACCTATTGAAGATTTTTAAAAACTATAAAGTGTATATGAAAGAGAAAGGTACAGAATGGTAAACAATCGCCATCTCTTGTTAAAATAAAAAAAAGAAAACGGCAGTGGAAACTGAAACTTCAGAACGAGTCAGACTCGTGGTCTAGCGATAAGGCACTTGAACCAGACAACGAGTCAGACTCGTGGTTAGTAGCCAAGGGGTTAAAGGATAGCTCAAGATGGGTCCATGAGAGTTTAATCATATGTCATACCTCAGATGTTAAATTATTGATGAAAAATAAAAAAGAATATTCCACAGCCGGGATCTTTTCTTTCCTATTTTTCATCACTAATTTAAAATATGAAGTATGGCGTATGATTAAACCCTCACGGACCCATCTTGTGCTATTCTTTAACTATTTTGAACTGTCTTAAACCAGTTTTGCCAAGTTGAAAAATTTCCCTCCGAAACTGAAGGTTTTTTAAATTATTATAGATTTTTTGAAGGTAAAAAATGCTGGAAATTTTTTGAAAGAAAAACTGAAGGTTTTCATTGTGCTTTAAAGGAGACAAATTGAAAATTTAATAGGAGAGTAACAAAAATTGAAACGCATAAGCAGTACCAATCACAGCCACTAGGTTTACATGCTTACAAGACAATCAGAAGTAGATAAGATGTGGTTAAAACAATGGTATAGGTGAGCCAAGATTTCCATTGTTGACAAAGTTTGTTTTTTTCCAATTTTATCTTTACCGCTGTCAAATGCTGGTGTTGAAAGACTTTTCTCTCAAATGAGTATTATTAAAAGTAAAACCAGAAACAGATCATCTGTAAGTGAACTTGCGAGGGAAAACTTCAGGTAAAATATGTATTGATATTAAGGGGTGAAACATGTGTAACTTTCAAATCTTCCTGTGAAACATTAAAAATTTTTACTACTGATGTAATTAATGTATGCGAATGAAGCAGAGACTGATAACTGCAATGTCCTTGAAATTTTTGAATAAAAATTAATTTTATACAGTTATAAATGTGTTGCTTGCTGGCTCGGAGGCCGAGAGGGTTAAGGCACAGGTCTTATTGTTCTCGGACCTAGCGAGTTGGGGGTTCGAATCCCACCGAGGGCATAAATGTTTGGGTTTGTTCCCTTTTCTAACATTTCCTCTAGTGAGGTTGGTATCAGGAAGGGCATCCAGCCATAAAAATCATTGCTCCAACCAAAAATTAACACAGCGACTCCAAGAGAAATTGGAAAAAACTGAAGAGAGAGAGATAAATGTGTTGCTTATTTTAAGTCTATATCAAGTGTTTAATGATGTTTTACAAAGCAGGGGGGGGGGACCACTGAACAACTAGTAAATGAATACTTTAAGAATACAGTCGAACCTCGATATCTCAAATTTCATGGGAGCAGAAAAAAATTCGAGATAAAGATGTTATGAGATATGGAGGGTTCTTTTCAATCAAGATTTTTATGTTAATAAAGGTACTGTGAAAGTATAGAGAACAATACGAGATAAATGGTACGTATATAGAAACGCACAAATTGCGCATGCTCAACATCTCGTATGCAACAGGACTTGCTAAGGAGATCGAAAAATTTTTTCATGATTTTATTTTTCGTAAGTGATGTCAAATTTCTTCATCTTCATATCAAAATTTCTCGTCATGAAAAAGTCTTAACTCTCTAATATTTGCTTTTTGCTGCTTCACGAAGTCAAAGTTTGACATAGCAAGATTTTCCAAGAAAATGTTTTGAGGTAATGAGGCAAAATTACATTGAAATAATAGTGAAAATCCAGGAAACTAAAAAATTTTCCGAGATATTGAGCTTTTCTAAATAACAAGGTTCACCTGCATAAACTTGAGGCAGTCAGCGTTACTGGAGATACGAAATATATCTTTTGAAGGTTTTTTTTCTTCTTTAACTGTATGAAACTGAAGGTTTTTGTAGGGGTTGTCTGAAGGTTTTCATTTTTGCTACCTGGCAACACTGTAATAAACACAATATCCAGACATTTGCACCAAAGACATTTCCCCTAACTGCTTATACTGTTTCAGTATCCTTCACGTTCAGAACATAATAACTATAAACTGGATAATACAGGAAATTAATTTTTTAATAAGTAAAAATTGAATAATAACATAAATATTGCTCCCTGTTGCAGCTAATAATTCACTTTTGCTAATTGATTCGTGGTACGTTCAAAGAGATATATCTATGTTCGATGATATTTTTTGGAAAGCACAGAAAACTATTAATGTGAAAATAATCCCACTGAAAGCCACAAAATACATTCAGCCTTTGGATGTCTGCTTTTTTTTGGCAGATGAAACTGATTATTTGAAAAATATATGAAGAATTAATTATTACTGAATATGTTTCTGAAGAAAACACAGAAGAACTTTGGTTATCAAAGTTATATCGTTTGTTTTTAACCAGATTTGAAAATATGATTACATACACATTTAAAAAATCTGATTATGTTGGTGTTTATCCTGAATGTTTTAAAAATGCTAGTCAGATACTGTTTTCAACCAAAAACAGTAAAAATTGTGAAGTATGCTGTCAACTTTCGTTCATTCAATGTGCTCATTGTGGAATGAATATGTGTATAAACATTGCATTAAAGAAAATTTTCATTAACATTACTAATAATAAAAATTTCTTTTGTAAATCTTTTTTTCAAACTTACAAAAAAAAAAATTATCCATCTTTTTCCAGTTTAAATTTAAAAAAAAAAAAAAAAAAAAAAAAAAAGTTCTTTAATGTAAGCATAATAAAGCGTGAATATAAGTTTGTTAATGAACACATCAAAGTTTGAAATGAGGGACCATTAGCTTTATCATTAGCTACTGTTTGAAATCTATCTGTAGCTAACGATAAAGCTAAACATTTGCGGAGGGATGATTGTTGTACGAATTGCTTAATTGTTAGACCAAACAGCTAGTTTTACAAATTGTTGACACCGGCTTGAAGAGATATAATAATAAAACATTATAAAAGTTTAATTTCCTATATGTGATCAATTTCTATACTACTTTTATACAGTTATTAATTTCATTCTGAACATGAAGGAGTATTACAGAAATTGATCACATATAGGAAATAAAATTTTTATTAACAAGGGAAGTACATGATCGGCACCTTGGCTTTTTCCATAAAAAGTAAAAGATTCTGATAGAACTCCGATATTAATTTATAGTCCAGGTGATAAAAAAAAAAAGCTTAGTCGCACTCTTTTGCAATTGCATAGTGTTTTTAACCAGCCATTTTACAGCAAACCACGCTTTTATAATGTTTTATTATTATACCTCTTCAAGCCAGTGTCAACAGTTTGTAAAACTAGTTATTTGGTCTAACAATTAAGCAATTCGTATAACAATCGTCCCTCCACAAATCGTTTAGCTTTATCGTTAGCCACAGATAGATTTCAAACTTTGATGTGTTAATGATTTTTCTATTGAAAAATGGAAGGAAAAATTCTGCGACCTGGATTCGAACCAGGAACCTCGACTGTCACGGTCGATGCCTCTACCAATGATGTGTTTGGACATTCATCTCCAGTATTTAATTATTATTGCTATTATTTATCTGTGAGTTACTACTGTGAGTTCATCAAACTTTCTGATGGTTGGATAGGAGAAATTCTTGATCTGTGAGCCGCGTGCCAGCCTCCCATTGGGCTTTCAACCATGACAACTTGGTTATCTTTAAGACACCTTGTGGCAGTATGGCTGTCCGGGTATCTGCGATAGCCCAATTGGAAGAGGCGTCGACCATGACGGTCGAGGTTCCTGGTTTGAATCCAGGTCACAGAATTTTTCCTTCCATTTTTTGATAGAAAAATCATTACCTGATGTGTTTGGAGATTCATCTCCAGCATTTAATTATTATTATTATTATTATTATTATTATTATTATTATTATTATTATTATTTATTTGATATGTTCATTAACAAACTTATATTCACGCTTTATTATGTTTGCATTAAAGAACGTTTCTTTTTTTTAATTTGAACTGGTAAAAGATGCATAATTGTTTTTGTTTTTTTTTTGTAAATTCGAAAAAAAGATTTACAAAAGAAATTTTTTATTATTAGTAATGTTAATGAAAATTTTCTGTAATACAATGTTTATCCACATATTCATTCCAAAATGAGCACACTGAATGAACGAAAGTGGACAGCATACTTCACAATTTTTACTATTTGTGATTGAAAACAGTATCTGACTAGAGTTTTCAAAACATTCAGGATAAACACCAACATAATCAGACTTTTTAAATGCGTATGCAATCATATTTTCGAATCTGATTGAAAACGAACGATATTACTTTGACAACCAAAGTTCTTCTGTTTTCTTCAGAAACATATTCAATAATAATTAATTCTTCATATATTTTTCGAATAATCAGTTTCATCTGCAAAAAAAAAGTAGACATCCAAAGGCTGAATGTATTTTGTGGCTTTCGGTGGTATTATTTTCACATAAATAGTTTTCTGTGCTTTCCAAAAATATCATCGTAAATAGATATATCTCTTTGAATGTACCACGAATCAATTAGCAAAAGTGAATTATTAGCTGCAACATGGAGCAATGTTTATGTTATTATTTAATTATTACTTAAAAATTTAATTTCCTATATATGATCAGTTTGTATAATGCTTTTATAGTTATTAATTACATTCTGAACATGAAGGATACTGAAGCAATATAAACAAACATCCGAGTACATATCATTATTCCTTTTTATTCACACTGATACCTTACTTTTTAGACAGACCTTATATGTCGTTATGGGCATCCGTCAGCTGATGTTACATTAGCACAGGACTTTAAGGGATTTTTTTCCCCATGTAAATTTCAAATAAAATAAAAACCATTTAACTTATTAAGGACACGAATATAGCAGGGCTGGCAGATATCATTCGAGAAACTTAGAGAATGCTATACTGGACTTTTACCCAAATCTATTACAGTACTATTTTTGGGGAAACTTTACCATCTTCCCTTCACCGGAAGCCAGAAACATCTAAGCGATTATCTTGCCGTATGCTGGCGCCGCCTATTGTTGGCTTTTCTGCTGTCTGCTTTTACAACTGAATTGAACAAACGTGACCAAATCCAAAAGTAGTTCCAGTGAGAGAGGTTATCTAAGGAAAAAACCACAGATTTAAGGAGAAAAGCAAATTTTTAATGTTTTCTCCTTAATCTGTGGAAAAAACTACCTTTAAATTTAACAAACTTTTACCACTCTCGGCGCTTCGCGCCTCACATCGGCCCTGCGGGCCTCATTCAATGAGGCTCATTGGTCACTGTTTTCCGTTACTCGAACGCCTCCGGCGTTCTGTCTACGACGTCCCCCTCCGGGGGTAAGTAATTGATATATACCCCAACCTATTTGGTTACAGGGGGCAGTTGATTTCCCCTCGGCCGGTTACAGGAGGCTAATGATCCGTATTTTTTAGTGGTCACAGAAATGGCTGCCAGAAAGTTACGGGATCTCATTTTATGGCTAAACCTAAATTAACCCAACCTCAGTTAACCTAACCCAACACCAGAACGCTCAAAAAAATGCTGGCTTACCTTTAAGACATGGTTCCTTTCGACAATGGCTAATTATCCAGAAAGCAGAAAAAAGAAAATCTGAAATCCACAAATAGTTCGAAACGACCGCGATCTGCCAATTGTGTGGTTGCTATGGCAACAGCTAACGCACGACGGGAAGAGACCGCCAAAACACGCCCTGTAATGTCGGAATCCACATGCAGGGGGGTGCCAACAGCACTCGGACTAAATATTTTTATTGGCCAAGAAATGGCTCCCAGAAAGTTCTGGGAGCTCATTTTATGGACCATCCTAAGTTAACCCAACCTCAGTTAGCCTAACCAACATAAGAATGAACCCCCCCAAAAAATCAAGCCCCTGTTTTTCTCAATCCCCTTCAAAACAAGTCGCCCACTTTTAGAATCTTCTCTACAGATGGCGTCACCGTACATCATACAGATAATCGCTCAGACGTGTCTGGCTTCCGGTGAAGGGAAAACCGTAAAATCATGCCCTATTTTTAAATAGGTTTTACACTTTCACCCAGAGTTTTACTATTTTATAACTTTGTTTAATAGGTTCGATAACAGCATTAATTTTGCAGAACAGTTTTCAAAGGATCACCTTACAGTCAGGCTCTGCAAAACCCCTACATTAGTTTTAATATTGCCTTTAAAACTGGAAGAGATTACAGGATCCTTTTCATATGTAAACATGAGGATCTGAAAAGTGTAAAGCCAATCTGACGGCTCTGAAGCAGACCAGATTATGTAAACAAACCGAATGAAAGGAAGAAATTGCGAGTTATTCTTAAAGACATCGAGAATAATTGCGCTATCGTTATGTAAAAGGCGATGACATTTGACAGTGTATAAAGTTTGTTACCATGTTGGTCTTTCTCTGTTTAAATAATCGCGAATCGTTGGTCCCGAAGCTGGAGGTGGACCTCTAGCCCTCGCCATGGCAATTGGGTTCATAAACGACTGCACCAAGAGAGAAAAGCAAAACAATCATTACTTTCTATAATATTAGTGGCAATACAATTTACATCAACATATACAAAGATAAACGTTTTACTTACATATCGGGTGTCTCTTTTTCCCATATTCTAAGCGTTAAAAGGAAGATATCGAGGAATTAAAACGGAATATGTCAATGCAAAAATGCAATCGAGACGTTTAAAACGAGCATTTTGAAACGAAACGAAATGAAAAGTTCGAATAAACACCACGTTCCTAGTAAATACAAGCCATTTCTACTGGCACTGTTCGTCAATTTACAGTGTTTCTCGATGAATGGTTTACGCGTTGCTCTCTTGTTATTTCAAGTAAAACTGTTAATAAATAAATCGTATTTTAATACATAACATAATTCCCGTCTTTCTTTCGTTTTCTTTTCGTAGACAGAACCAAAAGACATCGTGAGAGAGCGCCGCCTTTAGAAGAAAAGTCGCCAATAGGGGGCGCTCGTTATCAAATACAAAATTTCGTCTGCTACTCATCACTTCAATTGAAGCGAATGATCTACTCCCGCAGAAGCTTTTTTGGATTTCGTGCGTTTCCCTTCCTCTTTTATTCCGCGGTTTATCTTCCTGAAGAAATCTGGCATACATGGGGATCGGGTAATTTCCCTCTCTGCTATGTTTCAGTCTATGATATGGTTAGATATTCGTGCTTAACAAAATGAAAGAAAACTTGAAAATACAAATCCATTCAATTGACAGTGGTTACATGTCTTATAGTACGGATCCTAGATTTTCAAAACAACATAAAAAAAAACGCGGGAGTAACAATTGAATTCAACAAATGCGAAAACGCGTGGTAATTAACTGCAAATTAATCATGTATTATTTCTTTTTCAACCTTTTTAATATAACAAACTTGGTAAATGTTAACTATTACGCGACGGCTAAATCCACAAACCGCAAACGACTGTACACTATGCACCAACTGTCGAGAGACGTTATCCAAGGAAACCTGCTTGATTTCTACTATCTGACCAAAACGCAAGCTTTCGTCTTGCGTTTTTTACCACTCTCGGCGCTTCGTGCCTTACTGGGCGCTGTTTTCCATTACTCAAATGCCTTCGGCATTCTGTCTACAACGTACCCCTCTGGGGACAAGATAGATATACGATGCCTGTCCGGAAAGTATCCAGATTGAGGCTACAAAAAAATACAGTTCAAACTCACATAAACGTTTAGTCACCTTCAAAATAAGCACCATCTGCAGCAACATATTTAGCCCAGCGTTGCTGCCATTGGTCAAAACAAGTACGGAATGCCTCCTTTGGGATGGCCAAGAGCTCCGCCGTCGAATTTTGTGATCATGTTCAGCCTAAAAATCTCAGTCCTCATAACATCATTGCCGAATGCTTGTTTTAGCAATTCATAACACTTCGTTACGGTTTTACCAATTTTACAACAAAATTTGATGCAATGTCGTTGCTCAATGTTTTCTGTCATTTTCACCACACAAAGAGAAAAGGAAAACGTTCTGCTTTAGCATGTTACAACAATTGCACGCGGCACTTTTAATATCTGCAAACTTCATTACGTCATCAGCAGAAATGTCATCACACAATCCAGATAGGAAAAAGGTGCAAGAGTTCTTTTTTTTTTTGTAGCCTCAATCTAGATACTTTTCGGACAGGCCTCATTCATACTCCAACCTGTTTGGTCACAGGGGGCAGTTGGTTTCCTCCCAGCCACTTACAGGTGGCTAATGGTCAGTGTTTTTTGAATTGATCACAGTTTGCTAAAATTTAAAGGCAGTTTGAGATTTTGGTCAGACAATAGAAAAACGCAAAACGAACAGCTTGCGGTTTGGTCAGATAGTAGAAATTAACCGGAAACTTTTAATGACAGTCAGCTGGATGATAACAAAGTGGGCGACGGCAAAACTAGTCGACAACCAAGTAAACAACGAAAATTTTATAACTTAAAAAGACTTAAAAATCAACTTTACTTTGCCGTCTCATTTTTGTATGGACATTTGGACAACAAAAAAATGTTTTAAAAAATTAATTTTATTATAACTTTATTTATTAATATTATTTCATTATTGATTAAACTAATGACAAGAAACCACAAATCCACAATAATCATTTTTGAGGCACCTTAAAAGTTTACATGTCTCACAATACCATATTTCACAGAATAAACTTCTGAAATAGAGTCCCATCATTTTGACTTAACCTGTATAATGTTGCATGTAAAATGGTGGCTTTTCATTCACAAAACTCGTGCAACTTGTGGAAATCCATGGCAAAGTAGAGAAAAACCTTTCCTGGACTATGTTAAAGCATCATGAAAAGTTTGACGCCCACTGATTTCGTGGTTGTAGAGATTATTGCGAATATACAAACAGACAGATAGACAAATGTGGACTTTTAATAATATGGATATTCCTTTTTAAATTTCTTATTGTTGCAACAGTGAGAGACTTATTACAAAAATTATCTTTTCCTTATATTATGGCTAATCAAAAATCCAACATTAATTCCAGATAACTTGACGTTAAAGCATCATGGAAAGTTTGACACATGCAGATAGACCGACAGACACACATTGTCTTTTATTAATATAGATATACAAACAACTTTGTGTCCATTTTTATGGACACCGCTTTTTCTTAAATTAAACTGCCAGAGACGTCTTTTACCTATTTCTTAGAGTATTAAAAACGTATTCAAGAAATTCCAAAAAAAAAAAAAGTCAAGAACAAAGAGGCATGCGGAGAAAAATGTTCAACTGCCGAAATGCCAACAGAAGCATAAATTAGATTAATATGTAGCTAGGAATTTATGAAGAGCTCCTCATTAATTATTGATTAGCTCTTTAGATCAATGCCAGCTTTTAATAAATAGCTTGCTTCATTCATTCCTCGGGGTTTGAGGAGAAAGGTTTTTACTCATTGTTAGCTTCACATTGATAAATCTCACTTGTTTTATAGAAAAAGAAATATTAATGTTTACATAATATAAAATATTTAACTTTTCATTGGTCTCTAGATATAATATTAGAATAAAATAAAGGAATTGAATAAATTAAAATTAAAAGCCACCAAAATGTTGTCAGAAGTGTTTTCTTTCACAATCTTGACTGGAGGAATCTGCAACAGATGATACTGAAGACATGTCTTACGATGTCTGATTGTGAAAGAAAATATTTCCAACAACATTTTGGTGACTTTTAGTTTTAATTTATTCAATTCCTTAATTATATTCTTATTTCATTTATTCTCATATTATTTTAAAGAAACAATATAAACTTCTAAGTTATTTTTACATTACAATTAATTGATACAATTTTTGAAAAGAATAATGACAAGGAAGAAGAAAAATAGAGGAATTGTGAAACATAATTTATCTAAAATAAATCAGTTCTTGATTTACTAGCCAAGATTAGTAATTGATAAAGACACAAGTGATATAGATGATATCAGGAATTTATGAATGATATACCGCTGATGATAGAGATTACTGAACCAGGATCAGTGATCTTTATATTGTAAAATAGAATTAAAGTTTTATCAATCCCAAGATAATAAATAAATAATAGAAATCTTACTTTCTGTATAGGAAATAAAAGAAAAGAATTACTCTTCCTCATTTGTGCATCTTTCAAATTTCTTAGCTTATTTTTTAAATTTAATTTTGTTGTTTTAATTTAGCCATCAGTTTCAAAATCAACGGACTGTCCATATATAGCTTGGAGAAGGATGGAATGTTCTATTTAGTATTATTGTACATAGGAACCAAAAGATAAATTCTTAAAAATTAGAAATGAAGTTAAAAATGAGAGTAATTTAATTTCATGATTTTAATTAGATACACAATTCAGATTCCTGTTAAAGAGTTTTGAAGACCAGAAGTTTTTCATCAGAAATTATAAGATCTATTTAAAATGATCAAAAATGGCCTGATCATTGAGAGCATGTTTCTTTGTTTTTTATTATTATTATTTTTTTTTTCTCCTTGTTATAACCACACATTACTGAAAAGGTAAATGGCAAGTTAATTCATTAAAGTAAAATAATTCATTATGGGAAAAAGGGCATTAAATTCAAGAAATCTCAAAAAAATTTTTCATATGTCTGATAAATATAATAATGAAGGATATTAACATTTTCGGAGATTGCTAATTCTCTCTCAGATGAATCATAAATTAATAAGATAATTGTATGATAATATTTCCACATCAAAGTTTCTCAAATCTGGATTGTGACCCACTTTTTAAAATGACAATCCAATAGAAGTCAGTTGACTCCTCATTTTTAATTTTGTGAGCTTATGATGTAATTAAAAAAAAAAAAAAATCCCCTTTCAAAACTTTTCATGACCATTTGAGAGATACAATTTTAAACTAGCTGATATAACCACAAAAAATGACTGACAACTTTTCAATTTTTTTATGGCTTAATGATTTTAATTTATAATGCACTATATAAAATTTGAGTTTACATTTTAAAATTTTTTATTACATTTTTCAAATCAGAAATTTGAGTTTAATTCAGCAGGTCTTGAATAACAACATTTTTCGTAAGAGGCACCCGGCATTGCCAGGGATAATTACAGTTCTAGGTAAACTCATAAGTTAAATAAATAACTCGTATTGATTTTCAGTAATTCTACAATTTCCTACTGTAGACAAACCTCCTGTTGCTCAGATGTTTCCCACACCTGGATAATTTTTTGTCTTCTCTGACCAATCAATACTTGTTCGTTTCTTCGACATTGCCAATAGGCATTTTGATAAATATGAATTTATATGTATCCTTCGAATGATTATTAAAGAACACATACAGTGTTCTTTTTGATTTGAAGAACACAATACAGTATGCTTTGTCTTCGATTATGTCGTAAACTGTCTCCCAAGACCGACCGGTGTCCTTATATCCCCAACACATTGGAAGAGGAACAGGAAGCTGCCATCACATCTGGAAGGTGCTACACTGTTCAAGTGTTCCAGACACCCAAATTTTTGCCAGTTTGTTAGCTAAAAGGAGACACGTATAACTTCTTAGCCTTCTTGATAAACACAGCCTTATCTTTGTCCTGTCATTGCATCATCATTTTATGCTCATTGTTAATAATTCTTGGAAATGAACATTCACTCATCGCAACATGACCATCTCGGTTTCCAAAACATTCATATTCACACATATTACAGTTAAAATGTATCAAGGGATCTTTTAGGAAAGGTTTAGATCTGCTGTTGGTAGATATGTACACTTTTGGGATCGGGTTTATAAGTCCTGGAAGCTCCTTAGAGATGGCTTTAAGTTCACGTGTCACATTTGCTTCAATGTCTGGAATGTCCACAAATCTGTGTCCCTTTAAGGCCCGTTTCAGGCGTGGGAACAAGAAAAAGTCTGCCGGTGCCAAGTCTGGTGAATAAGGTGGATGAACTATGGATACGACCCCTTTGTTGGCCAGAAACTGTTGCATGATTACGGCAGTGTTCCTCTTTGATCCCTTATCCACAGTTACGTGCCCACACAACACCTTCAACTGAAGAAACGAGCATCTACTAAACCATTGCACGCACAAACGTGACCTGTCTGAACTCTCTTAAACAATGACTGGGCTTGTATTCATATGCATTGTTACTCGCGTAAAGCTCGCACAGATTAGGGTGTGACGTCATTCACCGAACTTAATTGTCAGAGGTTGTATTGTCATCGGGATCTGATCAACCCTAAAAAATTTAGATCATTTGATGGAACTGGCACAGAGCAGGAGAAGAAAACAAAACAAACAAACAAAAAAAAAACCAATATAATCATCATTGTTAAAATCATTAACAATTAGCATTACAGCCATATACACAAACTAACACAGAGAATTATATTAGTAGATAAGAGTAAGCGTAAATTTGACACTTTCAGATCTCCAATTTTTTTATGAAACTCGCAGGATCTCTTCTACTAGTTGAAATTTCAAAGTTTCAGATTTTTAAAATAATATGTTAAGGTGATACAAGCATTCAAGTTTGCATGTGACAATTTGCATATTATAAATGTATTCAAACACTAAATCAGTCGTACCAGGTGTCCCAAAAACAAGCGACGATTTCAATAATCAATTAACAAAAAACGGAAGGTGATAGAAAGGTATGGTTTGTTGTGTTCTGCTTAGGAAACTTATTTTATTCGGAAATTTATTTGCACCAAGTTTCAAAGTTAGTTACAAAGTTCATCAACAGAAGGCGCTGTTGATGGGAGGGGGGAACTATAAAACAATAAAAACCAGGTGATGAAAGAAACTTGAAACAAGAAATATCTGCTTTTGCAACGAATAAACCATTTTCGAAGCGCGTGCTAGTCGAATGCTGAGCAAGGTATATGAGCTGACGGGACGGAATGCATAGGGAATAGCAGCGCCATCTGTTGACGAACTTTGTTCCTGAATTGCATGTTGTAGGTTTCACACTTTTTGTGGAAAATGGTCCACCCTGACTGTCTGCCCTGATGGGAGCAGCTTCTGATACAGCAGCCTCTTCTGATCCCACTAGATGCACATCAGAACCTTCTTACTGAGAATTTTGTGTTTGGACTGTCAGGAGGGAAGTTCAACATATTTAACCCAAGTTTTTTGCATTTGGGTTGTTCGACTGTCACATTTCGGGTTAAAAAAATACCTATTTTTCATTGCTAGTTATGATCTGGTACACAAAGACTTTCTCTGCCTGAAGATTAGTTAAAGACACATCACCACACTGCATCTGATTGTGTCCCATCAATTTGTGAGACGTTCATTTTCCTTCTTTCAAGATTTTTCAAGAAACTGGCTTAGTGAGTTTCTCTGAAACTATTTACAAGTTCCCTTTAAGTTTGTGGCTATGTTTTCGGAAGGATTGATTCAAGATATGGTCATAAAACTTCTTCGGTGACTCAGCCGCTCCTAATTGTTCAATTTGAAATTTGCTAGTCTCGAACTGTTTGAACTATCATTAACATGTTCTTTCAGTTGCAGTAGCCCCTCTGTATCTTGGATGTTTAGGCAACAGAAATCTTCCAATGAAAGTAATGGAATATCTAATGTGTCCACCTTGTTGGGCTCCATTTCTGAATGTAACTTATGAAGTAATGAACATACATTTTTGAAATAACATACAAAAAAAGATCATGTGTTCATCTCCCCAAAGCGCAAAAATGGTTAAATTCCAACAAGTGACGGAATTAAGTTGCACATTGTATATGTACAAGAGTCGAAAAAAAATTAAACTAAGTACTGTATTTCTCTTTTCATTTTTTGTCTACTCTTGATTATTATCTGTCTGGATTATCTGAGTTGCAGATAATGTGTGCTCGAATTGGTGAATTATGTGGATGAGTCAATGTATCATCGACATTGGTGCTGTTTGTTTATATTCAGCATTCAGATTGTTTATATTTAAATGGCTATATTTTTAAGCCTTCTATACTATACAGGGTGATTCAGAAAGGTAGGTCAAGAATGAAATACCATGTACAGTTTGTAGCGGGAGCAAAATTCTTCCTATAAACATGGGTCCGGAAATGCATCATTACAGAGATAATGCAACATGTACAAGTTAGGAATGACATTACAGTAGGTGTTCAAAATGCTGACCCTGAGCCTCGATGCAGGTGTTTAGTATGCGGATGAGATTCTCGCGAACTCTGGTGAAGATGTCCGGAGAATCACTGACTTCTCCACACGCTGTTGGTAAAACCTTTCCGCTTCAGTAGCATTACCCTGTGCTCATCAGTTGACACCTGTGTGAGACTTTCCATGCAGTAGAGAGGAAGCAACTGCCTTGTGAACGTACAGTACTGTAATCCGCACAACGGTCTCAATGCTGTGACGACAACAACAACAACTGTTCACACAATTAATGGACTTTGAACAAGGTCGGATTATTGGCCTCTCCGAGGCTGGATGGTCAACCAGGCAGATTGCTGTCCATGTGTCGCGGGATGCACGGACGGTAGGTCGATATTGGAGGCAATGGCGAGAGGAAGGCACACATGCCAGAAGACCAGGCTCTGGCGCCCGGAGAAGCACGTCAGCTCATACCGATAGGCGGATATTGCAAACAGCGCTAGCGGACAGAACCATCACCCTGCGGCAACTGCGCGACAACATCACTATTCCCGGTACTGCTCCAGTGTCAACAGCGACAATAGCACGCCGGTTACACACCACGATAATGTCTGCCAGGCATCCATTGTTGTGTCTTCCTTTGACACCTGAGCACTGCACGATACGACTGCAATGGTGCCGTGAATGACTGGACTGGCGAATGGAATGGCGCCCGGTGGTCTTCAGTGATGAATCCCGTTTTTGTTTGGACACCGACGACAGACGCGGACGTGTGTGGCGTAGACCATTGGAACGTGCCAATGAACAATGCATCCAGTATCGCCATCGTGGACCAACACCCGGGATCATGGTCCGGGGTGCCATCGGCTACGATACCAAAACGTCTTTAGTCACCATCCAAGGCACTCTGACAGCAGCATGGTACGTCACAGAGATTCTGCAGCCCGTATTACTGCCCTTTCTGCACACCAAACCCGGCAAAGTGTTTCAGCAGACTGCACCAGACTGCACACGGCAAACATGAGCATGGCATGTCTGCATGATGTCAACTGCCTGCTATGGCCCACGAGGTCCCCAGACCTATCACCAATTGAGCACGTGTGGGACATGGTGAGACGTCGTTTACGATCACCCCGGAATCTCCATGAACTGACACAGCAGGTTCACCAGGCCTGGGCAGACGTACTCCAAGATGATATTCGCCACCTGTATGATCACCTACACCTGCAGCTGGAACAATGCATCGCCGCTAGAGGTGGTGCCACAACCTACTGATGCCGCTTTCCGTTGGGACACCCTGTACAAACGAGTGTACGTATTGGCTCCATAACGCAATAAAGGTGTGTTCAGATGTATCTCTTGCTGTATACCTACTTTTGGCTCATTCGGATAACTCTTTGTGGGGGCAATTTCATTGCAAAGCAGTGTAATTGTAAATCTGAAGGAGCAATGTCTAGTGAATGTGGCAGTTAGGGGGAAGATTTCTCAGTTCAATCTTTACAATTATTTTTGGACCGCTTTTGCAATGTGTTCTTATGTACTAATGTGGATCCTAGCATTGTCATAATTGTGTTGTGCCTATATCCCATTCCCAATGGTAGTTTCGGACATTTTAGAAGCTCATATTTAATACCAGATAATACCAGATGCAGAACATAACCTTCAAACTGTAGATATTCTGTTTTGGAGTTGATGGACCTAGCTCACGTCATAATCACCATTTTGAAATCACTGAAACCTGATGGAGTATGATTGCCGTAAACATCACAAGCATTCAATCGTTTCAGCAGCACTTTTCTTCAGAATACAGTAATGGGGTGACACTTCCCACAAATGCTGCTTGATTGGGATAAATGTTGTCATTTTTGACATGAAAAAAAAATGGTGTTTACGCTTCAAACCAATGTCTATTACTGTGATTCAAAGCTCACAAATACACCTTCAAAACATAAGTATAGCTGTTCTGTCAAACATGAAATTAGTACCATTAGCACACCTTTCAGAAAAGGGCAGAAACTTATTCCCTCTCAATAATACCTAAATTCTCTCTAAAGATATATTTATATTTTCAGGTTGATCTGGTAAGAGAGAAGAAATTCTTTATCATGCAAACTGATGGAATCACATAATATACATCTCCTTTTCTTATGAAATCAAACCTGGACATTCTGCTGTGCAAGCAATATGAAACATCAGTGCTACATTTGAAAAATTTAGTGTAAGAGCTTTGAGCTTGCAAAATGAACCTCATGTAGGATTGAGACCTCCTTTGTCATGATGATCTGAAGGCTCTTGTCAAACCCTTCTGGATTAATTCAAAACTTTGCCATTAGGTATAGCCATAGCTTCTTGATTATCTTATAGCTCCAGGAAAGTTGAAAATAAACTTGATAGATGGATTCCAGACATTTCATACAAAAATACAAACTAAAAAAATGGATTTTTCTCCTTGTGGATTAGAATTTTTCACTTTTTGTTCCATTTCACAGTACAAATTGCAGATGGCCAGTATTTGATTAAATATTTTCCTTTCATGTTTTAAGTGCAATAGTGCCTGAGTAATAATTTAAGGTAATAATACCTAATGTTTATAACTGAAAAATGGGTCTAGGAGGATTTTTCAAACATGTAATTAAATAGAGAAATATAGTAAAGAAAGTTCCCTAATTCCCTGGTCTGGACTCGAATAAGGGACTATTCAGGTAGATGCCCTGACGCCATAACCACTAAGCCACCAGAAACATGTAAGCTATCCTATTATATGCTCATAGGACATGTTTGATAGTGACAGACTACATGTCCCTGGTGGCTTAGTGATTATGGCATCAGGGCATATACCTGAAGGTCCCTGGTTTGAGTCCAAGCCATAGAATTTTCTTTACTATTTTTCTCTGTTTAATTCTTGATATGAGTCCAGACCCAGATTCGAGTTTGTGATTGTCACCATGTGTACCGAGATTTGTCTCTCCATATGACATACAGGGTGTATCAGGTTCGATGGTCATAAAGTATTTAGCGTTGTTTTCCGCAAAATTCGAAGCTTAATTTTCCTTATCCATTTTTCAAAATTCTCAAAAAAAATGCTTGAAATTGTTATCCAAAGTTTGTCTATTATGACGTAATTCTAAGCCTTCTGACGTAATTCATCCATATTGTAGAGTCCTAATTATTCTTGACTATTTACGATATTTCCTATCAGCATTAAGTCAGTTTAGCAGCTATGATGATTTTTAGCTATGAATTTTCGTTAATTTAAAATATCAATTCATTTAGAGCTCATTAAAGTAGAGCAACTCTTGTTTATTTTCGAAGTAAGCGAGTATATTGACTCTGTCTCCTACCCTTTTATGAATGAATTTGCCTTCAGCAGGGACAGTAAATGGCATAGATAGATTATGTCAGAAGGCTTAGAATTACGTCATAATAGCCAAACTTTGGATAACGATTTCAAGCATTTTTTTTGAGAATTTTGAAAAATGGATAAGGAAAATTATGCTTAGAATTTTGTGGAGAACAACGCTAGGTACTTTATGATCATCGAACCTGATACACCCTGTATATCCGTTGTTCCATTCCGAGCTGTATACCATTGTAAACGCTATACCATTTTATATAGGTTTAATAAAAATAGTAGGCTGGCTATATGTAGTCGATTTCTATACCTAAAATACATTAAAAAAAAAAAAGTTTTCTATAAAGATATATCCTAAAGTTATTCCTTACTGAATTATAGGTATTCTGTGTGTTTACTTATTCGCTAGATTAACAATCATTTTATTTTTCAGTCAGGTTAAATGAGTAAAGCCTGGTTCCCAAAAACAACGGCAGAAACCACAAGGTAGAAAATTTTCTGATGTCACTTCTTGCTTTCGTCTGTCTGCCTGACAAAATGTTTTGTTTTTTTTCGAGTTGGATTGAGTAATAGCCTACAAAGATAAGATAATTTTTTTGTCAGGCAGGAAGTGATGTCAAAAAAATTTTCTGTTTTGTGATTTCTGCTGTTGTTTTACGCATGTGGGAACCACGCCTAACAATCAATCCTTACAATCATAGCAAATGTTCAAGATGACTTCCACAAGCAACAATGTATTGCTGATTTCGTCAGATCCAGGACTGTGTCACATGCTCAAAATTCCAGGTGTCCCCTTAATTTGCTGGCATCCATCTTCCAATTCTCAATCGAACATCCTCGATATCATGGACGGGAATGGATATTAAATATCACCATACATAAAAATCCATAGAATATATGTGTAGATAAATTATAAGCATGAAAACCTCAAGTGACGAAATGTTAAACAAATAACATGTGGCTATAATTCTTCAAGGAATTACTTTAGGACATATCTTTATAAAACTGACTATGTATGAGGTCTGTTTAAAAGTATTGAAAATGCATGCACAGCGTTCTATCTGGCAACTCGGGAGGCATCTCCCTCTAATGGTAGTTTAGACAAACATCTGGTCGATCGTCATTGTAATTTTCAACTTCCTACTATCACTAAAATTTTGATAAGAAACATTCGTGTGAAGAGTGTTTCTTTAGTGTGTCACGGAAATGGATGCCTCGAAATTAGGAAACTTTAACTGAGAACTAAGAACTGAGGAAAAGATTTCTTTGAGTGAGACCAAGCTTTGCTGAAACTTAGATGCTGCATCACGACAATGCGCCTTGTCACATAGTACTCTCTGTATTGCAATTTTTGGCACAAAAAGGCATTTCAGTGGTATCTCAGCTTCCCTACTCCCATGATCTTGCACCATGTAACTTTTTCCTTTCCCAAGTTGGGATGAGGAAACGTTACCTCAAAGAACGACATTTTGCCTCTGTGGAAGCGATTCAGAAGGTTGTGACGGACCAACTGAAAGTGCTTACACCTCACAACTTCCAGCATTGCTATGAGAAGTGGGAGCAATGTCTCTGTTGTCGCTGTGTGTCCTCTCAAGGGAACTATTTTGAAGGTAATAAGGCTGATTTGTAAATAAGAATTAAATAAAGAGTTTTACTGGAACAGTCTCATTCCTTTTTAAACAGACCTCCTATAACCAGCCCATTATTTTCATTATGCCAGATATATTATTATATTTTCTTTGTTCAAATCCTTTATACATTTTTATATTTAAATATTTATATGTATGCTTTTTTTATTGGTATTTTCTATTAAAATATTGAGGGTGCAAATAAGTATAATATAAAATAGGGTGCAATTGATACACATGAATTCATCCTTTTATTCTTTTTATGAGTAAATTCTGGTGTAATCAATAAATTTGCTTTGCTTATGATTTTTTTTTTATTTGTTAGATAGGTTTTTGGTGTTTATTTATTGGAAATTCTGATAATTTATATTTTGTGTTAATTTTTAGTTTGTGCTTTATTACCTAAAAAACTATTGTTTTGAAACATTGTTATTAAATTAAGGTAATCTTATTTTTTCTTGATTAAGATTAAGCTTATAGACTAAAATATCCTCCTTTTGTTTTAATCATTACCTAAGTACTTACACAATCAATCCTGCTTATAAGAACCCTGTCGGGAAAATTAACTCCTTCTAATTTGACCCTGTACCATATTGAACTGTGCAGTCAGTCCCTTAGAGCTCATGTTGAGCCTGAACAATTATAGACACACAATTCTATGCTATGATTGGCAGAAATCAATTAAACACTGATTGGCTCTTACATGCGGAGTCCAATAGGGAAAATTGCGCTCTTATAAGCAGGGAACACTTTTAAGCAGCTGAAATTTGGCTTAAAATAGAGTGAAAAAATTCAAGAAATGAAAACAGGTTCTTAAAACTGGAAACTTCTTTTATCTGGAGCTTTTATATGTGGAGTCATCTGTATCTAATTATTTTGTAATGATGTTTTTTATATTTGTACATAATAAAAGATGTTATTCCTTGATTTTCTTTCACTTCTTTACTGTTTTATTATGCTAAAACCTGATAATGAAGGGGATGTATCTATTCATTTGTTTGGGTACATGAAAGCCATGAAGGGCGGCAAATGGTACCACTGGACATAATGATTCACAGACAATGGCAGGTCCACTTTGATCCAAGGACCCAAACCCTGCCATGTAAACAATAATGGATCCACCATTAGATTACACAGCATCTTCTTGACAAATTTGGTCCATGGCCTCAAGTGCTTAGCGCCACACACAACCTTGCCAACTGCTGCACCAATTTGAATCATGACTCATCGGACCAAGCATTTCTAGTCGTCTAAGGTTCAATGAATATGTTCACGAGCCATGACAAGGCGCAGCGTCCGATAGCGTGCTGTAAGTAAAGGTACTTATCTGTATACAACACTCCCATGATGTTTGGCACTTCAGTGTATACAGGGTGTGCCAAAAGAAGCGGGGCGGTCGAATATTTCGCGAAATTTACATCGGATCGAAAAACTGAAAAACACGTGTTCAATATTTTTCAAAAATCTATCGAATGACACCAAACACGACCCCCACCCCCACCCCTGGGGGTGGAGTGGGGGGCAACTTTGAAATCTTAAATGGAAACCCCCATTTTTTATTGCAGATTCAGATTCTACGTGTAAAACTGTATTCAGTACCATAAAAATTTCCACCCCCACCCACCCCCCGGGGGTATAATTAAGAGGAAATCAATTTTTTCAATGAAAATATTTAAAACAATTAAAATAATTAACATACTCAATACAGTATTCGAATGCAATATTGTAACATTGTTTAATTCTTGATGGATGGTTTTGTTATCATGGAAAATAAGATTTGTGAAAAAAAATCTAACAATGATAGTACGTATTTTCATTTTACAAAATGCAAATATCATCGTTTAAATTAACATAATAAAATCCTTCAAATTACTCTTTCTTATTCTTTCCGCTTGTAAACAAATTCTTTTCTTTATTAATAAATACGTAAACAAAAAGTGGACTATTTTTGTTGTGATTTTTTGTGCTTCATCCATTTGGTAGGTACTTTTTAAATGACACATTAGCTCAACTGTTTAAGTTGATTTAAGCAGATGAACCTTCATCTGTAAAGAAAAATTTGACTTGAAAAAGTGTTTTTTCTTTCAGAATGGCTCATCTTAATGAACAAGAAAGAATATCATTACTGATGATGGTAGGCTGGGGTGATAGGAAAAGGTCATACTCGGAAGCAAGAGATATTTTCAATGATACTTTTCGAATTGGAATGGATCCTATCTCCAAATCGACTGTGGAGAGAACGGTTAGAAGATTTGAAGCTACAGGCTCTGTGAAAGATCGAGCTAAATTAGGAAGACCAAAGTCAGCAACAAACGAAGAAGAAGCGTTGAATGTTTTATTATCATTTACGGAAAATCCTCACAGTAGTCTTCGTAGAACTGCCCAAGCTCAAGAAATTGGTACATCTTCAGTCCGCAGAATTTTGAAAAGTAATAAATTGCATCCTTACAAAATGACACTTGTTCATGAGATAAATGAAGATGATCCCGACCAATGTTTAGAATTTTGTGAGGACATGATGCTTAGAATAGATCAAGATCCAGACTTTCTTTACAACATTGTATTCTCAGATGAAGCAACATTTCAATTGAATGGTACTTGTAATCGGCATAATTGCAGGTATTGGGCAGACGAGAATCTTCATTGGATGCGAGAGAGCAAAACCCAATATCCACAGAAATTAAAAGTTTGGGCTGGAATAATAAATAATCATTTGATTGGGCCATTCTTTATCGATGGTAATCTTACTGCTCAAAGATATGAAAACATGCTTCGAAATGAAATAATTCCAGCAATAAGGGAGATTGCTGGCGATAACTTGGACCACGTTTGGTTTCAGCAAGAACATTTAGATGAACATTTTTCCTGATCGTTGGATTGGACGAAGAGGTCCGATCGAATGGCCTGCCAGGTCACCAGATTTAACTCCATTTGACTTTTTCTTGTGGGGTTATTTAAAAAATCGGGTTTACGAAACGAAACCTCAAAATTTAGATGAATTGCATCAGAGAATAATTGATGTAGCTGCCCAAATACCTGCAGAATACTTAAACAATTCCATCGAATCTGTTTACCATCGATTAGCTTACTGCCAGGAAGTAAACGGTGCACAATTTGAGCATTTACTACAATAAAGTTATTGGCGCCAATCGTGAGAGGCAAGGGGACTCACCTGAAACAGGCACCCCGATAAGTGAGAGGCAAGGGGACTCACTAAAAACAAGCAACCCGAAGGGAACAAAAAACTACTACGTCCACGTCATTGTTCCTGGGTTATGCTAAACGTAGTTTTTTACTAAAGTCAGATACAAAATCAACGAAAGACGTTAACCTCATATTAGCTGTAGAAATACTTTCACTTGCGAGAAAGAATTGTTTTTGCAATTACAGCGCCATCAATCGGTCAACTGTCATACTGTAGCATTAGATAGCCTTTTCAAAAATACTAATTTTGTGTTCCGAAGCGTATGTCCCGAGAAATTTGACCGTTTGCAGACTTCTGATCTGTATTTGTTTTTCTGCAATTACAGCGCCATCTATCGTGAATCAAAAAAAAATTTCAGCTAAAACTTGTTCACTTTTTTACGTAGAATCCGAATCTGCAATAAAAAATGGGGGTTTCCATTTAAGATTTCAAAGTTGCCCCCCGCTCCACCCCCAGGGGTGGGGGTGGGGGTCGTGTTTGGTGTCATTCGACAGATTTTTGAAAAAAATTGAACACGTGTTTTTCAGTTTTTCGATCCGATGTAAATTTCGCGAAATATTCGACCGTCCCGCTTCTTTTGGCACACCCTGTATATGAGGTGTGTTCAAAAAGTATTGAACTCTGGTTGGCAAAAATACATTTATTCTTATACAAGACATTTACTCTAATTTCCTTCAAAGTAGTCCCCTTGGTAATGCACATATACTTATCCCAGTGGCCCTGCCATTGTTGAAAGAACTTCTGGAACGGACCTGTCGGAATGGTGTTCAGCTGGGCCATTGCATTTCTCATTATATTCTCTCTTGATACAAATCGCATCCCTTTCAGCGGAATTTTCAACTTGGGGCATACTCAAAAACACACAGAGCCATATCAGCTGAGTAGGGAACCTGTGAAAAGCACAGGAATGCTGTGTCTGAACAAAAAAGTCTGAATAAGATGTGAAGAATGGGCTCACGGCATTGCCCCCAAAGGCTGCTGGATCTTGCGATCTTCTGCTTGAGTATCACCAAGCTTTTGGCAAAATTAGATGCAATTTCGCTGATCAACTCGTTTCGTCATTTTCGTAAAAATTCACAATCTGACGGGCACTTGCTCTATACACCAATTGCCAGACTCTAACCTCATCTGCAGGCAGGAAAAAATTCATGCATTATCATTTGTTTCCATGGGATATAACTCCTCACACGCTGTGATCTTGTTTGTGATACTTGAGCGCTAACTGGTGGCAGATATGGCAACTACACAATGAGGAAAACAAAACATCGCTGCAATGAGATTCCAATGAAAATGGATAAAACTGAAGTTACTGAAATCAAAAAAGTTATAGAAATGTACTGTACTTGGTTCTATAAGCACACCCATCATGGAGTTGTTTTCTTCCTGGCGTAGCACTGCTGATGACCTACAGATTGCGAATCGTCGCATCCATGCTCAGTCTGCTATCCCGGAAAAGGTGTATGAGACTGATGTGTTAAAAAGGTGTAGCAATGCAGTAAACATCAAAAAGTTTTACAATCTTTTGAAATAGATCGCAATAGTCCCCTGCTGATGCGATGCATCGATTGCACCGCTTCAGTAAGTATTCAAATGCCCTATGGAACTGGTCTTCTGTGAAGGCCTTCAGTTGGCACGTCACCTCCGCCTACATGGCCTCCACGTTGTCAAAACGTTCTCCCTTCATGGCCGTCTTGACTGAGCAAGATTAGGAGAGTAGGGAGGGTGGTTCATGACTGTAACTTCCTCTTTTGTCAGAAACTCGCCGACATCAAATGAGGCACCACATTGGCAGACACAAGTTGCCGGATGGAATCTTTCAATGTTGCCAATGATGTGGGTTGGTTGTGGTACACTTCAGGTATCCCCATAGCCAAAAGTCGCAAGGCGTCAGATCGGCGATCTGGGTGGCCATGCATGCGGAAAGTATCGATGGAGGACATGGTTCTCCCCAAATGTTGAGCGGAGCATTTGTTGCACAGGCACAGGAATATGCAGTGGTGCTCTGTCTTGCATAAAGGTGACTGTACGCACTGCTTGTCACGCTTGCAATTCTGGAACGATGTTGGCCTGCATAGCACACACAAGTGACGGTAACTGTTTTTAGAATAGTCCCTGGGACTTCCTCGAAGAAAAATGGACCAATTATGAAATCACATCAGACTGTAACTTTTGGATGATGTAGGGTTGTTCAACAAAATGGATATGGGTTTTCTATACTCCAAACACGGCAATTGTGTGTTAACACTGCCAGAAAGTGTGAAACACCCTTCATCGGTCCAAAGCACAGTGAAAAGCCAGTCGTGCAGCTGCTCCATTTTATTGAATACCCGATTAGCGAAATCTTGATGAGTGATGAAGTCGTCAGGTGTCAGTTCATGACTATGTTGCAACTTGTACAGAAGTAGCTTAAGGATAATTAGTGATGATCGCCATACATTGCTGTACGAAATGCCAATTCGTTGATACACTTCTCGGGCGACAACAGTAGATAGTCAGAGCCGGCCACTTCTTGGTCGTGCAACCAAAGAACCCGTGGCTTCCAATTGCTGTATCATTTTTGCAATGCAGCACAGGTCATAGATCCTTTACCATCTCGCATTCCATGTATGCATCAACATGCCCGCAATGCTGCACTGGCACTTTCCTTATTCTGATAATAAAATTTGACTAAGAGGGCCTTCACAATTAAGGACAGCATTTATATGCTTACAATTTCGTTATGGTGATGTCTGTTAGGGTGTCTAGATAAGAGTGGATAAGGGGGTGACAACCTATTCTGTAAGCTTAAAGCATGAACTGCCTTTTTGAAAAGTGACAACTGAGTAACTATGCTTATTTTAGACATATTTATTGTCGCTTGAAGCTATGCAATTTTAAATTAGGCCTACGACTACTTGTTTGGTTTTATTTTATTTCTTTACATAAATATCACAGGAAAAAATATAAAATATTACAAAAAAATGGCATAAATTTCTTTTTTTTTGTTTTGATTTTAATTAATAACGAAACTATTCTCTAGTTCAGCTGCACCTCTATTAGAACACCTCCCATAATCAGGTTTTTGGCTGGGTTGCATTTCTTAATGAAATCTTAAGTTGAAACAAGAATGGATCCGTTCTTGTCGAACAACCAAATGAAAGCATACAACTTTGCCCAAATTCTTATTGGCCCCATTAATATCCTCCTCTCGGATGTGTTCTTCATCAATAAAGCTTTGTAGCATATAGAACAATTTTTAATTCAACTCAGAATATTTTTAATGATTATTACTCTTAAATATTCGATGATGCCATGTTCAGTACTTGTTACGTTCATTTTTGAAATAACTGTCATATTCATTTTCTATGGCCTGGACCTATCTTGTTTCTTTTTATTTGAATTGCCCATGATCTCCTCTTTGCAACGTTTGCAGAAAAGCGAAAAAGCCTTCCACCTTTGTCAAACTGATTGCTACATGCAGGAACGCAACAACCAGGCATTGTTTTTGCTCGTTAAAATTCGATGTTAGTAACTTATTTTAAAAGGTCCAATGATTAAAAGTTCAGAAAAATAGATAGATAAAGAGAATTCTAACATTACCAAGGGAGACATTTGAGTATTTGAGCAAAAACATGCGTTCTCCTATGCGTAGCTGAACGCATTCGGGATCAAAATAGCAGATGGAAGCCATGAAAGTAAGAGTTGTCCCATCCTTCTTCTGCTCGCTCGCATTCAGACACCCTAATGTCACACTGACAATGCCATCTGTTGGTGAAAAACCGAACAATTCTAACATTAATTTTTTCCCCCCCCTGACTTTTGGATCACTAAGTGGCCAGTTTATTAGGAACATCTATAACTATGCAAATCCATTGGCAAGTCACAATATAAAGCACAGTGGCTGAACAACCATTTCAAGGCAAAAAATGACCAAGGGGTGAGCGTAGGGTGGAAATGCTTGTTCGTGTGAATAGAAACGTCACGACTCATCAAGTAACTGTGGAGTACAACACTGGACCGCAGAATAAGATCTCTGAATGTATTACAAACCCATACATTGGCAAGGATGGCTACAATAGCCGACCTTCAGTCCGGGTACCTCTGATCTTCACCCAAAACCACAAAAACGTCTCCAATTTGCCCGTGATCTCCAACACTGGACCGTTGACGACTGGAAGAAGGTCTGCTGGTCGGATGAATCCAGTTTCCTATTGCACCATTCAGATGGCCAACACAGAATTTGGCGACGACAGCACGAAGCAATGGACCCCTCCTGTCTGGTTTTCACTGCTCAGGCCGGTGGAGGCTCTGTAATGGCCTCGGGAATGTTTTCCTGGCATACTCTTGGTCTGCTGATGCCTGTAGAACAACGCCTTAATGATCAAGGATACCTTAACATTGCTGCCGACCACGTTCATCTCTTCACGGCTTCTGTGTTTCCCCATCGGAAGGTTACTTCCAGCAGGACAATGCTCACAAGGCTCGTATCGTTATGGAATGGTTTCAGGAGCACAATAATTAATTCAACTTACTCCTCTGGCCACCATAGTCCCTGGATTTGAACCCAATCGAGCATCTTTGGGATGAGCTGGAATGGGTTATTCGAGGCATGGATCCACCAACATCCAATAACCATCAACTGGGAGCAGCTGTAGCATCCGCATGGACAAACATCATGGAACAATGCTTCCAGCAGCTAATTGAATCCATGCCACGGCGAATTCATGCTGTTATAGCTGCTAGGAGTGGCGCAACACAGTATTAGGGGGGTGTTCCTAATAAACTGGCCACTCAGTATACGAGGGGTGATCAAAAGAGTGATGTCGTATATTTGTTTTCTCTAAAATTGTGACTGGGGAAAAAATGAACACATGAACATTCGATAGAAAAATTCCACTTTTATTTTTTATATAATCTCCAAGCCGATTGAGGCAACCATCCCAGTGGTGGACAAGTTCTTCCACATCCTGTCGATAAAAGTTGTCCGGTTGAGTGTGGAACCAGTTGAAAACTGCTGATTTCACCTTGTCGTCGTCGCGGAAATGTTGACCGGCCAGTGACGAAGATATGGTAGCCACTGGGAGTGAGGTCTAGGCTGTATGGCAGATGAAGCAGTGTTTCCCAGTTCCATCGCTGCAACAGGTCAGTGACCCGTTTCGCTGTGTGGGGACATGCGTTGTCGTGGTGCAGCACGCTATCCTCCATTGCCAAGTTGGGTCTTTTCCTAAGTTTGGCCGCTCGAAGATTCCTCAATTTGCCTCTGTAGCATTCGGAACTGACAGTGACATGCGGTGGAAGAAACTCAAGCAGCATCGGACTACGGCAATCCCAAAAACATGTCAACATGACCTTGCCGGCTGATGGCACAGTTCTGAACTTTTTCGTTGTGGGAGATGAGGTGTGTTTCCAAACTGCTGACCGCATCTTGGTTTTGGGCGTGAAATGGTGGACCCATGATTCGATCCAAAAAATCCTGACTCTCCTCCTGGTATCGGGTGAGATGCAGCAAACAAGCATCGAAACGAGCGCCCTGATGTTTGGCCGTCAGATGTCGTGGCACCCTGCATGACTCTTTGCGAAAGCAGAGCTGCTCGTGAACAATGTCGTATGTCGTCCCATATGAAACATCCAACGTTGCAGCAATTTCTCTCATGGTAATCTGCCGGTTCTCCTGCACCTTCGCTGTTGCTGTCAGTCATGGATTCCTCTCGTCCTTCTTTAAAAGCCTTGCACCAACGTTGAACTGTTCTGATCTGCACGATATCATCTCCATACACTGACGCAATTTCCTTATGGATATAAGGACTGGTTCAGTCCTATTGCACAAAGAAAACGCATAACACTCCGCCGCTCAAAAGCACCGGACAATGAAATGAGAGCCACCATCTTGTTTGGACTGTCACATCGCTAGTGCTTGGCAGATGCACACGACACTAACAGGAAACTTTAACAATGAACCAAACTAACTTTTATATATCGCAATTTTCTCATATCTGCCTTCATTTTCGAGGGAAAAAAAAAAGCGACATTACTTTTTGATCACCCCTTGTATATGCATGGTTTTTGATTTCTTCATTTACTTGTTTGGCACTGTTGATGACAGAGAAGTTGAAACATGTTAGCCTCATTTAAGCAGTTTTGTATTGCTATATCAGGATTTCTTATTAATTTTTATGATGATTTTGATTGTTGGAGGATGTTTATCATTTGGAAATCAACTAAAAATACATTCATGTCGATGAAAAAGTAATTTGATTTTTTCCTGAGGAATAACATAAATATCTTTCTTTTTATTCAATTCAAATTAATAAGAAAATCACATAACTACGGGACTGATAGTATTTTTAGAGTATAATTTTAATAATATAATTTAAATGTTTAACATTTTTTCCAAATTATAATTTTAATTACTGAGTGGTCAATTCGTAACGTTGTCATTACTTTAGCTGGCAGGGTTTTTGGCAGGGCTTTCAAGAGAGGGCTGAATATAATAATAATTACTCAAGGATGATAGTAGTTGTCACAGTTTTTAATCGTCTCCCTGAGGAATAAAATGAAAGCCAGGATTTAAAATGTAGTGGTGGTGGGAATAGTAATTTAGAAAGGGAAAACAGCGCGGAATTTAAACCAGGTAACTCATGCGATGGAATGTACACGGCGTTATTTTTAATCGCCTCTCCGCGTTCGATTAGAATACTATGAACGAAACAAAGTGCGCGAAATAAGTCTACCAAGCGGCCAAAACAATGAAACCGGTGAAGGGGGAGAGGAGAAGGAAGGTCGTTCGTAGTCCACTGGGCAATTGAATGCCGGTCCCAGGCTGTGAGATGAGCTCGAATTGCACGCGATCCCGATGACGTCATTTGGTGGACAACTTCTCATGCGCCGCTGATGCTGTTGTTGTCTTGACTGAAAGAATTCTACGAGCACTGCATTTTTGATCCTCCTCGCACAGAATCCTCCTTCGCCACCAACACTACTGTACTTCCTCCTACTCCACGATCGAGTCGGAACGCTAACAGCAGCAGCAGATGATGATCAGCATCGGGAAATCGAGCATCGGTGAAATCTAAAGCTGTTTTAGCTGTTTCTCGTCGAGCCTAAAATGTACTGGAGACTCGTATTCCTTGTTCTCGGGATAGCATCGCTAAGCCTGTCGCTCGATTTCAGCCATGCCGTAACTACAGAAGCAGGTAAGAAGAAAAGATGCAGCAGTCAGCCCCCATTGATCTTAAGTCCCCATTGTCACAGATTTAAACCTCACTTTCTACAGCTTTGCGTGCCATTGTTGAATAGCTTAACGAGAGGCATTTGCTTTTCTTCTCCTTTTAGCTTTAAAAACAACCCATAGGAAAGAGAGAAAAAATAAAGGAGAGAAATATTAATTTTTAGATTTTTAGAGAATTTGTTTTAGATTAGGGATCCATTTATGTTTTGCTTAATTTTTAAGACAAAAAAAATACAAGAACTCGTTATTATTATTATCATTTATTATTAATTCTTCAATGAGCGTAATCGATCGTGTAATTTTAAAACTTAAACAGTGAACAAATGAATGAAGCCGTGACGTGATATAGATAGACTTCATTACCTTCGACATCCCTAGCATCATCATCATCTGTATCGTTGTCATTTATCACTCTTTATTTTGACAATGACCCTTGAACACATGAGGGCTGTCTCTTTAAAATATTGAGGGGGGGTCGGGGGAAGAAAACAAAATCATATCACAGAAAGGATATTCCTGCTCCTATGTCATTACACCTAAAATCCTTAACAGGAATTATTTTTAATTCAGTAAGACGGACTTAATTACAGTAATTATAATTTACTCGAAATGTTCCTATTTTTAAGTCAATTAAAGGATTTTAAAGGGCTATACAGCTAATTAGCCTTCGAAGTCATTTCTCTGATAGCTGATGAGGAATGGCTTAGAAATGCGCGATAACTTATCAATGGATTCTTGAAGATTACCATGAGATTGGTTTAGCCTACTTATTTATTATTATTATTATTATTATTATTATTATTATTATTATTATTATT
>JAHWFO010113004.1:3049805-3104060 GCA_023313115.1 Rhysida immarginata | reverse complement strand
TTATTATTATTATTATTATTATTATTATTATTATTATTATTATTATTATTATTATTTTAGCCAAGGAAATATTTTTAAAACTGTGCCATTGAAAATCTCGATATCACATATGAACGAAAAAAAAAATAAAATAAAATAAATGAAATATTATACTTCAATTGACTTTTCTGGACCAGTGTACTTTTTCCCCATTGACTTTGAAATGAAGATCTGTTATGAAAATGGAAATGTCAAATTAAGCGATTATTTACATAATTTTTTTTTTTTAATTTCTAAATTTAGAAAAAAATTAAACTATATATTTTTTTCCAAATCTCTGGAAATTAGAAAACGAGAATATTCAAGAATCCACAAATTTTATCTGTAATTCATTTTTTCCTTTCATTTTCTTCTCATTATAGCATAACATATGTAGCCCATTCTTAAACGTATATTGATCCGGTCTCTTAGTTGTCCAAAAATTTCCACTAACCATCAACTCTAGTCTCCGTGAATAATTTACATTGAAATTTTCAGATATTTCCATATGATAAGCATTTGCGTCTCGGCTTTATACGTAAAAGTAAACATAATGAAAAGCAAAGGACAAAATGAAAGTATTTCAATTGAATTTAGAATTTGGAATTTAATTTCTGATGAAAAACAATTTCACTAGCATCAGGCTGCAAATACTAAGATAATTCTAAAAAATAGTGGCTACTAGATAGATTAATTGGCATTTGCACCCTGGTGCTATTGAAATTGTTTTCCATTGAAAATTATATTCTAATTCAAATTAAAATTTTTTCATTTCAAAGTCCATTTTGTCCATTACTTTTCATTATGTTTACTTTTATATCATATTAGAGTTGAAAAGCAATTGTAAACATTACATCTCAGGAAGTTTTCTCAACTGTATTTCCACGTTATTGAAATTTTTTTCATGACTAATGATTAAAAAACTGTTTTTGAAATTTTTAATAAAAATATTCTGTATTTGAGTGTATACTGCGTATCTTATTATGCCCCCCCCCCCCCCAGCATCTGTTTGAAGCAAAAAGCTATATTCTTGACCTTAATTCATAGTTTTATTCATAAACTTAACACAGTAGATGATGCTTACCATTGTTATCAATGTCAACAATCCTTTAACAATTGTCATTTGATCCAAATGCATGTTTATGAATGTAGCCACATCTTTGTTATTTTTCCAATTGTTTGGGTTATCACATGCGCAGTTTCAAATTATTCCCTATGACATTGGTGACTATTATAAGATTAAACTCCAGTATAATTGAAAATGAAAAAGATTTTTAATTTTACTTTTAAGACATTTATTAATCAAGTATACGAAATTTATTTTATCTTGCCAAATACTGATAATAAACAAAATTAATGGGATGAATACAAAATTTAGAATTTAAAATCCATAATAAATTGTAGAAATTCTTAGAAAAATTTGTAAAATTCTCCAAATCTATAAATACTTCCAAAATATTTCAAAAAACACAATATTTACAAAATTCTTTGAAAAACTGTGATTTTTTTTTTTTTTCATGATTGATTATCTATAAATGTATTCATAAAAGTTCTCACAAAACAGTTCATCCAATGATGTTATTACTGCTCTCCTATTTGCATTGCTACAATCCACAGGTTCCAAAAATTTTAAAAGGTAATAACAGAAATTTGAGAATTTCATATTGAAATTTGAAATATCAGATTAAAATAAAAGATAATACACATTACATCACTTGCTGGTTTTTATAACTTCAACGTTTTCAGGTCTTTATTCAGAAGGAACCTGTTTCACCATGCTAGCTTTTACAATTTAAAGCGTAATCTAAATTACTGAACTTAGATTTTACAATGATTATGAACATAAATTGTTAAAAAAGAAAAATATGCTTGTCTTATGTGTTAATTCAGATCTTTATTATTAATTTATTTAATGCCCTATGATATTATTTAAATTCTCAACGAAAATTTTATATGCCTGGTGATTAATCTCATAAAACTTTGAATAATTCATATTGCAGTCTTTAAATTTCACTTATATCACAAAAGTCAAGGAATGCGAAAAGAATTGACAAAATTCCTTTTGACTAAGCAATTTGCAACCGACTGTGAATTTTTTTTTTTTGTTCATTGTCTAGTTCCGTTATTGAGATGAAAGATCTTCTATTTTCAATTAATCTCAAAGAACCATCAATTATTTCCAAATTTTTATTAATTTTCACAAACAGTTTTAGAGAAAAGGAAAAATTTAAAATTTTGTAATTAGAAAATTAATGATTGTAAAATAAATTGTATTGATAAAGGGTGTTATATTGTACTATTATTATTTAATAGTTGTTATTATTATCTATAATAATAATAATAATTAATAATGATTAAATAATAGTATTATTATTACTACATGTATTATTTTTCTAGTTATTTGGATTATTTTCATATACATTACTGTGAAAATGTTAGATGTTTGCTTTTGGCGTTAGTGGCAAAGGTCTTGATTGTAAAATTTAAATTGCGCATGGTTGAAAAGGAATAATATTTTTAATTTACTTTGTAGATGTTAATTCGTAAATTACGTAAAACTATTTATTATGATCCTTTAGGAGTTTTTACTTCTTGGGGTTTAGGGGAAAAACAACTGACAAATTAACAAATACTTGTACATGCATTGAGTTTGCAAATCTTTAGTTTCATTTAGTAAGCACCATTGGAATCTATCCTAAGTTTTAGCTAATACTCATTGGTTTTTGGAATGTAATCCGGGGCCGTTTTCTTAAAGCAATGCATGTTATGTTTAAAGTTTTCTTCCTAGCCCTTTTGAAGTTCCCTTAAATAAAATTTTCAAAACAAAATGAGGTTTTCATTTTACATCTTTTTATAATTGAGATTTTTTAAACAGCAACATAAAAAAAATTACAATTTTATTGACGTTTTTGAAGCATATTTCTGTTTTGCATTACTGTATTAATTTTTCCAGTTGCAATTATATATTATTTTATTATCATGTCCGTCTTACCTATGTATTGCTGATCTATAAAAAAAAAATACCCTGTGCATCACCTGTTTACGCCCACAACGTATAATTATAATTTTTTTTTTGTTGTTGAAACATTTTATCTGATTATCTGATAACTCAAATTTGAAGTATATTTTCCATCTGACAAATAGCCAAAGAGTATTGCTCAAATTATTTTGAACTCTGTAATTGTAATGAAAGAAACTGATGCCTTACAATACATATTTATTGAATGGGATAACAGCCGGTTTTGCCTTTTGTACCCAGTTTCTTCAGGTTGTGATGAGGATAATAATAAAGAAGCAACTTTTTTAATTTTGAAATAAAGATGAATTTGATGTACAATAAGTAGTTAGGAAATAATTAGCATCTTAGGCAAACGAGGAAAAACCTAGAAAAATCTTGCTGATGTTACATGATTTCTAGTGTCAAAAAAAGAACATCAGGCGATCTTTTCTTGAATGAACCTAGCTGATGAAGAAAACAGCCCCGGTGCTGAAAAGTCACATGATCAAGATAGGCCTTCATTTTTCCATCTTGGATTTTAACAATCTGTGTTTATTCGTTTGTTGAAATCAGTGTTTATTGCCAAGCTAATTCGCAGGAAGGTGGCTAGTCTCCTTGCCAAGGTTCTCGTGAGAAAGCTTGTTACTTGTTACTGAACGTGATTTCTCAGTCGGTGTGACATCACGGTTTGTTTACCGAATACTTGCTGAGCAAATATCTAACTCCTAGGCTGGATTTCTTGTTTGCTGAATATGCTTATTAGCCATGGGCGTAGCCAGGATTTATGTTAGGGGCAGGGGCAAGACCCACTTGGGGGGCAAGGGGGGGGGGGATTTAAAAATATATGTGGGAAAATTATGTAGAAAAGTGCAAAGATGCCATGTACATCTTAACTTCAGCTAAAATCAGATATTAGTATATGAGTTCACTTGATTTAGTCACGGCATGGTGCGAAACTGAAGTCACATCTAGGTTTAGGATTCAAAGTCAGTATATTAGTAAATATGTGCATCGGAATGTTACGAAGATTGTTATACTCTTTAGTTTTTGGTATATAGCAAACAAAACACCTTCTACATTCAATGCATTATATCCTCCTTTGTTTTATAGATGTTTAATCTGTGATGATAGTGTAATACTGAAACGCATCTTAGCGATAAAAGATAGTTACCATAGCGCTTGACTGGTCTGTGTTTTCCTTTCATATCAGATTACATTTTTCATTAATCTAGAAGAGAATACAATCAAAGTTTATATGTACAGTAATAGGAAGCTGGTGAGAAGGAAGTCTGCTTTCCTTGAAGCCCCTTACGCACTGGTTGCCACCAATCATGAGACGTAACTAGATTAGTCTGCACTTACGCACATGGCTATAGCAAAAAATTGATTATTGGAGATCAGGAAGTCAAGAGCAACTTACTTGGTAACCAGGAAGTTGAGCAACCATTAGGATAGCTTGTTTCTTAAGACTTGTTTGGATTGTTGGAGCAATCAGTCAGCAACCAGCTCATCCTGCTCTTTGATCTCTTCATCGTTATTGTGATCCCTCTTAAAGAACTATTCTTTTGATTAAAAAAAAAAATAAAAGCAAAGTAACAATGGATTTCGATACAGAAAGATTTATCCTAGAAGTAGAAAATAGGAGAACGATTCAGAGCTGGCTTGGTGGTCAAGAGTGGTGGTCTTGTCGCTCTTGAGATCATTGAATCATGGGTTCAAATCTTGCTGAGGGTATGGATTTTATGTATGTCCCTTATTAACAAGTTTGGAAGACCAAGCAAAATCTCAGGAGGCTGGTCCCCTGCTAAGTTAAATTTAAAATAGATCCAAAGGTGACTTATCATCCTCGACACTGAAAAGGTAAAAGAGGAATAGAGAAAAGAGTGTGTGGTTCAGGTCGTGTTATTCTAATATCGCTGACAGGCTTTCTCTAATAATTGAAAAAACCTTTTGAACACCCCTTTACTACAATTTTCTAGTAATAGGGGTGTGCACCCAATATTTCTTTTTTCTTCTTTTCCTGTTTAATCTTTATACACAAAGCCTACTATTATATTTTCCATATCCATTTCTAAAGGCAGCTGGCATGATGCTAATTTACTTCTTGATTGATTGCCCAATTGGTTTCCCTTCTATTGTTTCCTTTTTCCTGGTTGCTTGCAACCATAGTTGACAGTGAGTAAGGGGGCTAATAACTTAAATAGATTACCCATGAAATATTGCCTTTTCTGTACCAAATACACATAAAATATTGGTAATTGCAAACTATGCATGGTTTTGAAATGGTTATCAAAGTGAATGCAAAATAATTTGAATAAAATGGAATTTAATGTACGAGTGATGTTACATTATCATGGCAGTTACATTGATCTCTTGGATTTGGATTCTATAAGTCACTGTGAGCCTTTATAAACATGGGTGTTGTTAGAAATGCTATTTCTTGGTAGTGTTTTTAGTTATTTTGGAAACAAACAACAAATTTAGATTAAAAAATATAATACATTACTATTTAGTGTTTAAAAAGTTAAACATCACACTGTCACAAATAACTCTTATAGCTTTAATTAAATTAGAATATATGTATATATACCATTATGGTATATCATTGTGATCGGTCAATAGGCAGAGATAATTATAAATAGCTTGCTTTAAACCTTCTAGTATTAAACACAGAACTGCTATGTTTTTAATCATATTGTATTATATGATTTTACTTTGACTCTTTTGACTCTAACTAATTAATTGGATAGGTTGACTCGGAGGAAATGAATTGTATATTGCAAGTGAATGATTAAATAGAATTGAAAAGCATTTCCTTCTTCTTTTACATGGTAACCCTTTTAAAGTGTTCAATTGGTCGAGTCCAAATAAATGTCAGTAAATTATTTTCTCATAACTTATATCTTGCCTGTGGTTTTTAATGTTCTCAGAGGAAAAAAAGCTCTTTGCCGTTTGTTTTCTCAACAAAATATAATACCGTGATGTACCGTATGTAGCATTCTAAGGATCAGTTTTGTAAACTATAGCACCCTTCAATATATGGTACATCATGGTATTATATTTAATGCATTAATTAAATATAATGGTACTACATTAATTAAATTATGGATACTGACGTTTGTTTTGTTTGCCCCTTATTTTGAAGGTAAATTTGTTGAGTAAAATAAAGTAATTAGGCATGTGAAAAAAAATAATGAAAGTTTGACTGTCAGTGAACCTAAGAAGTTAACAAACTGCAATAAACCTGATAAGTTTTGTAAACTATAGCACCCTTCAATAAACGCTATACCGTTGAACCTCGATATCTTGAATTTCACAGGAACAGAAAAGAATTTGAGATAAAGAGGTTTCGAGATATGGAGGGTTACTTTTAAATCAAGATTTTTTTTAGGTCAATAAAGGTAATGTGAGAGTACAGAGAGGAGATAAATTGGTACATCTATAGAGAGTTTTGCCACTTACATATGGGGCCATTAGCGTCAGAAATGCAGAAACTGCATATTCTTGAACATCTTGTGAGGTTGAAAAAAAATTTCCTGAATTTTTTTCGTAACGCACGAGAATGATTTTCTCTGTGCATTTTTTAATAGAAGTGACGTCAAATTATTTTCTTCTTTGTACGAAAATTTTCTCAACGAAAAAAATCTTAAAGTGAACCTTTAGTCAAAAAATTTTTTTATATTTTATACATCTAAAACCACTAGTCTTAGTGGAAAAAATTCAATATCTACCTTTATTTATTAATAAACAACGTTTTTAGACGAAAAATTATAGCCCATGGAGGCCACCATCTTTCCCCAAATGCGCAAAGGAACACGGGAATTATGTTACGTCAGGTATGGCCTACGCAAAACAAGGCAACTATAGATGAGAACGCGCAGCTGCAACAGGCGATCCAGCTTTAAGAAATAACGTGGTTTACTGCATTGCTTATGGCTGTAATAATAGGTCTACAACAAACAAAATTTGCAGCTGGCATAAGTTGCAGCTAAAAAATCAACAACTGTTGAAGCAATGGTTGCATAATATTAACAGAGGAAATTGTACAGTAAATGAAATAGTCAGGATGTGTTCGCGTCATTTTACTGAATCCTGTTATGAGAGAGATTTCAAGGCAAAATTGTTAAGGGCCGCAAGAAGCGAAGTAGGCCGCCGTCCTCGTCTCCTGAAGCCAGACGCGATACCGACGGTTTCCGTTCATCGGCAACTGGAACAAGCACCAAGGAGAATACTATCCAAACAGCTCCAGAAATGGCTAGATTTACAATTTCGTGCACATGTTTTGCCAAATTTTCATGATATCCACCAAATTCACCCAACTGGGTGGATTTACAGTTTCGTGCTCACATTTAGCCAAGTTTTCATGATTTCCACCATGGCCACAAAATGGCTGGATTTGAAGTTTAAAATTCAAAATGAAAGGTCAGTATTTCTTATATATATTACGGTAAAAGGAACGAGGTTAAAATACATCGCCGAACTTGATCGCATTAGGCTTAATACGCGAATGATAAAATAGATTGCTGTTAACCTTTACCCAGTTGGCGTTATTAATTAATTTTTACATCAGAGAAAAAAAAACTGTAAATAATTCTTAATATTTATAATCCATTGAAGGTTGAATATGGTTACTGTAAAACTAAAGGCGACATGAAAACTAGAATGTAAACGGTTTCACTTGTTTGGCTTCCATTTCTCCCTCCCGCTGCCTCTGTTCAACCTCGTTAAAGCTGGATCGCCTGCTATAGCTGCACGTTCTCATCTATAGTTGGCCTTGTTTGCGCAGGCCATACCTGACGTTACATAATTCCAGTGTTCCTTTGCGAATTCGGGGCAAGATGGCAGCCTCCATGGGCTATAATTTTTTGTCTAAAAATGCTGTTTATTAATAAATAAAGGTAGAGATTAAATTTTCTCCACGCGGACTAGTGTTTTTAGACTTAGATGTATAAAATATCAAAAAAAATTTTTTGACTAAAGGTTCACTTTAACTATTAAAATCTTTGCATTTTGTTGGCACGTGAAGTCAAAATTCGATATAGCAAGATAATTCCGAGAAAATGTTTTGAGATAACAAAGGAAAATTACATTGAATTAATAGTGAAAATGTAGGGAAATAATTTTTTGAGATATGGAGTTTTCGAGATATTGAGGTTTGACTGTATTTTTTATGATGCCCATTTTCATCTTTTAGTTTCAAGCAGTCATTAATTAACTATAATGATAATAATAATAATAATAATATTATTATTATTATTATTATTATTATTATTATTATTATTAATAAATAGATATAAAATTGTAAATTGAGTCTAAGCATATATACCATAAAATTTAATAGTATGAAAACAGACTGACACAGAAAGGAAAAAAATCAGTAACATGGATTTGAACCATGAGTCATCTGACTCATTACTCTAACCAATTGAACTACTGTGGACATGGGTACTAGCATCACCTTATAGATTTAATTGTCACCGGGTAGCTTTCATGGCAGAGCAGACACTTGATCTGACAGCCGAGATCTTTCCTAGCAAATGGTGGAAGTGGCCACTATTCGCGTTCAAACAACACTGAACTCTTGTGTCCCAAATTTCGGAATGTGTCTGGCAGTATGTCCAGTGACGTTGACTGAATTACTATGGTGATGTTTGCTTTCAAGGCGTCTGTGGTTCTTGATCTGTTTACATATACTCTGTCCTTTCCAAAGGTGAATGATATAGTTCTGCGTGCATTTCACATGGACGAGAACACGGGACACCTTGCATTTATTACCTTACACTTACAAGAATATAATCATTTAATTATTATTTTACAAATACGGTATATGAAAACATTACAGAAGAAATTAAAAAGAAAATTGAATAAACTTATTTAAAAGTGTATAAAGATAAAAATCTAAGCATCTTGTATATGAAACTGTAAATCCTTCTTCTGCTCTGCCTGTTTCCATGGTCACTGTTGATTGTGGACTGTTGTTTTGATAATGCTTTGAGACCATACTTTTTTACTACTACTGCAATTAAATCTATTATCATTTAAATAAAAAAAAAAAAACTTGCTAAAATCTTACATAAAAAGTTAAATCTTCCTTTGCTCTATAATCTTATGTTTCAATAGTACAATCGTGACGACAGCTCTGACATCAACACAATAATTGATAAACAATTGTCAAGTTTAAATGCTATACTTCATGAAAATAAAAGTAGAGCTTTTAAAGTCTCTTGTTGTCGTATTCAATAGGAGATTCAAATGATAATGTTACCAAAGAATGGTTTCTGAAGGTGTGATGTTAAATCCTCCTGTTGCTCCTGCTCTGTGGCCTTATGTATCCATAGTAAAATTGTCAAGTCAGCTCTGATGTCAACAAATGATATAAAAAGAGTTATTTATTCATATTGAAAGATTAGAAAACTGTCAAATTAAAAGTGACATTGTTGGGTAAATGGAGGAAATGCTTTTTCGCATTTAAGTACTGATAAATTGACGATTGCGATGAATTGATGACAAATTATCCAGTAAAAATTTTAAACAGCTGCTCTCTGAATGGAATATCTATGCACAGACTTAATTTTAAAATTGGAATTATAATAAGAAATTTAAACACAAAAGATGGTCTGTGCTGTGGTACACCGAATTTGATAATCGTGGCGGTACTGACAGACACTGCCACAAACTAAACTATATTTATTCCCAGGATAGATTTGACCTTAAACTGAAGTAAAGTGTCTGCAGGCGTTTAAGCTTGATGACGATAAACGAGGCCCAAAGACAGATGCTAGAAAGGGTGGAAGTTTATTTGCCTGAGCCTGTGTTCAGCCATGGATAGCTATTTTGTTTGTTTGAAGAGTCTGGCAATCACAGTATGTAAAATTAAAATCAGTGAAGGGAAGGAATGGGGGAACTTAATTCAAAATTTGGGGAAAATTTACTTTAAAAATGAGGTATACTAAGAGATTTTAAGAAAACAGATAAACTTTGGAATTGCTTGAATCTCAGCAGACATTCAAAATTTCAAGCTTTTAACAGATGTTGCATTGGTGTTCAGGTTTCACTCTACTTTCTAGTCCATGGGTTTAATGCTGGTTACTGAGAAAATAAATTGTCATACTTTTTTGTTGATTGATCTGACTGACATTTTTAATTAAATTTAGTAATTAGCATTTTCATAATGACAGTGACTTTTTTTTTCACTAATGGCAGTTCTGTCAGTTATCAAATTTCCCTCACAGATAAAAATAACAATTTTTTAAGTAAAATTGAATTTATAGATTAGACTGTTGTGGCTCCCATTGTACGACGAGTATTAAAACTAGTTAAAACATATAATGTCAGCTTCATCAATTTAACGCGTAGAAATCATACAAATGAAAAGAGGTTCCGAGTATGCAAAATTATGTTAATAGAAACTTACTGAAAAATTAATGTATTGCCCTCCCTCCTGCAAATACTGGGCATTTAAACCATGATGGATACAGAGAACTATTCATATCAACAAATAGAAAATCTCTCTGAGTTTTGAAGTACCTTATAGGTGTTCCATATGTCCACCATTAGTAATATAGGAGACATTAATCCTGTATCCAAGTTCCTGCCAAAACATCTGAAGGTCGATGCTAGTGACTGCATGAGTAATCTTTTTTTGTAGATGAGCTAAATCACATTGCAAAATAGGACATGGACAGATTATCTTTGACATAACTCCATAAGAAAAAAAAATACCATAAGTCAGGTAACCGTGGAGGCCACGAGAGAAGAGAAAAGCTGTCTTGAGAGCATGTCCATGTTTTTGTTTTTACTGCCCTCCAATGGCTAAATCTACAAGTGCATCCCATTGCCTATTACACTTTGAGAAATTTTCTGTCCACTGATATGAGCGCTTTTGCTGTGTTCCTCATGGTTATTGTTCTGTTGATTTCTGAAACTCTTGTACCGAGAGCGTTTTCCACAGTGACATATATCACAGCACACAATCTTTGCCCGTATTGTACAACGTCTGAGGGAGTCTGGAACCATCAGTGTCCATTGACCAGATGCAGGTCGCCCACGAATGCTCGGACAGATCTACTGGAGGACCAGGTGCTTGAAGAGATTGGTGGTAATCCATCCACCAGTATACGAGCTGTGGCAGCAGTTGCTAACACATCGCAGAGTACTGTTTGGAGAATACTGCATGACAATGACATGCATCCGTTCATTTGTCAAAAGGTTCAAGACCCGTTGCCAGATGACCACCTACCACGTGTTGCTTTCTCGCAGTGGCTCCTGCAACAGCATGATACCAATCATGAGTTCAGCAAGTACAGATGAAGCTACCTTTGCAAGAGACGGTCTCTTCAACACACACAATGCTTACGAGTGGTCCTTAGTAAATCCGCATGCGACAACATGTCGCAGCTACCAACACCGTTTTGGAGTGAATGTTTGTGCAGGGATTCTAGAAGACTATTTGATTGGGCCATACATGTTCCCAACTGTAGTGACAGGTCAACATTACCGCTGGTTTCTACTCAACACGCTTCCAGATCTCCTGGAGGACGTTCCTCTGGCTGTCTGCAGAAACATGTGGTACATGTGTGATGGTGTCCCTGCTCATTACTATCGTGCCGCTCGTGATGTTTTGGACGCCCAGTTTCCTAGGCGATGGATTGGACGAAGTGGACTGGTATTGTGGCTAGCCAGATCTCCCGACCTCACCCCTCTTGATTTCTTTCTGTGGGGCCATATGGAGAGTATGGTCTATGAAACTCCAGTAGAGACAATTGAAAATCTCATGGCACGGATCACAGTTGCTGCAGGAGCCATAAGCGATGACCCTAATGTGCTTGCAAATGTTTGGAGATCAATGCTTCTACGCTGTCGTATGTGCGTGGAACAACAGGGTCGACACTTTGAACAGTTGCTGTAAACCCGTTTCCGATGAAATGTGCAGCACCATACTGTCCATTGTGCTATGTGGTGTGCATAAGGCACAAGACTGTGTTGTAAATGCTTAACATTGCCATTTCTCAGTAATGACATTTGGATGCAATAAAATTATGTGAATTACAAAATATTGGAGACCAAAGTGCTTTTGTTTGTCTAGTGCTGTAGACATAATTCTAATACAGTAGTATTCCCCATTAAATTTTAATGTACAACACACGATTATCCTTTAGTAAAATGAAGCTTGTGATCTTCAGGCAGCCACCCTCCAGGGACAGCAACCCCACCTTTAGTGGCGTTTATCTCCCACAGGAGGGCTTAAGAGCAAAAATGGCATAGGAAAACATTGTTCCTGTTAGCACTACCTATCACCCCTAGAAGTTTGTACAATGAATTCTGAATCACCCTGTATAAATAAATAGTAATAGTGGTTTTTGGTCTAAATTTCTGAGTTTTGTAATGAGATGTTAAATTGCTTTAATTGTTAAAAAAAAACATGAATGTTTATGTTTGATCTATTTTTTCTGTTTGATGTATATAGGGCCTAGTCATTTCAGGCATCTACTGTTGACTTGGTCCTTTTTCCTCCCTTTATTGAGAAATAAAGCGTAATTTAATTTAATAATTAGCACTTTTGTTTGTCATATATTAAACCCATTTTGGTCATTTGACTGTAGGGGGCAACTGCTTTAATCCACTCTGTTTCGGTGAGTGGTTTTTCTCAGTCGTTGAAGTTGCTACATTGCTACATTAATTCATTACCATCATTCAAACGATCGGCCTGGATTCTGAGATTCCAGATTAAAGAATTTCAGATGTATACTATTACTAAACAGATGTGTCTATTAGACTGTATTGCTATTAAAAACAGATTATGTGTGACAGTAGAGATGGTGCATGATATAGATTATGTATGGCTGTGTATTGAACTAGGATATCTATGTAAATAACCTCTTTAAACCTGGATAATTAAAAGGGTATTGATTTACAAATGAGGTAATGAATATTCATAAAATGAATAGTTAATATATATTTATATAATTAACAAAATAAGCTGTGAAGTGAATATTTATTGGGGAAAAGCTATCTTGTTAATATTATTAAAAATATCTTGGAAAATTAAACATTTAATTCTTTTAAATAATACTTTATTGGTGATTTCTTAAACGCTCTCTTATTTCTTTATTACTCAGCACCTCTTCCTTCTGAGTTCGCATTTACCAGTGATAATTTGTTGTTTAATGATTTTCTTTCGTTAAAACATGTAATTTCTATCTGGACTTTCATGATTATATCATATTGTCATATTTTAATTACTGGTATAATTTGATTTGCTCAGCAATATGAATAGTATTTTTTGTGTTCATTTGCACATTAATCTATTCTTTATCTATTTTTGACATACAGTAGAGAGCTATATCAAAAGTTATAATGATAATTACCATTATTTTAGATTCTGAAATTGATAGTAAAAATACGTTGATAATTATTTAAGTTTGTCAGTTTTGGAAAACTACTAATGTTTTATGAAGTTATAAGACCTTAAATCCCACAAGTAATACTTATTTGAATAGCATTGCAAATCTTAATGCAGTTGCTAATGTTTTTGAGAACAATATGTCGAATGATGGATCGTCTACACTGAATATTTCTACTAAGGGCATGCTGAATAATTTGACCAATACAATATAAACTAAATTTAATTTTAGGATTTAAAAATACAAGATTTAATTTCTTGTGCTTGTCATATGAAATGTTCTAGATTCCCAGATTCTTTGGACGTTTAGGGTTATATATATGAAGTGCGATCAAAAAGTTCTGGGACTGGTTGCGCATCTCACCAGCAAGTTCACAAATACAGTAAATTATAGCCTAACACTCATAAATCAACTTTTCAAAGAATTTTAATTCATGTCATTGGGGCTGAGAAAATACATTGTTCCCTCTATATAACGACACTGTACATAACGCCAAATCTATAATGGCAAGTTCATATAATGAAGTTTTATTTTCCAGAATGGCAGCATGGATTTATTAAGAATAAGTCTGTCTTGACAAATTTAGTTCATTATTCTGTAGACGTTCTTAACACCCAAAGTAAGCTGGATGTTGTTTACCGTATATCTTTTAATAGACACCTAGTCTCTAATTGTTGCCGGTCTCTAATAAACGCCGCGTTTCAAAATTAAGAATGCTAAATAAACACCGGTCTCTAATAAACGCCGGGGATTCTCCTACACTTGGCTGTTCACGTGAGCCACTTTCGGGGTTCACATGTACACGTGCTTGAGGGGTTTCCCAGCACACTACTTTGAGTTTCGATATCATATGCACTCTGCTATTCAGCCCTTAGTTCTCAAGGCATCCTGTTCGTAAGGACTGTTTAATGCACACTACCATACCATATTCTGTTTAAAAAAAAAAGACATGCCTCCAAAGCGGTCATACGATGTGGCATTTAAAATAAACGCCGGTCTCTAATAAACGCCTGGTTAGTGATTCAGTTGAAAAAATAGATGCCAGGGGCTACTATTGGAAGATATACGGTATGTTGATTATTCTGTAAATCATTCTCGAATGGTTGAAAAGCTGGATGTACTTGGACTGGGTGACAGAAATTGTTAATGGGGATGTCTTCTTAAGAATAGATCTTTCAGAGTATGTTTGCAGGGCCTTTTTTCTTATTCTGCAAGGGCCAGGAGCAGTATTCTGCAGGGTTGGCCACTTGGATCTTGCTTTCTGTTCTTTACATTATTGAGATGAGCAGCTTTATTGATCTTTCATTGGTGAATTTCTTGGCCTATATGGATGATTTTTCCCAAAATATTTCGAATTTAAAGGATTGTCAGATTTTACAGCGGCAATTAACCTTTATGGACAAATGAGAATAAACTAAATATTAATTGTGCTAAAATATATGTCATGTCGTTTACAAAGAAGGACAATCCAATTGTCTTTTGATTATTCGATTGATTTAAAATCATTAATTTAAGGATTTGGGAGTTTTCTTTGATGCTGTCGGCTCGATATTTCGAGGGAGTTGGGGCTGTCTTATTTTAAATGTAATAAAACTTTTAAAGTTCTTTATGATTCTTTGGTTAAGTTGCATCTATTATTTTCTATTGAAATATGGTTTTTAAGACCATGCAGGTCCAATATTTTCTTGATCTTCAATTGAAGAGATTTTCTAAATTTTTCTTTTTTATTTTGGACCTGCAAGGGAATAATCATGATTATTCTATATAATGCTTTCTAATCAGGTTTATGCTAAGACTTTGACTAAGCTTTTTAAATATTGTCCTGATGCTCCCTTCTTTTTTGGATAATTTATGTTTACGTTATCCAAAGGATTCTTTAAGGTCTGGTTAAACTTTTATTTTTATCTATTTTTTATTGTACTAACGTGAAATTTTTAGATTTGAGATATAAACTTGTTGATTATTATAATTGATCAATTATTAAATCCAAAACCTTTTAATGTGCGTTTTTGTTTAATCTTGACTTCACGCATATATCGGGTTTGTTGTTGGGCCTGGGGCCGTTGGGGACGACTCTTTTATGAGAAGTTGTTCAAATTAAAAATAAAAAAATTAAAATTTAAAAAAAAAAAATTATTTACATTCTGAAATTGTTAGTAAACATACGTTGAGGATTATTTAAGTTTGTCAGTTATATAAAATTAATGAATAATGATGATGATGAACAAAATCAATGAGACAAATACAAATGTCATAAAAACAGTTCATCTTAAGTTGTAACTGCTCTTCTACTTACTGCACGAGTTCTCAAAGAATTTTGTAAATATAAATTATCAGAAAGTATTTTGGAGAATTTCACAAATTATTACATGTATAAGAACGTTTTACAATTTATGAAAGATTTTATGTTTTGAAGTTTGTATTCATCCCCTATCTTCATCTGTTCTTCAATAATTTGATGAAATTCTGAAATTGAGTTTTCTCATTCCAAAATTTAAACATAAAAGTAAAATTTAATTGTTTATATGCAAGTATATCAAATTTATTTCTGTAAAGAAGTACTGTGAATTGGAATTTTATGCTTTTATTTCATTTTAAAATTTAATTTCAAATTTCTATTTTATTTAATCACAATTTACTTTCAATAAGAGATATGGGGAAAAAAAAAATTAAATAAAATCATTTATTGGAATTGTGCAAATGAAAAGTAGAATTTTATTTATCAAAAGGTTTTTGTTGAAATCTTTGTATGAAAGCGAACTTCCTAAAAATATTAGCTGATCTTTAGTTGTATCTTTGTTGGATATAAAAATGATATATAAAATAATCATATGAATTTTGAAAATAATTTTATGTACAGACTTTATAAAGAAGATGAATATAAAATTCATATATGCATATATGCATCATTATTAATATATGTGCAGCCATTTTTTAATAATTCAATAGAAATATTACTTTTTTGTAAAATTAGTTTTGAATCAAATTCTTCTATTCTAGTGAATACATAATCTGGAACTGTGCCAAGAGAATAGCAATTCTCCAATTACATGGCCTTTCATTCATGAAAAATCTGCAATGATTTATAAAGATACATTTCATTTAATATCTTTTCAGTTTTTAAATATCATCTTTTCATTTCTCTTTGACGGCTATCTAAGCTGGCTAAAGATATACTTTAACAACCCATGTTAAGTCTTATTACCTCATGAACAACTATTGTCAAGTTATTAAGACTTTATAACTTGAAAAGAGGAGAAAACATTTGTGCATTTATTTGATGTTTAAATTTGTAATCCATTTAATACATAAGCTTGCCTGTCCATTTAAAAATTGACATTGAAGCTTGGATCTCTCTGACATTCCAACTAAATTAACAGCTCAGTATTTATTAATAACACTTATGCTTGTTCTGTAAAATATTATAAATTTTAATATTAATAATTAATATATCATATTATCTTAATTTTTATGGAAAAAGTTTTATATTTGCTGTTCACATAATATAATGGATCAATTAATATTAAGAGTATTTTTATATGATAAAGATTGTTTTTCAATAAAGAAGGAGTGAATAATTTTGTTATTTTTTAATATATATCATGTCCACAAATAATTACCCTGATTATATATAATATTATAGCCACATTATAAACAAATTCTGTAATGTAAATTGATTTAGTTATATAGCCACATTTGCCACCCATTTAGACATCAGTGCATAAACATATAAAGAAAAAATCTTAATCTTGTGACATATATGAGCTGGTAGCATGCAAAATATCCAACCGATATTCAGTTTCATGCCACACATTTTGCAACATTTGTGGCGTGACATCTTTAATTGCATGTCTCATGCGCTGTCGCAAGGTTCCGTCATCTGGAACTGCTGATTGGTAAACAACATCTTTAACAGAGAAAGAAATCTAAGGGGGTACTGTCCATAGAATTGGGCCGTCTCTTGCAATTCACCAGTTTGGGAATGTTTCAGTAAGATGCATGTGAACTTGGAGCCCAATGAGCAAGAGCTCCATCTTGCTGAAAGGTGACAGTCGGTTGCATTTTCTATAGATTAGGAATTATCGATTTAAATCTTTTATCTATTGATTAAACCATTGCATAAAGCGGAGAATCTGACGTAAATTAAGATTTATTTAGGCACTTCATACTACTGTGTAATTGTTTATGATTCTTAAATTACATTGAATTTAAGGAATCTTGCAGTTAAATTCAAACATTAAACATGTGTTCTCCATGGATTAAAATAATGAAGAAATGAAATAATTATGAAATTATTGTAATATAACTGAGGAAAGAGTGTAATTATCAAATTTGGTTTCTTTAGTCTAGGATTTTTACTTCAAATATGAAATAAACTCTTAAATATTATGATTTAATAATTTTATTTGTATTATTTAAGATTTTAATCTTCACCCAAGAAAATAAATTGGTTACACTTGTCATGGGTACACTTGAAATAAGGCAAAACGCTGCCTTTGCTGAAGGTATTGGTCCTTACTTTCCGACAAGGTTAGTCACCTGATTATGTGAGTCCTTAGTTTTCAAAAATTTGACAAAACAAAATTGGAGGAAGTGCATAAGAGAAAGTAATATTTGTCACACTACGAGCTAGTACAGAGGGTTGATTCAGATAAAATGAGACGACTTTAAACGCCGCATATGATCTTGACAGAATGTGATTTGCATGACTCGTCCACTATTCGTGGGGATTAGCTTTGTATACACCTGTTGCTGTTATTTGGGACATTTCGTGCTGAAACATGGCTTCCAAAATCACAGCTTTTTGGGAAGGGTATAAGTTTGACCTTTCCGACGCTAACTTCAGTCTTTCGTGCATTGTGGAATTATGCAAACGAAATGGTATTGTGGTATCCAAAGCTACTGTGGGTCGAATAATCAAAAGGAACAAATTGTGACCATCTAATGAACGTGAACGAGCAGAGAAGCAGACCAGAAACAAGCCCCAGCCAACACGCCCAGCTCAGGTGGTGAGAGAAATCCGGTCTGAAGTGCTGAAAGACAATCCCCCCCACACAGAGAAGTCTAGTCCAAAGGAAAGGTATTTCACAGGCAACAGTCTCCAGAATAATTCATGACAATCTTGGCTGGAACAACGTCATAAAGCGCGCGGTGACTGAACACAACTGAACACTGCCAAGTCATCTGTGGCTTACTACAGGAAGATGGAACAGGAGACGGGCATACGAGTTATTCCCTTCTCTCATGTGCCTGTAAAATCTCCTGACGCATCACCAATGATTTCTGTGGTTTTGGTTTCCTGAAACGACGGCTCGGAAGTCGCCGACCAAGAACCGTTGATGGGCTATGGAAAGTGTGTCAGCAGGTGTGGAACGAACTTCCCATGGAGTCCCTCAAACTCAGCCTACTTCAGTGGAAATTACGGTGCCGAGCGATAGTCCAACAATGTGGCTCTCACATCGAACACAACTGATGGTGGCGCCATGGTATTACACCATCGTAACAGAACTGCAAAGTCGTGTCATTTTATCTGAATCAACCCTCCGTATGAGTAGTGCAGTGGTAAACTGTGCGTCCTGGCCATAGAGATGCAGGTTCAAATCCCTGTGAGGGTGTGCAGTAAAAGCATGTAGAATAGGTTTTTACAAAAATATTAATTGTTCAAATAAAATAATGCTTTTTTTTCAGATTTTTTTCCAGGTGACTTCCATCTTCATACCATGAACTTGATTTTTTCCAGATGATTGCGAACCTTCATATCATGATTTTTTTTTTTTTTTTTACCACTGCGACATACATATTATATTACTTTCCCTTAAACACTTCCTCTAATTTTGTTTTGTCAAATTTCTAAAAACTAAGGGCCCACACAGTCATATGCTGACCTTGTGGGAAAGTATGGACCAATACCTTAAGCACAGGCCTTATTTCAAGTGTACCCATAACATATGGTGCATTGTTAGCATTTATTTAAACACTTAGATTTTAACCAAAAAGGGAAAAACATACATATTTCATGTACCAGGTTACGTTAGGTTTTACATAACATTTTAATTTATTTATTTTTATTTTATTTTAAATTTGAGTTAAATAGTCACCTATCCGGGCCCATGTGGCAGGTAGCCAACAAGTAGGGTCCCTGTTAAGTGGTTACATTTTTCAAAATACAATTAAATAGTACATACATGTAAATACATAATACTGATAGTGAAAATTAATACATTTGACCATCGCTAATAAAGAAAAGGTTTTAGTTAGCAAAAATGATTTTACAGATTTTTTAAATATTCTATTTGTAACAAAGACCAATTTGGAGGGGACACAATCGGGTAACAAAGACCATTGTCTGATACCAATGTAGGAAATGCATCTCCTTCTGTAACTTTTCTTAACTGAAGGAAGTCTGATAGAAGTCACTGAACGAGTGAAATGCAAGTGTATGTCGCTCTGGGAGTGAATGGAAATATGGGAAGAAAGAATAAACTGGTGGTTGAGTTTTATACTGTACAGGGTGAGACATTTATCTTGAGACAACTGAATATCTCGGAAACTAAGCATTGTGCGAAAAAATGTCCAAAATCAAAAGTGAATTATTTCGTGGGGAAAATTCATTAGTTAAAAAATTACCCCCTCCCCCTTGTGAGGGGGGCTGGGGGGGAAGGGGGTAACTTTGAAATCTTAAATAGGAACTGCCGTTTTTAATGGTATATAGATTGTACACAATATTCGAGAAATGGTTTTATTCTTGGCGTTTTTTTCAATTGCTCCAACTGTTTAGGAGATAGAGGCCCTGAAAGTGTGGAACTTTTAAAGTTTTGAACCCAATTTTATGATGAAGACAAAGAGATAGAGAGTGGGTCTTACAGACATTCCTATTCTATTTTTTGATTGTCTTTAAGACTCCGAAGTCAGAATTACAAAAATTCAAAATTTTTTAATGCTCAAGTAAACTTTTGGGGGCAGCAGTCCTATAGAGGTCTATTTGTGTGTATTGAAAAATATTGCATTTTTGAAATTCTAACTTCAGATTCTTAAAGACCATTAAAAAGTAGGATAGGAATGTCTGTAAGACCCACTCTCTATCTCTTTGTCTTCATCGATAAAATTAGGTTCAAAACTTTAAAAGTTCCACACTTTCAGGGCCTCTATCTCCTAAACAGTTGGATCAATTGAAAAAACACCAAGAATAAAACATTTCTCGAATATTGTGCACAATCTGAATATACCATTAAAAATAGGGGTTCTATTTAAGATTTCAAAGTTACCCCCTTCCCCCCAGCCCCCCTCACAAGGGGGAGGGGGTAATTTTTTAACTAATAAATTTTCCCCACGAAATAATTCACTTTTGATTTTGGACATTTTTTCGTATAATGCTTAGTTTCCGAGATATTCAGTTTTCTCAAGATAAATGTCTCGCCCTGTATACAAACAGAGATAATTGGATGAAATAAGATTTGGGTGATAGATAAAATTCCCAGAGGTTTAAAATATGAGATGCTGGATGGACTTGCATAGTTTTAATAAAATTCACAAAAATCATTTTTGAAGTTTAAATAGTCTAGTGAGATTATACAATATTGTAAAACCCCATAAAATAACACCATAGCATAAAGAAGAGTGTGTAATATAGTAGCAACAGTACATGATTGAGAAGAAATTGTAAGGGAGAAATCATACTTTTGTGTTTTATTGAGATTGGTAAGCAATGAAAGTTCCAAGTCAAATCATCTGACAAATGAAATGAGTACCTAAGTACTTATTAAATTTTATGTTAATTATTTTCTTAGGTTGATATTATAAACTTAAATTATTTAAATAAATTTATCTTGTAGTTCCTCAATATTATTTACTTACCTGGTAATCATGACTTAATTATTCTTTGAAATTACATGTATAGAATAATTAAAAGAAACATTAATTAAAAATAATAATTAAAAGTTAGATTTTCTGTATGTATAAATTTTGCAAATTTTTTTTATTTTATTTTTTTATAATAATTGTTATAATATTTTATTGTTCAGCGTAGTATAGAAAGTTTATGTACAGTTAATTCACCACCATTACTTTCTGTAAAACAAAAAAGTAAAAGGAAGAAAACAGATTAAACTCTACACCTGTTGTTTAATACTGAGAAAGGAAAAAAAAATGAAGATAAGATTAGGAAAAAAATATAATAGGAGGAGCTTCTAACAGCATTTGAAGAGTTTTTTCCCCCCTATTTCATAGCTAAGGGGCAGTCAATGCAATGAAGACTTTAATGAATAAGAAGTTACAACAGTATGCTTAAACAAAACTTGGTCGGCCTTGAGGAGGCAGGAAAAAAAAGAAAGACGGGAGTTTAAAAAAAAAAAACAACAAACAAACCCAAACCCAACCTGTGAATAGGCGTGGAGAGATTGACTCAACTTTTACCAGGACAAAGTCTTGAAAAATTGATGTTTGCTCCACAGATTTCATCAAATGTATACAACAGTTATCTCAAGGCTGTCTTAGCAATGATAACTTATACATTATTATAAGACGAAAATAATTTTTTTTCTAAATAAATTTTAATACATAGTAATGAAAGAATGATTAAGGAAAAAGAATGAGAAATAAATTAGTAAACAGAATAAATCTGTGAAATATACCAGATGTAAATCCGATAAAAAAAAAAAAATTGGTTTGTTAAGTTTAAAGGTTTAGGAAAATTGGTTTGTTAAGTTTAAAGGTTTAGGAAAATTAATTTTCGTTTAAAGGTTTTAGGAAAAGAAAGCTTTTAATTTTATTAATTTTAAGAAACCCTTTATATTAATTTTATTATTTGATAAGTATAAACGTTTATGATCTTTTAATTCTTTCTTACTATTGAGATGTGAAGGAAGAAAGTATATTTTAGATGCTATATATTAATGTTATTGCATACTATGTTTTATCAGTAGTCAAGATGCTATTGTGTTAAATTTCTTAAAAATTAAATTTTTTTGGTCAACCACCATCTGAAGGTGGTGGCTATGTTTTCATCCACTCCAACTCTAAAATTTCTTTTTTTTTCACTGAAATGGACATACAAACTTATGATTTGAGAATTTTTCTATGTTCTCAAAAATGTTTTCCATATAGAGTAAGACCCCGACTTACGTCACTAATTGGTTCCCCGAAAATGTGATGTAAGTTGAAATGATGCAAGTCAAAACACCATTTTCTATAACAATATGTTGTACATGTGTTTATAAAAAATTGTACTTTAATATTTATCTGACCAAAAATGGAGAAGTGCATGTACAGTAATACAAATACATGTTTATGTCTGTATAAGGAAAAAAAATATCCAAGAAGCTTATTTGTATTCTTTATTTAAAAAAATTAGTTAGAGATGTTTGAACAGAAGCTTGACTTTTTTCGATGTACAATTGTCTATAGCACTGATACAAATTTCTTATTCTTCTATTTACACAAGAACTGTGTTCAGAATCGGGATCATTCTCTTGAAAAATAGCCATAGGAGCTTCTAAATGGTTAAAAGCATCAGAAAGCATTGCTCGTGTCAGTGCTTGACTAGCACTCCCTCGTATTCATCAGCAGACACATCTTATCCTAAAACTTCCTCTACCATCCCAAGATCTTCATTAGAAAGATCATCTGAAGACCAATTAACATGATGGGCTTAGCAGTGCCCATTGGCTTAGAGCTTTGTTTATCATAATTGGGTAGTTTGCATGATATTTCACGATAACAACCGAACACTGTGGGAAAGGAAGTCACTTTTTTTTGGCGTAAGTGCGAAACAAGCGTCGTAACATCGAAACAATCGTGGAAATTTATAAATGATGTAAGTGTGAAACGATGTAAGTCAAAATGATTTAACTCGAGGTCTTACTGTACAGGATGTTTAACAGTTTGTTGGACAAATTTCATATATTTAAATATAAGATAGGAATGTCTCATAAACTTGTGTCCAAATTCAAAGCAGTTTTGAGTAAATACAGATTTTTACATTGTAGCAATTTTGTATTAATGCACACCCTGAGGTTAAAATGGAAACGCTGTTAATACAGTGCTCCCACTATATAATGGGGACTCTATATAACGCCAAATTTTATAAAGGCATCTCCATATGACAAAGTTTTTTTGCGGAAAATAACTTCTTTATATGGACTTGCTGTTATAAATTTAGCGTTATGTAAAGCGCCGTTATATAGAGGGAGCACTGTACTAACAAATATCTTCTAACAATAAAAATCCAGTTTCTCTCAAATATTGCTCTAAACTTGGTGGTTTGGTACATGTCTGTTAGGAAACCACGTTTCCATTAGCAGCTCCATACACTGTGTGCATATCAGCCATATCAGCATTTGTGAAATCTGCCATTGCTACAAATAACTCGAAAACATGTGACAAGCATGTGAAATAGAAAAGAGGAGACTGATTTAAGTCATGTTATCCGAATATCGCTGACATTTTACTTTCTCAGGCATTGAAAAACGTTTTGAACATCCCTTTACTATGATGGTTTTATAGTAGAACAGCTCATCGTGCCAATTGCCTATTAAGATGGATATTAAAATTAGATATATAATTTCAGCCAATATTTCTTTTCTCATTTTCTGTTTATTCTTTATACACAAAGCCACTGCAATTATATCTTTCACATCCATCTTAATAGGCAATTGACGCAATGCCAACTCATTTTCTGCTGGGTTGTCCAATTGGTCTTCCGTTTCTGGTTGCTTCTAACCATGGTTGCCGGCAGCTGGTCAGCAGTGCATAAGAGGTAATGCAGCCGATTGAAATTCACTCTCTCTTTTCCTCAGACTCTTTTGAAGGGAGATTTTACTGACTGCCTAGCTGATTAAACAAAATATTTTATGTGTACTACGTAATAACTATTATACCCATGCGAAGCTTTCGCACTGCAATCTTTGAGAATATTGAGAGGATTAAAATGCGTATTCTTTTAATGACATGTTAAGACAAATGTAGTTTTGAAGAAATTGATATAGAAAACGAAATATACCAAAATTTTAATTTAAATACAACACTTCTTTGTACAATATTTGAGGTTACAATACAATTCTCCCCACTATTAAAAAAATTAATAAATGAAAACTGGAGTCAATGCTCCAAGCATAAAGTAATGATATTATCAGAAAAAAAGGAAGAAAAAATTCCGTGACCTGCATTCGAACCAGGATCCACGAGCATGATACTCGTGGTTCCTGGTTCAAATCCAAGTCATGGAATTTTGTCCTTCCATTTTTTCTGATGATATCTTTACTTTATGCTTGGAGCATTAAGTCCAGTTTCCGTTTATTAATTTCTTATGTGTGTTCATCAACTTTTCCAATAGTTTGGAAAGGAGGAATTCCTGATCTGTGATCTGGGTGCTCTCCTATCATTGGGCTTCCGTCTGACTACCTTGTAGTCTTTAGGACACCTGGCAACAGGTTCGCAAAAGCCCAATTGGTAGAGGCAAAGCGTGATACTTGTAGTTTGTGGTTCGAATCCAGGTCGCAGAATTTTTCCTTCCATTTTTTCTGATACCATCATTCCCTATCACATTCCCCTCCCTCCCTCCACTCCACATCCATCTCCCTGTTTCCCTGCTTTTTCCACTTCGTTTATTTCTTTCTAGGGTGGGTGCACTATACTCTAACGGTGAAGCTGTCTATCCACTAATGGGCAACTTGTTCATTATTTTTAATTAACTGCAGCTTTTAATGAAAGAAAGCGTTTTAATGAAATATGGGTGTACTATATCAGTAGCCTGTTCCAAAACCTTTTGTTTGGTACCTCAATCATTGTTGTGGGTTTTATATAAATAGAAAAAGGAGTGTTGACATGAGAAATATATAAAGAGTTTTCTGGTTTGCTCTTTCTTCATACTATCCCAATGCAAAAATTTCTAGGAGGAACACTGAAGTTACGTAGATAAGCTCTTTAACAGAAATTTAATATTCAATGTCAACCAAAATTTGAAGGATAGTCTTCTGAATTTTTTTTAAAGTTGATTAAGCAAAGCCCAATGACTGCAGTACACCACCATTTATTTATTCCTAGTATTCACAGTTTCTTCCTAGTTATTTTATATATTGGGCATTTTAAAATTTTTGCTATAAGTACTGAAAAACATTTATTTTCAAATTCAAGGCAATATATAAACTTAATAACATTATACTTGGATGCTGTGAATTTTTGCACAGTGTCAAAATAAAATCAACCAAATGAGATTCTTTTATTTCAATAAGATTGTTACCAAGAACAGATGAAGGTAGGTTCATCTGTTCTTGTTGTTACCTACCTTCATCTGTTCTTGTTATTACTTTGCATGTTGGTTTTAATTTCTCATTAAGTCCTATTTTGAAAAGCCGTGAACAGATATTTGAATCACTGACATTACCTCTTTAACACTCTTAACATGCATTCTGCTGGGGTGTGTTCATTCATTAAAAGAAAAAACAATTTCAGTTGGGAATATTGATGTTTTTAGTTGACATAGGGAAAAATTACTATGAAATCACGCAATCATGCTTTACCATGTAATTTGGAAAAATAATTGCATGCTTAGAATTACATTTACTCTGTCCAAGTATAGAAATTATATTTTTAAATTAAAAAGAAATTTATTACATAAAAGATATTTCTTTTCTTTTAAATGATGATAATGAGACTTGGAATAATGGAGAGGCATGCACATGCAATAAATAATGTTATTAATTTATTGTTTAGAATTAAAAATACTTTTTCTTACTATTACAGCATTCTCCTTAAAGTTGATTTTTGTTTTATTACTATCATTATATATTTCTCATTATTACGTAAAAATGTTATGAAATTTTAAAAATTATTTGTTGTATTGTTGAAGGTTAGGTTCTACTACATATAGCAACACTTCATTTTTTTTTTAATTTATAGGGGGAAAAAAAAGATTCTAAAGCTTTAAATCTGATAACTCTATAGCTTTTTGTCCCACCTCTTTATCTGAATTGCAGGAAATAACAGCTTCTGTCTCAAATGAGGAAATAATTTTAATCATAGCTTTAGTATTAGATTACATTTGGCATATGGCTGTGAAGACTAGAAAAAGCTTTCAATAGGAATGGGCTTGATGCCCATAATTTAACTGTAACACTTTATTTTTGCCAGTTTCATTCATGATACGTTGATAGCTGCTTGAAACAGAATTAAGCTTATAACTTTATTTATGCAAAAACCTAACTTGTATATCCTCTTTCTCACTTAATTAATATACAAAAAAACCTTTGAAGTTTAATTTTTCAATGTCCCTGACTTTTGACTTAGAAGTAATAGAGATGTCTCTGTTTTAGAATCCAGGCAACATTGACTTTGGTATTGCATTCTTGTTTGCGTACACATTATGAATTGGAGAGATTACTTTAATAATTTTTTTTTTTAATGTTTGTTAGGAAATTTCTTTGATTTTTCATTTTATTAACATATTTATTAAATCTTTATATATTTAAAATGTTTTATAGCCCCATATATTTAAACTCCATTAAAAATATATTTAATATTTATGCTACTGGACTGATATTGATAATTTTTTTTTCTAAATACAGAAAGATAATGTTGTATTTATAAAATGTAAAAAAAAAAAATATAAAATATAAAAAAACTCGTGGAAGTAATTTAAATGTAAAATAAAGTGTAATTTTAGAAACGTCACACCCATTGAGCAAAAACAAATTTTTTAGCATTTCCTATTTTTTCACGAGGTAGGAAAATAATACCATTTTTTAAACTTTAAAGCAAGATTCTCTTTCGAGATTGATGATTACTTAATCAGACTATTAAATGGTCAAATTTTTGGCAGCCCACCACTTAAAGGTGGTGGCCTATGTTTTTATCCACTGCAAAGAAAATTTTTTTCCCCTATGAAAATCGATTTAAAAACTGGTGATTTGAAAAGATATGTTGAAATTTTGCAAAAAAAAAATTTCTGTCTGCGTATGTGACCAAATTTTGTGCAGCCAATTCCATCAAAACGTTAAACAGTAGAACCACGTGAAATTAATACACTCTTAGAGGGTTACTTAAACTGTGGCTTGACATTTTTTTATGAGAATCGGGAAAGACTTTTAAGAGATGAGATAGTAATTTTTTTTCTAAAATTAAAGAAATAGCTGTAGCATTCATACAAGCTAAAAAAGGTTAATAAATTTGCCATGTATGACTTCTGTAAATGAAACGAATAATTTTTGTAAAAAATTGTTTGGCCGTGAAGAACAATTCTGGAGCGAAGGTTTCTGTTGCCCATCCCTTTCAACATAAAAAAAAAATTATTCATGATCTGCGAAGATACTGTATGTTGAAATTTCACGAAAAAATTTTTGACTGGGCATATTATGTATTGTATGTGATTAATTTTGTGCATCTAACCACTCCAAAACAAGTGTCATTGAGATGAATAATTTTTGGATATGTATTGATGGTTTCTGAAGAATACATGTATTTGTTTTTTCCCTCTGCAAAATTGGACCTAGGAATATACAAGAATTACAGTGGTGCCTTAAAGACGGCCTTAGATAACGGTATACTTGGTTAACAATGAGTGAGAACCGATGCAAGCTGGGGACATGAAAATATTTTTTATCCTGCATGAGAGTAACCTTTATCTGATGTGCACTCAGCCACATGTGGGAGGACATTGTCGAATAGAGAACAGACACATGGCATAGTAGTGAAGCTCAGATATGTTTGACCCATCAGAACCAACTGTTGATTTTTTCGATGATTGTATCTTTCCTTGTACATGTAGTGTACTGTGCTTTATTTTATGTGGTTATAATAAGTGCGGCTTATGAAGAAAAACAGTGTTTAAGCATTTATTTATTAAGTGTTATTTATTCATATAGACAATAAATTTTACATATAATTTATTATGCACTGTGTTTATGGAAGAGGAGCTGGAATGAATTAATCGATTTCATAACATAACATAACAACAGCTTTGGTTAATGACAGTAATCCTGGTACAGGTTATCATCATTAATGAAGGTACCACTGTATTATTTTTTGGTCATAGTGGGAGGTATCTGTGAATGTACCTTTCCAATTTATTTTTGATTAAATTTTATTTGTTTTAATAAAATTTACATTTTTGATTAAACTTTTTTACGTTATCTCTTTCGGTATCCATTAACCATGTCTCTGTTTCTGATAAATTGGAAATATTTTATGCATTTAAAATGCATTTAGGTACCAAATATTTATGGTACATTCCATAAATATTTGAATTTTCAACCGAAAAGTTGCAGAAGCACTTTCATTTCACTTTAAATCTGACATGATTTTTATTAAAAAATTTTTAAAATTGTTTCAGGGATCTGTTCTCAATTTGATTTATAAATTCAGTTTTTTGCGGTTCATTTAACCCGTTTGCTGCGTAAAGCGGATATTACACAATTTCATTACGTTTACCTGTGGAAATCTGATTCATCCCACAGGGTTTAAAAAACTTATTATGCTGCTAATAGTGGATAATCCCATCTTCTCAGGAATGAAAATGAAATTTAATTGTGCAGTGAAAGGGTTAATTAACTATCTTTTTTAAAAAAACATCACTATGAGCTAGCATCTTCTTTTTCAAGTGGAATCATGTTTAAATGAGTAGGATTTTTTACCAATTGGGAGAAGTGAAAACATCAGGAAACTTTCAAAAAGTCTTTGGAAATCTGGGAAATATTCAGGAGTTTTTCTTTTCAATTGAAAAGAAATCGTGGAAATTAATGTTTTTTAATAATGTGCATATTCTCTGCAGGGTGAACTAAAAGAGACTAAGGACAAATTTCAGGAGATGATTCCTAACCAGAAAAGGAACAAAAAGTCTCATATGAACATGTGTCCGGAAATGGATGGTTTGTCTGTATTAAAGCATTTAATACAGAACATGATATTAATGTGGCAGTGATTTTGTCAAAAGATATTCGAAGTGGTCTTCTTGGGATGCAGTGTAAGCGTTCATGCGTTGCATCATGGATTGCCGAACCTGTTAAAATGCTTCGGCCTACTCAAACAAACCTGTGCACATTAGAAACTGGCTCCGGATACACCATATTTTTGCGGTACCCCTACAAGTAAAAGTCAAGAGGGTTTAAGTCCAGTGAGTGAGTGAGTCATGCAACAGGACCTCCTCATCCTATCATTGTTCGAGGAAGATGTTATTGATATCGGCAAATATTAATGCGGAAGTGGGCCGGCACTCCATCATGCAGCAGCCACATGACCCGTCATACGGCCCATAGCACATACTCAAGCAAAACGGCCAGAATGTTCTGCAGGAATTCCAGATACATCTGTCCATTCAAGCGGTCTGTAAAAATAAATGTTCAAGTAAGTGATTGCCAATGTGCACATAGTCATGCATATATTTATTGCCATTTCTAAGGAAGCTATGCATTTCCAGACATACGTTGATATGAACTTTTTTGTTACTTTTCTTGAATCGTCCCCTGAAGTTTGTCCTTATTGTTTTAGTTCACCCTGTGGCCCAAAGGAAAAATCCATGGGGGTAAGGTCTGGTGACCTGGGTGGCCATTCCACCAGACCTCATTGACTGATCCAATGTCCAGGAAACTGCTGGTCCAGCTATCGGTGCACTTCATTGCTGTCAACAAAATGATGTCAATTCGTTCTTCCTTTGTTAGTGGCATTCCTTTTAATTGGTTCGCCTACTGCAAAAGGAAAAATAGATATTAGTTTGTATGGAGACTTTTGGTTCACCCTGTATAAAAATTATATTTAGGTGCATGACAGAGTTCACTCAACGATCCTCCATTTGCCTTACCCATTTGTTTATCTGTAACGAAAAAAAAATAGATCCTTATTTAATTTGGAATAATTATGGAAATTTTAACACTGGCAGAAGAAAGCTTTCTATGCAAACTCATGATGAGAATTATTATAGATGGGATAGCCAGCTCTGTATTATGTCCCTACGGTTAAACTTTGCCAGACCACGGAAGACTATATTTGATTGAGCATAATTGAGGAGTTTAAATAGCTAGTCTGAAGGATTTTGGAAAGGCAACAGTACCTACAAATTTTCTATGCTTTAAGTTTCTGGAGATACCTCCTTGGAGGATGTACATAGATGTGTGGAATTTGGTGTTTGTACATGCGTATCTTTTTTGCTATCAAGAGAAATAGATTTTAGTATGGGAATTGAGACTAGTTTGCAATTAGTCATATGAGAACTGTTAGGAAAGGTATACCTCATTATCATCAATTTCAACCTTTGTCAATCCACAGCCGGGATGCAGGTCTCTTCCAGACATTTCCATTTTGCTCTGTTATGGGCTTTGCTTTTCCAATTGACACCACCAGTTTTCTGATAAAATTGCTCTATCTGGTACAAAAATGTTTTTATGGTCTACCATGATACCAATTGAGGATGCTATAGTATGTCAGTATGTCTAACCCATTGCTTAAAAAACTTGAAACTGCTTGGGAAAATGTTTCATTTGAAGATCTTGATAAAACTAAAAAATGAGAAAAAGTCCTTGAATTTTGTGATCTCTCAAAAAAAAAATGAATAAAAGTAGAAAATTTTTTATTGAAAAAAAAATACCATCATCCTTCCAAATCTTTTGTCATTCTTTATCATAAGTTTGTTATCCTACGTCATCTTGACTCTAGCATTATTCAATGCACCTATTCGGATGGTGATGGGATTTGTTTATGGATGGACGATGGGAAAGGTGCCTCTGAAGGTTAGGTTAATTCATTTGTAGTTCTTTAATTCTGTATTTTTGAGGCATAACAGGGCATCAGGCATACACGGAGCTTCATATCTCCCATTGGAAATTTTCCAAGACATAGAATTTTGATGAATAGCCCCAATATCAATTTAAAATTTCATAGCATATTGCTATGAAGTGTAAGTTGTCTACAAAAACAAAACAGCTTACAAAAACGTTCCTCACACATAATAGAATCTTGTGGTGCCTGAAATATGCATTTCACAACCATTGGTTCCCTATCTCTAATTATTCAGTTTAGTTTACCATCTATAGAATTTCAACCATAAAGATTTGAGACACCTTGTATTTGTTTCTTTTTTGGGAACTCTCCATTTCATAACATCCTGTATCTTTCTTATTTGGAGTTGAAATTTTTAAGTGATTGCTTTTCTTAACTGAAAATGTTGTTGTTCTTTGAGACACCTCTCGAAACCAATAAGTTGCAGGTTTGGATCCCGCCGAAGGCATGGATGTAGGTGTTGCATGAATATATATCTAGTTTGGAAGACTAAGTAAAGCCTTAGTAGGCTGATCCCCTGCTAGGTTAAACTTCCAATGGATGGTTAAATGCATCCTCAACATCGCAAAGGTAAAAGAGGAATAGAAAAGAGAGATGAAATAAATAAATTTTAAAAATAATTTGCTGTACCAAGAAAGTCATGACCTTGATTTGTAAATTCAGAAACTGAAAATTAATGAAATGAAAAAAAAAATTAATATCTAGATTTAAAAAGGTCTTTCATATAGAAAGTAGGGTCATGTTATTATAATAAACAACAAGTTATGTTTTTCATTTGAGCAACTTTTATTTCAGTTTGGATGTTGTAACAAACTGCTTTTGGCTATAGAGTCATCTTTAGTGCTGAATATAGTGTTGTTTTGAGATTTTTTACTTTCTTATACATAGTATAAGGAATTACTGTAATCACGAAAAATTTTGACCTCCAGATTTTCACCGATCTTCATGTTTTAAGGTCCCTAGATTACGAAAAAGTGATTTCTGGAAAATATCTGTGTGTCTGTGTGTGTGTGTGTGTCCACGATTGCTAAAGCTATTGAGACCAAATTTTAAACTTAAGATTATAATCTTCCTCGGGAGGTCTGATTAGTTTTACAGTGAACCGGAAGTATCAGTTTACTCCAGTGCCAAAATATAAATTTTAAAAATATCTGGTTAAACATTGCATTAATGAAAATTTTGAAGGGACTAAAAAGTGTTCCAATTTCAAATTTAAATAATTTTTGTTAAGAAAATTTTTCAAAATTCCAACCTGAAGTATCAGATTTACTCTTGTCAAAATCCAGTTTTTGGCTAATTCAGGCAAAAGAAGGCAGTATAGGAAAATTTGTGAAGTATACAAAAGTGTTTAGAAGCTAATTTTAAACAACCTGTGTTAACAAAATTTTTCAAAATTCCAACCGCAAGTACCAGTTTTACTCTTATCAAAATCCAGTATTTTGCTGAAATAGGCGAAAGAAAATGGTATAGGGAAATTTGGAATCTATACCAAAGTGTTTGGAAGCTAATTTGAAGTAACTTTTATTCACAAAATTTCTATCGGAAGTAGCCATTTTAGACAGTTGTTTATTTTTTTTTTCTGTATTTGGACCAGGACATTTACGTATAAGAAAGTCAGGTGGTGACCACACTCATTTTTTTTTGTTTTTTTTGTTGAGAAGGTTGGTATGATTATGATTTTTTGTAGTCCAGAATGGGCTATTCAGTGCTAAAGATGTCTTTATAGTCGAAACTGGTCTGCTACTGTATCCAAACAGAAATAAATGATATTACAAAGAAAAATATGATATTTATTAAAAAGTTTTTCCTCTTTTACCAGTACAAAATGATAAGCAAATACTGGGAACTAACTATACTTAAAGAATAATTCGGTATGAGTCCGTAAGGTTTTAATCATACGCCTTACCTCAGATGTTAAATTATTGATGAAAAACAGAAAAGAAAATTCCACAGCCTGGATTTGAACCAGGATCCTTTGGCTCATGCAGCGATGCACTAACCAACTGCACTATTGCGAACATGACTGTTTACATGTCCCTTGGGCTTGGTTAGAGCAATTACATAGTCTGCAGGCTGGAACTATCTTTCCTAAGGCAAAGTATTCCTAGTGGCATAATTGGTTAGCACATCGGCGGCATGAACTGAAGGTTTCTGGTTCAACAGGCTGTGAAATTTTCTTTCTTATTTTTCATCAATAATTTAACCATACTTAGTTTTTTTACTGGTTCTTGTTTGAACTTATTAGCAAATAGGCTTTTATATATGCTTTTATGACTGCATTTCAACCTTAATACAACTAAATGTTTGTCAATTGAAAATCTTTTTTAACAGTTTAGTAAAACCAAAGATGATACTGGACCAAAATACAACTTGAAAAATTACAGAACTCCGAAATATTAGTTTTAACAAGACTTGTTTTTATTATTGGGATTTGTTACCAGAATTTCTGTTCATCCTATTAGTTGAAGGGGACAGGGACAACTAAAAATGTGATATAGAGTGAAGCTGAATTTCATCTGTTGTAGTGTTTGCTTGTAAATTATGTCTGACAAATGCTATGAATGCTAAAGGAATTAAAGTAAATTTTTTGGCAAGCTAGAATGAAAACTAGTTGTAAACTCAAATTGCATGTATTGTATATGGGTTAAAGGTAAAATTTGAACTCAACCCATCAGATCAAGTATAAATATATTGCAAATGAATTTTTACAGATATTTGTATATTTATGTAATTTATGTATTTATTTCACATATTGGATAAACATTAATTGATAAAATTTAATATCTCAACAACAAGAAAAAAATACATAATCAAACAAATAATCTTTAAACATGCCAAATTTGTAAATCATTGTTCATTTATGCTCACATGTTTTAACAAAATTATTTGTCGAAACAATTTTATAAAATTCATGAATTTACCCAAAATATATATCTATATACGAGGGTTGGGGCAAAGTCATGGCAACTATTTTTTTTCTTGAAGATACCAGTCCGGTTGGAAAATGTGACATATACAGACGAAAGGACAAGGTGTTAACTACACTGTGGAAAATGAATAGCTCTGAAATACCGTAACACACTAATTTATTACAGTAGTATACAGGGCAATATGGCCTTCACAGTGCAAAAGAATGACAACACAGTACACATAAAGTTGACATGACAAACCTGGGCCTAAAGACCCTCAAAGTAGTCCCCTGCTACTGTCATCACACGCTGCCAACGATGTGGGAGGCGCTGAATATCATCAGCCCGAACGTTGCTCATCACTGGTTGACACACGTCCTTGCTGAAACTTTCCTACCCACCGTGCTACTGTACGGTATGGTAGGGCATTATTCCCAAGGGCTTCCACTAATTCACTGTGACATTCCATCGCATTTCTCCCTCGGAGAACGGCTATTTTGATGTAAGCGCTCTGCTCAACACGGGTTACTTCCATCTCGCACGACACTCACCAACTGACTGATTTCACAGCCCTCGCTGCGCTCCTACCAGCTATCACAGAGCCATCTGTTGTTCTGCATACACACTATGCCTACAGAACTTCCACACTACGTTTGTGATCCGTTCACATATCTACAAGAAAAAAAATTGTTGCCATGACTTATGCCCCAACCCTCGTAATTTCTTTAACATTTAATTATTCTAAATGCTAATCCCCTATTTAAAAAAAATAGTGAACATTTTTCTCTAGTAATATACAGTCAAACCTCGATATCTCGAATTTCATGGGACAGAAAAAAAAATTGAGATAAAGAGGTTTTAAGATATGGAGGATTACTTTTAAATCAAGATTTTTAGGTTAATAAAGGTACTGTTAGACTAGAGAAACAATAGGAAATAAAATGGTATGGATATACAGAGTTATGCCATGTACAAGTGGCGCCACTAGGGTCAGAAATGCAGACACCACACATTTTTAAACAACTTTTACGCAACATACTTGCCAACAAGTTCAAAAAAAATTTTTTTGTGAATTTTTTCATAACGCACGAGAATCGTCTAATTTTAAAGGAAGTGATATCAAATTCTTTTAGTTTTCATATGAAAAAGTTCTCAAAGAAAAAAATCTTCATTCTCTAATGTATTTAAATGCTTTGCATTTTGCTAGCACATGAAGTCAGAATTCGACATAGTGAGATTTTTCGAGAAAATGTTTTGAGATAATGAGGGAAAATTACATTGAATTCATAGTGAAAATGCAGGGAAATACAATTTTTTCTCAATATCGAGGTTTGACTGTAGTTAAAATAAAGAAGTTCCTTCATGTAAATCATGCGTGAAAACCATTGAAGTTCCGTTGACACTGCGCTGATATGAGAAGAAGGTCATTATCATCATTGTGGTCAAAGTTCTTATTGCAACATCAAGATTTATTTTGAATTGACTAGGATAAAGTGTTCCAAAAATTTTTCCCTCATTTTACTTTATTAACAATCATAATTATTGTAATTTCTCATATACAGGATGTTTACTAAACATAAGGCAAAAATTCAACGGGTCATTCTTCGAGTTATTTTAAGAATCTTTTGTCCTTTGATGATTTTCAGAGTGTTGCTTTGTTTCAGAAACATTTTTTTTTTTTAAATCCAAGAGCATTGTGTGGGTGGCATTCAACTTATGATTTAAATTTCGTTATATACACAGGATCCTGGTGCAGGGTGTCACAAAAGTTCAATAGAACAGTTAAATATGCCATATACCCTCCACGAGCATGATTATAGGCCTCGACTCTTGCATGTATACGATCTTACAGATTCTGGATATCAAACCTGGATATATTGTTCCAAGTTTCCAGAACCTGTTGATGCAATTGTGCAAATGTTAAGGCTGTGTGTTGCGACCATGGATGTACCATCCCATTGACTGGTCAATTGGGGACATGTCTAGAAATCATATGGATTGTCTTCCCTGACCAGCAAGTTGGAGAGCTTGTAAGGTGGCACGGGCAGTATGTGAGTGTCTGTTATCTTGCCAGAACAGTACAGCACCCTCCCGTTGCAGGAGAGGCAGGAGAACGGGTTCAATAATCTCTTAAACATTGTGTTGGCCAGGGTTCCATTCACAAACACCAAGGATGAGAGGGATTTGAAACTGATAGCACCTCTCATCATTATGCCATGTGTTGAATCTGTGTGTCATAGACTAATTCAATGTAAAAGATGTTGCCCTCCTGGTCTTCTTCGCATATGTTGATGTCCTTCACTGGTTTGTAGGCAGAATCTGATCTCATTACTGAAGACAACGGAGCTCCATTCAGCTCACTGGTCAGCTCTTTCACAACACCACTGCAACTGCACTGAACTGTATTCTTGCAGAAGTAATAGTCTGGCTAGAGGAACATGCGACTACAGTCCTACTGCAAGTAAATGGTTGCAAATGGTCCGTTTTGTTACGGTTGCTGCTACTCTGGCCCTTATCTCTGCTGTGGATGCTGTGAGGTGTCCAATGGTCTTGGTGTGGATCATTAATGTGTGGACATCTGGAACGAGGTCTGCGTGTGTGAGTACCTTCTGTGGATCACTGTTGCTAACATCGCACCACCACAGAAACATTATGTCCAACATGTGCTGCAATTTGCCGATAAGACCACCCAGCCTTTCAAAGTCTCATAGTGTATCAGTTGCTGCACAGTAGTATGGCTATGTGTGTGGGGCATGGCAGATGTTCAGACTATGTAAATACAGATGTCAGATGGATGATTTTATGTAAATTAGGGATGAACCATTCTTCTAGTGAAGGGATTTTTTTTAGAACACATTGTACCAATCTCCTTTGCACGTAACGTGTTGAAATTTAAATCATATATTGTGCCATCCACTCTATGATCTTGGTGAATTTCATTAAAATTGACTGACTCCTTCCATGTGTTGTCGGTTTTTTTTTTCGTTTTTTTTTTTGTTTTTTTTTGCTGGTAGTGTAGTTGCTACGGTATCATGAAATATTTTACTATATAATTTTGATTTCTTTTCATGTTTTCTGAAACAACTTTTTTTTTTGTTGCATATAAAGTGCATAATTACTGATAACACTGGTCAACACACATTTTGCTATCAATCATTTAAAAGTCCTTTCATGGTAAATTTGTTGCAATGATTCCGAATATGAGATCAGTTTTTTCAAATTGGCTCTTAAGCAAGACCTCAGGACTTTCCTCTCCTCCTTAACCAATGGCTTGATTACGGAGCTTTTAGCTAACAAGAGAATAAAGGCATAAATGTCAGGAGACCTGATGACAGAGCTGATAAGAGTAGACGTTTCGCTCCAGGGTGGACCCCATCTTGATTTCACAACCAACCTAGCATGAGCCAAGTTCTTTGTAATACTGGATTTAAGCGAGGAAACAAAAGGACGCCAGCTTATTTGAGAAATTTGTAGATCCGTCGAATAGGGAGCTTAGAGCCCTGTAGGTAGACTGAGAGAGAGGGAGGAGGCCCTCTTTTAGGAATGCATACCACCATAGATTTGTCAGGCAAAAAAGAAACACCATTAGTCCGACCCCAGTCGGAAATGAGATCACAGGATTCTTGGAGCTTGACTCGAATCTCCGGAATAGTTTTAGCAGAGACCCAGAGGGCTATGTCGTCAGCAAATATACTTCTACCAACTTCCGCTGAGACGTTGAGAAAGGCATCAGCAGTGAAGAGATTAAAAAGTGTGGGGCTGAGAATAGAACCCTGTGGAAGACCATGATACTGTTCTGTCCACACAATCCCACCAGGGTACTTTATCCGCACTCGCCTTTTTTTTTTTAGAAATGACATGACCCAAATGACAAGCCTCCTCGGAGTGTGGATGCTAACTAGCTTATTGTAGAGAACTTCCAGGGGAACCGAGTCGAAAGCCTTACTGATGTCCAGAAAGATAACATCTATATGCGCTCCATTCTCCCGGGCCAAGAAGATGTCGTCCACTAACTTGATTACAGACTGGATATGGCTACGGCCTTTTCGGAAACCAAGACTGTATTCCGGAAGGGCAGCATTCACCTCAAGGAAGTGCTGAAGCCTGCTGTTAACTAGCCGCTCCAAGATTTTAACAAGGCACGAGGTCAGAGCGATTGGTCTGTAACTAGAGGGTGCTGATGGAGACTTGCTGGGTTTCAGGACTGGATGAATGATGGAAGTCTTCCAGCTAGAAGGAATAATGCCCGAAGTCCAAGAGGCATTGAAGGCTTTCAGGAGGAGAAAAAGCTGACCATCCCCCAATTGCTTGAAATCAGTTGAAAGATTATATCCACTTGAAAGATAATTCAAACGTTTTGTCTTGACATCTTTATAAAGATCGGTTAGCAGCAAACGTCAGTAACAATACGGAATAGCATCCCTTAGCTTCCTTGACTGTTATCATTAAGACTAGTCACATTCACGTATTGCATTTACGACTGTTAGCTCTAGTTAATGGCTGAGTAATTGTTTTATTTTTTGAACTTGGTGGCCATCTTGAAAAATTGCTGGGGAAAACCGAGTGCTAAGGGAAACCAATATTCCAAGTTAGGTTAACAGTGATTCAAAATGCTAGGCTTTGCCTATTAAAATTTTAAATTTGTCCTGGTTTTATTATCATATTCTTCTTTCGTTTGCACAATCTTTGGACCACATTAATTCGATTCAGGCATTTCTGGATTTTGATCCTTTTCCAGTACTCCTTCATTCTTTCACTCTGCATTCTCCTTCTTTCCTCTGTCCATGGTGTTTGTACTCCAGGTCTAGTTTTTTTCTTGGAAACCCTTTGTTCTTTATTTTAGATCTGTATATTTCCCTGTTATGGATTTCTGTTTCCTTTATTCCCATTTCTTCCGGATCCTTTTTTACCCCTTAAACTATCCACCGTAGTTTTTCTGTTCTCAAAGAACCTCACTGTCTGGTTAGTTAATCTTTTTTGTTCCATTCTAAAGATGTGTCTGAAAAATATCTTTTCCAGATAGTATCTGATATCTTATTAATTTTTTGATATAGTTGACGATTGCTTTTTTTTCCTGTAAGATCCATTTTTCATTTTTTTAAGGTCCTAGGATCTTCCTCAAGATCTTTCTTTCTACCAGATCTAGCTTTTTGATCATTCCTGTGCTTGTCATGTTCAGATATTTGTAGCATATAGGGCTTTTGGACTTATCACTGTTTGGTAGTATTTCAATTTTGCATTGATCCAGATCTTTTTCTTGTTGTAAGTGTTCATGGTTAACTTGTATGCCAAGTTCAATTTATTGATCCTCGATTTCAAAGCTTCTTTTTCTGACAAGTTGCTTTCAATTTACAAGGTATTTAAATATCTCTACTTTCTGGCTTCTTTCTTCCTCCAAGATGATCCTCCTAGGTGCTGTGCCAATGTTTGTCATAAAGTGTGTCTTCTCAAAGGATATCTACAGGCCTGCCTTTCTCGCCTGTCTCTGAAGCTGTTGATCTGGTCCTGTGGATCTTCCAGCGATTCTGATAGAATGATAATTTCATCAGCAAAGTCCACACAATCAACTTCAATTCCTCTGTTCTTGCATTTCATTCGTATTGCTATTTTAGGAAATTGAGGAAAAAGTGAATAAATGTGCTCTAATGTATATTAAATATAACTTTGTGTGAATGAAATGCCCTCCCTCCCGACCCATCATATTTTTCCTGATTTATTAAAAAAAAAACTGGAATATTATAAGCAATTTTTTTATAATATGCAATAATAATTTTTATAACTTATTTTACATTATATGTATATTATATACCAAAAAATACCCTTAATATTTTTGTACTTCAATTTGTCTTCATAATTTAATTATAGATAAATAATAATTCTCTCCTTTTTCTTTAATTTTAATTTAAATTTGATGTTTAAAATGATCATAAATGCTGTAATTAGAATCGTATACTCTTACAAGCTAATTGTCAGCATTAAAAACTTTCTTTGTGATGAATTTTCATTAAGTTCTTGATGTTTTAAAAGATACTTTTGATGACATATATACTGAAGGTTAAAAAAAGAAATCATCATGTTGAATAAAGATCTATAGTGTTGACCTCATTTGTTAGATGCATTGCCAAGAAAATTTCCTTTTATAAAAAGAAAAGCAGTGATAATCATTCATCTCATTTGGAATTGCATCTTGGATAATATTCTTTTTGCATTTAATTATGTAGCATTATATTTAGGTTATGCCTTAATTTGAAAATATTTTTTTTTTCTGAACAAACGCTTTGCAAAGTGTACATTTAAGTTTTATTCATTGCCTGATAAATGATGCGTGTTTTCTTTTTTAATTTTTCAAATGTTGCATAATTTTGTAAAATTTTTTATGGAAATTGGCATTCGGTTCAGTGTGAATGAAGAATTGGAGTACATCCTAATTTTTTTTATACTTAATTGTGTAGATTATTATACTCTCGGTATATTTTGCTAATCTCTATTTTAATTCTTTTATTACATTATAAATATTTTTATAAAATTTAATGCTTTTTAATCTTTAGTGATGTCTGCATTTTATAATGTAAAAAATTGAATTGTTTAATTAATTACAAATTTTATAGATAAAAAAAGAGTAAAAACATATAAAGAGTATTGATGGCTGTTGCATTTTAATAAATTGTAATTATTTTTGATAATATTTTACATTTTCTATATATATTTTTATTTTTAAAATCTCTATACAATTTAAGATACGGAACTAATTTTTGAGAGAATTTTAGTTAAATTTGTGGCAGTATTTATTTAGTTTGTGACGTTGAGAACTTACTGTGCTTTCCTCAATGTTTATAATGTACTGTAATTACAAAAAAACATGTTAACAACTGCAGTTGGAGTTGAAATGTAATATCAAAGAAAATAAACAATTGCGCATGTTTATTTAAAAAAGCATTTTGATAGTGTACATATTTTTGTTACGTTTGCTCATTGAGTAACACAGAAATTTTGGATATAATTATGGTAATTGAACAGGAGAGAAAAGAAAAGAGAAGCATGGAGAATTTGAGATGGGAGTATTCACAATGTTAGAACACATAAGAAAAATGTGTTTTAAGGATGAAAAAAAAATATTAATTCAGCTGACAGCCAAGACAAATTCAGTCTAAGATTGTGAGAATTAAGAGATAAATTATTTATTATCGGTTTTATTTATTTATTTTTTTTTTCATAATTAAAATTTTTTTCAGTATTTCATTGATATTGAAATTTTTTTGAATGATCACATCTTTAAAATTAATATTGAATAATAGCTTAAAGTAAAGTATAAAACTTTGTGTATGTTTGTGATTCCTCCTGACTACAATATTTGATTACACTTCCTAGTTCACTGTACAGATCTTGGCAATAAGCCATTCCAGAGAGAGAGAGAGAGAGAGGAAAAGATGCTGATGATGATTATCTTAAAATTTTCTAATTCTAAAGAAAGAATCTTGGATTCTAAAAATGATGCCTCATTATGCCACACACATTTATATTTGCAAATCATTGAAGAATATATTTTAATTTTCATTGTTATTACGTTCTTTAAGAACACAGGTGGAAGCATAAATCTTTAATGTAAACACTTTGATAAAGTTAAAGCTTCTTATGACATGACCACTGTCAGATTTAATAATGAGGAAATAAATGCGTCGTTGGATCATTATTTGTTTACATGCATTTAGAGTGCTTACATTGAGGATCTATAGACATCTTTCTTAATCCTATAACGTTTGCTTGTATTGTAATTCTAATTGCCAGAAGTGAAATAATGGGTCTTTTAATGAAGAGATGGCAGGGTTATGATAAAGTTGTCACTGATTTATTTATAAATACAGGATGTTTAATTGAAGAAGATCATATGCTATATAAAAAAATGTCATTACAGTTTACATTTATAAAAAATTATAAAGTAAAAGTAATGTAAAACATGAAAAGCTATTTTCATTATTGAACTAAACTATTATAATAATAATAAAACATAAATAACTGTAAGAATTTTTTGTTGAAAATTAAAATTTAGCCACAACTCAATTTACGTATTCAGTTTTACAATTTAAATTTTAAAAGCATTAAGTTTAATTTAAGCTTGTAAAAAATATTTGATAAAAATATATCATTAACGAAAAACAATGTTCTGTTCATAGTTTACTTTTATACGTATAAAGGCCAAGCATTAAATTGGTGGTACAAATTGAAATTGTTTATTCCCATTTAAAATAATATTCACATAACAAATGGCTCGTAACTGTGGATGATAGGGATGATAGCATCATTGGATGTAAGAAGAAACTTAACATAAAGAAGGCTGTACTGTAGATCATTCAAATATGCTGTCACTTTCATTTGCAAAGAGGATGTTGAAGCCTTAAAGAGGAAGGAAGGGAAAATTTAAAGTGAGTTGTCAAGTAGATTAAAGAGAATTTGGAGGCAACAGAAATTAATGTGAGGTTCAGGAAATGATTTTACGTCAAAAAAACTACCACATGAAAGGGCTTAGCTCGGTTATTCAATAAAGATTATCCAATCATTCAATTCGGTTTTTAACTGTGAAACTGAAATGTAACTTTTCTTATTTCTTTCACAAATCCAAAGAAATTATCTTTTCTTTCACAAAGCTAAAGAAATTATCTTTCCCAAAATTTAAAATTATTCATTTTAAATTAATTTGCATGGTTTTCAGTCCCATGTTGTGCTAAAAGAAACTTAATGGCAGCATTTCCCAAACTGTATTCTGTAGGACAGGAATAAATGTTCTGTGAATAAATTATTGAGGTTAATGTGATTTTAATTATTTATGTTTCATGAGATTCTTCTTCCGTTCCATTTTGTTAAGTGTTCCACGAGTGTTCTTTCATTTTTTGCATTATGAATTGCAAAGTGTTCTGTATCAAAACAAAAAAAAAAAACGTTTAGAAAACTGCTGTTTTATAGAATTGCTTGCTTCAATAATATAGCTGAACCTCGTTAATAGAAATCTCAGGGGACCAGAAATTTTGTTCATATTATCCAGGATTCATATTGCCGATAATGAAAGGAAATTCCGATTTATGAATCTAGCATTAGACCAGATTGTTAAAAATAATCATGATTCATTTATTTATTTACCGGTATTTATTTATTTTAATCCAATACGTCCATCCAGGGCCTGTATGACCAGAGGCCGACCAGTTGGGTCCCTGGATGGACCTGGATTAACGACTGCTGTATGATGGTCGCAGCAGCCGGGGGGGAGGGGGGGCGAGGATGGTTGCCCAGTGACTAGCCGTGCTTGATGCTGCTTAACTTCACTGAAGTTGTGTGTTCAGTGGAAGCTCACCAGGCCATGGCTCTACTTGAACTTGTGTATTCAGATAATATTTACAAGGGAAGTACATGAAGGTGTACGAGAGAACTGTTTGTTTGTATGCAAACATACTATGGAAGCAATGGCCTTGTGTGGCGATGGTAGGACTCCGGAAGTGAAAAGTTGAAAAAACATGGTGGTAGGAGGGGAAGCAAAATCATTAATGCTGGTTGCCAAATAATTGCTGTTAGAGCATTTTTATTAAGCACAAAACCTTAATTTTGCTGTACAGTTATTCATCTCAAAATAATTTATAAGATGAGGTAGGCATCCATGAATGCTATTTTTATTTAAAACTAGCTGATATACCCGCGTTGCTCAGGCTCTTTTTTGCTGAAAGTTTGCAATATCTGAATGGGAATATATAGTAATAATTAACACATTAAAACAGTAAAAATTCATATAGAAAAACCGAAAAAAAACCTTTTAAAATGTTCCTAATGGATGGCCCTGTAACAGTTCTCCCCGGTTCGTGTTGGAATGTTGTGTATAGCTGAGCGAGTTTACCCATAGTGCAGGAGAAACAATGTGTGGAATAAAGTGTATGGCTATGAAATTGGAAGGAAATAGAATGAAAATGAAACATTAGTTTGATCTGACGTTTTTTCAGCCCTGGCTATGGCTGTAGTTCTTCTATTTTGTGGGATCTGACCATTAAAAATTCATTTGTTTATCTAAAAATTCCACAATTCCAAAATTCTCTTCTTGGGTGGCGATGGATGTACATGATCGTTTGTGTCTGTGTATTCTGCAATTCCAACAATTGATAAACTGTTAGGAAATAAAGAAATTAAACTGGAGCAAACTCTAAGCATCTGGTAAATGATATTAATTAGAAAAATGGATAGAAAAATTCTGCGACTTGTATTCGAACCTGGAACCTCGACTGTCATGGTCGACGCCTCTACTAATTGGGCTATCGCAGACACCTGAACAGCCATGCTATCACTAAGTGTCTTAAAGCAACCAAGTAGTCTTTACCTAATGTTTGGTGTTTGGTCCAGTTTAATTTCTTTATTTCTTATTGTGTGTTCATCAAACTTTCTGATGGTTTGGATAGGAGAAATTCATGATCTGTGAACCAGGTGCCCACCTCCCATTGGGCTTTCCTTCTTGACAACATGGCTGTTCAAGCGTCTGTGATAGCCCAATTGATAGAGGCGTCGACCATGACAGTCGGAGTTCCTGGTTTGAATCTAGGTCACGGAATTTTTCCATCAATTTTTCTAATTGGTAAAACTTTTGCAATTCACACTCTGCTCTCGAGGTCTTGAAGCAAAACTGGTGCATTCATCACTTGGTGTGATCTGGCAGTCGCAATTTCTTCTGTTGACACATTTGCATCGACGGGCACAGGGTCACTCACCACTTGTTTAGTTGAAGCAGTGTACTGGAAAAATCGATACAGCACCGAGTGAAGGGGCTGCTTTCTCTGCTGCCTTTCCATTATTTCTCAATAGTGTGCTAACTCTCCATTGTTTCCATTTACTGCTCATTTTTAAAGCTTTTCAAGAAGATGTTACATTCTAACAATTATCAATTCTAAGAAAAGCACAATGGACAGAAATTATATGTATTGTTAAAATTTCCGAAGCCTTCTCACTGATTCTCAGAGGAGGAAGACCCTTCCAGCTGTATGCTGACAACCATTACGCGAAACTTTCAATTATGGTCAGGAAATTAGAAAGCCCGAAGAATATTATATTTTATAAGAGGGTGTTCCTTGATTTATGCATGTAAGTAGTGTGTCCTCAAAATATTTTTGTTAATGAAATTTACAAAATGATCAGACTTGAGATTTATTTACATGTCTTAATGAACATGTCTTACATACATAACTATTTGATTGGCTGAATCTGATATATTTTCTCCAATTTTTGTATTTAATGCCATATCATTTTTAGAATTCTGTGTTGCTATCAGTACTGTTGAAACAAACAGAGCACTTTATTGTTGCACAAACTTTACCTTGCATTGTTCATCAGGAGATATATATTTTTGGTCCATAATTTGAATTTAATAAATCCATGAATTATTATCGATAAATATTATTTTTTCGAAATCTCATGTAGACAGTGACCTTCTTCTTGCTTTGAAGATCAAATTTGCAAATTTCATCAAGATTGGAATTAAACTATAGATCGCTATGCATCTCAAAATGGCTAGACCAATCTTGATGAAATTTTTCATGGTAATTCCGATGGACCCTGGGAAGGTTTTACGTAGGTCATGGTGGAGATATCACGCTACATGGATAGCACACTCTACAATTCATTACCCCCCTCCCTAAAAGAGGTTACTATGGTTAATTATGTAGTGCCACACCAGTAAATGTTTTTACGTTTTGTTGTGCCACACCAGTTAATGTGTTAAGTATACAATGCAACACCAGTTAATGTGTTAACAAATTTTCAATCCCCCCCTCCCCCTTAGGGGTTGGTTTTCCTTATTCTTATTTGTTTTAAACCACCCCTGTATTAGAGGAAACAAAACAAAAAAAAATTATTCAAATCGGTCAAGCCGTTTTTGAGTTTTAGCGAGACTAACGAACAGCAATTCATTTTTATATATATAGATTATAAAGCACCGCGATACATACCCCCTCACCAATGCAACTTATTACTCGACAGCCTTGCCCTCCTTTACATGACGCCAGCCCTGAAAAATTTACAAAGATTACCGAATTAATTAATAAAATGATATAATAAATTAAAGGAATGGTTATTAATTACTCTTCAGATTTTTTTACTGGCTAATTTTAATAATCTATTTTTAAAAACTAAATTTGGTTAGAAACTTGAGAATCCATTCAGTTATCCACAAGAACAATTTCATGGCACAAATGGAAGAAGAGACCGGCATTCGTGCATTATCCTTATCTGCTATCCCTGTCAAGTCACCTGACGCCTCCCACATGAACTTTTGTAGCTTTGGCCTTCTCAAAAGAGGTCTTGAAGGCGTTGCCCCGAAACCATCGCTGGACTTTAGAAAGTGTGCAAAGAAGTATGGAATGAAATTCCTCTTGCTGTCCTGCAAAGAAGTCTCTAGATGGAAGTTACGTTGCCTGTCTATTGCCAGGACTTTGAAAGGGGAAACACAGAAATTTGAGCTGGCGTCATGTAAAGGAGGGCAAGGCTGTAGGGTAATTAGTTGCATTGGTGAGGGGGTATGTATCGCAATGCTTGAAATTTTAAATAAAAACAGTATTCATGGATGCTTACCTCATCTTATAAACTATTTCAAGACAAATAATTGGTGGTGGAGAAGGGACTTTACTTCACGTGACAATCACTTCAGAATCGGCTAAGTTAAGGAGAAGTGACCCTGTGTTATGAAGAAGCGAAACCATAATGATATAAGAAACTTGATATTTTCCCACTTCAAAGGGCTGTAGAATGCATTCTATTGGTCCAAATGAGATAAAATTTAAATTACAGATAATTCAAATGATGTGTTTGACATTTATTAAATAAAAAATTTTAGTACAAAAATCTGCCGATAGGTGAAATTGTAATACACAAACACATTTCATACGCTTTATCAATGTGAAATAACATAATAAAGTAGCATTGCAACTGCTCCATATGTCCCCCTTCATGTTCAACAATGTGCTCTAACCGCAGAGCCATAGAACAATTTTACCAGTAGCGCTTTTTCAGGCAACTTAGGTATGATTTGCAGAGCAGTAACTAATGCTCGTGCAGAAATTGCCTTCTTTTTATCAGAAGAATAATGCTAATAGGCATGCGCTGTAATGCACATGTTTCACATTTTCTATCTATGCAAAGAAATACCTTTGTGTTAGAGCACCATCTATTGGTGAATTTTTGTACTAAAATTTTTTATTTAATAAATGTCAAGTGCAAATGGTTTAATAAATTTAAGTGTTTATTAAATTTTTTATTTAATAAACTGAGGTTCTGGTCCTTTCAAGACAGCATGCTCAGTGCGCTCTCCATGTTAGGGGAGCCTCATTGAGACAGGTGGAGAAATTCAAGTATCTCGGGATTGCATTCACGAGTGATGGACGGCAGGAGAAAGAATTGGATGCTCGGTTCGGTGCAGCAAGCTGTGTCATACGTGAACTGTGGCGATCCGTGGTAACGAAACACGAGCTGGGTAACAAAGCCAAGGTCTCTATCTTCAAATCTGTCTTTGTCCCCATTCTCACCTATGGTCATGAAAGAGTACGATCGCGGGTACAAGCGTCCGAAATGAGATTTCTGAGAGGTGTGGCAGGTGTTACCCTACTAGATAGAGTGCACAGCAGCACAATAAGGGAGTCTTTAAGTGTTGAGCCGCTACTTCTCCGCATTGAGAAATCTCAGTTGCGCTGGTATGGCCATGTGATATGGATGCCGCAAACTGGCCTTCCTAGGCAGTTGTTATTTTCCAAGCCGGTGGGTAAGAGACCAAGGGGTCGGCCTAGAACCAGATGGCTAGATACATGGAGAATCTGGGTTCGAGTCGCTTGGTTATTACCAGGGAGTACATGCACCTGATGGCGGAAGATCGCGATCGCTGGAGATCCTCCATAGGGCTGCTGCCCCCGTGACCCTAACGGATAAGCGGGTTTGAAAAGTAAGTAAGTAAGTAAGTCAAGTGCATCATTTGAATTATCTGTAATTCAAATTTTATCTCATTTGGACCAATAGAATGCATTCTACAACCCTATGAAGTGGGAAAGTTATTTCTTGCTAACCCTGTAAATTGTTTGCCAGAATGAATTTTCAGTGCCGACTGCCAACTGGGCAACCAGCAACAATAAACAGATTGCCAGAATGATTTTTTATTGTTTCCGGCAACCAGGCAACCGCTAATTTTGAACTCTGAAAATTTTTTTTTTTTTTTATTCCGTCTGCATATACAGGAAGAACATTAAGTACCTAGCATGATCCTTTGCATGATGACAAACTGAAAGTTCCTTATGCAAAATGTTCAAAACTCAAATTTTAAGGGTCTAATCATCGCATGAATTTGCTAAAAAAAAATAAAAGCTAGTGGAAAACATCATTCAATCTCAATAATTGCTGCCATTTTCTCGTAGCGTAGCGCAGTTCATTATGTGATAGGTAGAGATAGACTGTTCATAAATTATGTAACGATGTTCTTTTTTAGACCTATTTGTTGAGTTTTAGACATTTTTAATACGGAACCTTTTAGCTTAGATTGATGCATGGAATCACACTATGTAATTATTGTCCTTCCTGTGTTTTGTATTTAAAATTGCTTCCAAGTCAACAGTGATGATGTTTTCGATCTGCCCTCGTCGATTCTGAATGATGTAATTTAGCAGATATTGATGGTGTTGCGTTAAGGAAAAAAAGAGCAGCATATATAAAGTTCATGCATTTATTTATGGAAAAGAACTCTGTTTACATGAATGCATATAATTGTTAAAAATTACATACCTTAAAGTACCACAGTTAAACCCAGTCAATACAAATCTTAGGGAACCAGAAATTTTGTTCGTATTATCCAGGATTCATATTAGCCGATAATGAAAGGAAACCCCAATAGTACAGTGTTATGAATCAACCTCAGACTCAGACCATATTGTTAAAAATTATCGTCATTCGTTTATTTCAGATAAGTACTTGCTTATTGAAGTTTGTTTACGTGAACAAATATACGAGGGTCACTAACAAAGTCATAGCAACTGTGGTTTTGCAGGCAAATGTTTTGTTATACAGGGTGCCCAAGAAGTCTGGTAACATGGTAGATATCTCGAAGCTGCCAGGTAGGCAAGTATGGTTTATAGGTAATAGGGGGGTGGGGAATTCATTGCTGCACTCAAATTTGACTTTGACCCCCAAATTTAAGGTCATCCATTTGCTAACTCGAAAACTATTAATGATAGAAAAAAATTTCCAATTGCTACCCTGTAGAGCAACACCACGTTACACCCCAAACAATTTTTAATCACACCCTTCCCCTTGAAAGATTTTGAGAAAATGGGCGAGAAAGAATCACTCAAGGTCAGGTTGGGCTGGCCAAGTTGACTGAGGTTTCTAACACATTTGAATTACAGTGAAGCCCACCTCAGCCTACCCGGCCAGCCCAGCCTGACCTTGAGTGACTCTTTCTCGCCCATTTTCTCAAAATCTTTCAAAGGGAAGGATGTGTTTAGACTAATGTGGTGTTGCTCTACAGGGTAGCAATCGGAAATTTTTCTCTATCTTTAATAGTTTTTGAGTTAGTAAATGGATGACCTTAAATTTGGGGGTCAAAGTCAAATTTGAGTGTGGCAATGAATTCCCCATCCCCTTATTACATATTTACCACACTCAAGAGATCTCACCTACCTGGCAGCTTTCAGATATCTGCCATGTTACCAGGTTTTTTTGGACACCCTGTATAAACATTTCATAATATACATATGATGCCCTAGTCTTGATACCCTTGCTGGGAGGGTTGGGGCACCACGACAACAAAATACGATAATACAGGGTGAAAAAATGAATACCATACCCTGGGCACCATTTACTCACGCCATGCCATTGCATACTTTTCACAGTGGATTTTTATTATTTACAGAACATTCATATATTTATTGTATAAAATTGCGTTTCGAAATAGGCATCCATCACCACCTTTTTACAATGTCCAGTTTCTGATATATGTCACAAGATGGCAGTAATCCTGTTACTTAGCAACTGATTGTTAGTGAAGTAGCTGAATTTCTGCCTGGCTTGACAATACAAAGCATGTTAAAAGCTGATGTGTTTAAATTTGAATTGGACATTACATAAACAAAATTATGCAAAATTATAAGGCCGCAAGAGGAAAATTAATATAGCATCGCAGAGTTGACGTGTAAAAAATTTTACTGAAATATTAAATTATAAAATATATTACATGTATTAAATAATTAAAATTAAATATCATTAGGTATGTTTGTTTAGTGGTAATATTTTGGTAAGGTTGGAAGGCCGTTTGAGGGTCTTTGGACGAAACCTTATTTTTCCCATACCCATAGATTCTATTATTCATTTATTACGGTTTTGCTTATCAGTGTTTTTTTGGAACCAAATCTCCGTGATAAATGAGGATGGATGCAGTAAAAATCCTAAAAGGCACTGTGGAGAAATGACTCACTATTTGTCAATAAAGTTGTTTATTTATCCATATATTGATATGTTTTGGTTGCATCGCAAGTTGTGTGCTATTTCTCCTTCCTTCTTCTTATAGTCTGTCTAGCGAGACTTTGCTCCAGATGTAAACAAAAGCACGTGGTCAAGTAAGATTTCATTGGCTGACTGTGCCTTGCAATTTCCGTGTTCCAGAGCGAACATGAAAATGTAATTCGCAAAACAAAACAGGAAGACCGACTTAAAACTTTAATAGTCAGTTCTAAGTTCAACTTAAAACATTTTATGGTGTTTATAACGACAAAAATAAATAAATTACACTTAAATTGTTTAATTTTTAAAAAAATAAAGAAAAAATAGACAACATTTTTTCTGAGAACTCTCGTGACAAGCGAGAGAATAGAAATCACACCACGGGATTAAAAGATTAAGTACGTCGTGCAGGACCTCACACATGCCAAAAAGTGGGACCTCCACTAACCCAGCGAAGTGCCACAGTGCGACTTGGCATTGATTCCACAAGTCAGTGAAAGGCATCTGAAGACATTGCCAACCATTCCGACTGGAGAGCTTCCCACAATTGGCCATTACGGAGCCACCATGGGCTTGCACAGTGCATGCTTGACAACTTCGGTCCATGGCCTTCACGGGGTCTGCGTCACACTTGAGCCCTACCATCAGCTCATATCAGGTGGAATCCAGACTAATCAGACCAGGTCACACATTTCCAATTGTCAAGTGTCCAGTCGATGTGTTCATGGGCCCAGGAGAGACGTTGATGATGTCTTGTTGTTAGCAAGGGCACCCTCAGGGGTCTTCTGCTTCCATATCCCATGGACACCAGATTTCGTTGCACAGTTCACATCGATACAGCTCTAGTATCACCCTAGTTAAAATCTGATCTTATCTGGCATAGTGTCAGTTGCCTGTTAGCAGTGACCATCCTACTCAGACCCGTTGGTCCCGTTCATTGAGAAGGTGTGGCCGACCACTTCCTTGTCCATGGTGGGAGATAATGCGTGGTTCAAGTTGGTACTCTCGGTAGACTCTCGAAACTGTGCACCGTGGGATGTTAAATTCTTGAGCCACTTCCGATATTGAATGACCCATACGTTGTGCTCCACATACCAGGCCACTTTTGAACTCAGATACGTTGTGCTCCACATGCCAGTCTCATGACAGTGTAACTAAACCTACTGACACTGATTGTACATTTATACTGTTTGCACATGATGGCACTTGAAAAATAGTCCACTGCTATCCCATGACTTTTGGCATGTGAGCGTATATTTGATGAGAAGACATAACACAAAAACAGCCTTTATCCTATTTTTATCCTTTTATTTAAAATAAACTGTGCACGTAATTTATTGACAAAACAACAAGGTTTTAAAAAATTAAACTCTGCACGATTGCATTTTGGTTGTGGCATGGTTGCATTTTGTCCTGTGGCATTTTATCAGATTTCAAATTTATTGATAAAACAATAACATTTTAACAAATTATAACGATTATTTGAAACACAAATTAAAGACCTCCGTGATTCTTCGAGGTCTTTAATGATTTATATATTGTAAATATTTTTCTGGATAGATTTTCCTTAAAATAAATAATAATCAACCCTAAAGAGTTCCCACTGTATCTCTTGAGAGCATAAGGGATTATTGAATTAACAGATAATAGAAAGATAGGGATTGATGTGGCATCCCCAAGTCGGGGGCGTTAGGGAAGAGCTGAATCAATTCCTCCAATCATAGGAGCTCGCGGAGGGATATGTGAGTTTGTTTCGTTTACATCCGGAGCAAACTCTTGCTGAACAGAGAATAGTGAAATTTATGGTTAGAAGATTTTAAATACTAGAAATTTTATATGTATATATATATTTTTAAATATAGTATTGATTATATTCATGTATGCTAATAATAATCATGGTCGTTCCGAAGAAGTAACATGTGACGGATTTCCAAACTTAGCCCAATATGGCCTAATGAAGAATTGGTTGGAAGAATAGCACCTATATAAGGTCTGGAAATAGTCCAGATATGAACCAGAAAATGAAAGAGAAAGATTTCATCACTTACATCAAACAGAATAACGGATTTATGCAGTATAGTATAAGATGTTGGCGTTCGGAAAACCGCTGCGAGAATCGCTTCTTTGGGGAAAAATGACCACGAGTTTGTAACCACAAATTGCTATTGAGAGTCATATTTCCTTCTCATCTATTCCTGATTCTCTTTAACTTGAGTAATGCAGTTTTTGTTTTCAAAATTTCGTTTTATTAAGCTGATGAATGTTTTAAATATCTGTACAAAGCATGATATAAAAAATTTCTTGCTTAATGATAATGCATTTACATAAGTTTTTTTTTATTCTTCTTTAAAACAGAATTCCAATGCCAACAAAATCAGTTTATGTGTGCAGATAAGAGAAAATGCATTCCTATAAAGAAAAAATGTGATTTTCAGCCAGATTGTCCTGATGGCTCTGATGAACCTCTAGATTGTCGTAAGTTTGTTACAAATAAGTTGTAATTTACACATTTATTATTTGAGTTGACCTGTGCTTTTTTATTGTCATGCATGAGAGGAATGGGGAAGGGGTTTTATTTTACCTTGCCCTAGGAAACAGAATTATGTTTTAAATTTTTTTTGTATAAAGTACTTAAGGGCGATTGAAAAAGGACTTTACAGCTGTAAAAGCAGATAAAAATATATAATTTATTCAGATAACATATAGAAATGTTGATTTGGTTGATTTCACATAGCCAAATTGCAAAATTTTGAAAAAACGTAGTTCAAGATAACATCATCAATTAGTGTGCAGTTATTGATGATGCTTTCTTTCAGTTCTTCAATTGATCATAAAGTGGTTGCAAAGGCTTATCCTTCAAAAAATCCACTCGTGCACATAGAAATCGCGTGGATTCAGATCTGGGTTTACTGGTGGCCACGAATATCCACACTGAAAGAATTCCGGGAGTCGATTCAAAAGCACAAGATGTTGAATTTTGAAATGTAAGAAGGTCAGCACTGGCTCAGTTCAAGTAAAAATAGTTCTTCAGCATGACTGTATTCCTTAAAAATGAAAGGCCCAATTACACCGTGGTTTGAATCAGTGCATTCTGGTGAGGGTGGAGAAAAGTTTTGTGAATAATGTGGGGATGTTCTGTTCCCAGAAGCGAATGTTCTTTCTGTTTATTTCACTGGTGAGATGGAAATAGGCTTTGTCTGTAAACCACTGAACACTCATCACATCTCGGTCACACTTCAGTCATTTTGTACAAGAAGTTTTCGTTAATTTTTGAAAGATGTGGATTTTATATGGAAAGATTTTTAAGTGTTTCCTAAGAATTCTCCATGTAATCATTAACGATATTCCAGTTTCTGCAGATAAATGTCGTAAGGGTTTTCGTGCTGGAAAGTCTATGATTCTTTCACTGATTCCATTGACTGTTTCTGGCTTTCACAATGGTTTACTCCCACCTTTTTTCTTGCCTTCTACATTTCCAGAATCACAAACTCGGCAGCAAAATAATTCCAGGTGTTTTGCATCCACCAGGTATCACAATAATGAAACATAAGTGTGCACTCTATAATTTTTCATAACGATTCAGTGTTATTGGTACCAATTCACTGTATGTTTGATAGTGTGACAGAACATAGGAACAACTGCATTACGACTGTGTGCAGCTGAGATGGAAAGC
>JAHWFO010113004.1:2942803-3049705 GCA_023313115.1 Rhysida immarginata | reverse complement strand
GGGGGGGGGGGGTTGAATATAAATTTTGGTAGGGAGAGGGTGCTTCAATGTAATTAATACTTTTGACACTCGCTAACCGAAACAAGAGATGAAGAAACAAAATAAAAGTGAAGGAGACCAACTGGAGCAATTATAATTGCATATAATATTCACTAAGAAGCCAACGTACAAGAGGAGTTGAAGGAAAATCAGGGAATAGTTGAGCAATTTTATAATTGTATTTTTTAAAGTCATTTTATAGATTTGGTAAGAGGGTGCAAATTAAATTGTAAACAAAAGTTCTTCAGAGCAGTGTTTATTTTTGATTGCCATCAATTATAGATATTCCAATTGAATAAATTGCTTAATTTTAATCACCTGACAAAAAATTGCACCATTATTTTTAATTTTAAATATAGCTGATAAATTATTAATAGGGCCTATACTACTATCAGCTTTTGTTTAGGAAAGATCCTTTCAATAAATTAAGATCTTTTAAGCTAGATTTTTCTAAAAAATTTTAAAAGGCTTTTGCATATTTTGTAAATTAAATTAAAGTTGTCTTTATAATTTCAGCACGGCCAAATTGTACTGCTGGACAGTTTCAGTGTTTAGGGACGCATCAATGCATTCCGCAAGGTTGGGTCTGTGATGGAGAGCCAGATTGTGGTTTAACTGAACTTTTGGTTCCTGATACTTCAGATGAAGATACCAGACATTGTAAGTATATTAATAAAGTATATGTGTAGCATTATAATATTGATATAGTTGTTTTTTTTTTCAATAACACCATCTATAGCTAGGTAAAGCTATCTGCTCCAACATGTAACTGACTTCTGATTAAAGATAAAATGGCAATCAAAAAGTGCTGTATCCAATCTGACAGCCACTCTGAGTGTTTCCATAAAATCTGCCCGGTCGCGAAAAGATCATGTGGTACTGTTCAGCTCGTTCCCGCCCGTTGAAATAGTTTGTGAAAGTATGTTCTCTTAGAATGTATGCAGCACATTCATACTTTGCTACATACTTAAATCGTTTTCTTCATTCATTTTACGTTCTTCAGGACCTCTACCATCTTCTTCATGTTGCCTAATATGCTCTTCTGTTCCTTCCTTTTCAAAAAAAACTTATCCCAGATTAGGCAAACAAACACTTGAAACACTCTCATCTCTTCTGGCATTTTGAATACAGTCAACCGGCAGCAGATTGCCCACGGAGTACGGTCGCATTGTGCTTGCCCGATTGCTCACCATGCATGCGACCAATCACTTTGTAGACGCACTGAACGAGCACGGCCATAACTTTATAAACAAATTTTCGCCCCCGCTCTCGAATGGGTGCGAATGGGGGGGAATTATGGAAATATCCTCTGTGTATCTCTATCTCGTTGCTTGAACCAGATCTTTGCTGAAGTATTCATTGTTGCCATAAATAGAGACTCAGAAAAATATCCCATAGCATGTTATCAGATGACGATAAAAACTTAAAAAATTATAAAAAAAAAAAAAAAAAATGTCATTCAGGCCTGGATTTGAACTGGCTATCCCAGATCTACTGCGGACAGACATGTATATAAACATACAGTCTGTCCCAAAAGTTTAGAATAACATACCATGAAAAGATGAATATATTAGAACTGTTATAATTATCAAACCAAATAACTCATGTTGACTTTAATTGCACTTAATTAAACTGCAAGTTAACATTATTAAAATAAACACAAACACTTGTATATATTACAGATAATAAGTGTTATCAATTTTTTTTAATAACACACTGTGTTCCAGAAGTTTAGAATATAATGAAAACTGTCCCATAAGTTTGGAATAATGATGTTTAATACTTGGTGACATCTCCTTTGCTTCTTAACAGGGCTTTGATTCTCTTTGGCATACTGTTCACAAGCTTCTGCGTAGTTCAACATTAATTTTTTCCCATGCCTTTTTTATGCACTCAATCAGTTGTTGTTTTGAGGTTGGTTGAAGATCTTTCACCGTGTTTCTTTACTGTGTGCCACAAGTTCTCGATGGGATTCATGTCGGGTGAGTTACCTGGCCAATCCATTACATCAAATTCATGATCTGCAAACCACTTTTTAACTGTCTTAGCAGTATCACAGGGTGCATTGTCCTGTTGAAATGTGCATTTGTCGTTGCCAAACTGATCTTCAATTGTGAGCATTAAGAAACCATCTAATATTTCTTCATATATCGCAGCATTGACATTGCAATTGACAATAAAAAGTTGTCCAGTACCTTTGGATGCCCACGCCATAACTGTTCTGTGGAAATTTAACTGCTCAGGAACCGCGTTTTCTCTTGACAGTTTTTCCAGTATTCTAAGTTTTCAGGACACTTACAAGGGAATCCCACATAGCCTATCCGCTTTAACAATGGAGTCCTTTTATGGCTTTGTGTGCTCAAATTTTTTCGTTTTCGCGGTTTATTTTGAAAGAAACAAAATTTCGCACTCTTATTTTGCAAGCATCTATTTCAATATGGTGAAAATCTGTGACATACATGTTTGAGGGATTCCCTTGTTAGTATTTCCTAAAAAATCAAGCAGGTAGACACTGAAAACACATAGATCAAATATTTTTACATGTTTTATGTTTAGGACACTGATGTTTTTAATACATCAAGTGGAATCACTGATAACATTATTAAATTTTTAGCAATTCAGAATTTTGTATACACTCTATTTACATTATTTTCACTATTCTAAACTTTTGGTACAGACTGTATATACAGAAAATTTTATTTTAATTATATAATTAAATTTTAATTTTTAATGCATGTGGAATGAATATTCATGAATTTTTATGTTTATATGTACAGGCTGCAGCAAAAATAACTCTTGAATTTCAAACATAAATAACAAAGCAATGATAGAAGTTAATCAAAAATTTTATTTCACAGTTTGAAAGAAAAATGTTTACCAATTACATCACCATACACTGTCATTTAGTTTTGAAAACAATATGTCCAACAGCGCTTGATCTCCTTGCGAAGTGACATTCAAAGGCTAGCACACTTCACTGATCCCACATCTTGCAATTTCTTTCACCAGGGGTACCTGAAGGCTCAAGTGTATAAACGAAAGTCAGGAACACTAGGAGAACTGAAAGCTGCCTTCTGCCAAAAAATTGCAGCAATAGCACCGAAAATGACCGGGTAATGCAGAACTTCAGGGAGAGGTTTTAGAAATGCATACACAATGAAAGTTGGCATTTGGACGATATTGTTTTCTAAGCTAAATACACTGGCGGAAAAAAAATCCCAACACCACGAAGGACTTGTGTTAGATGAATGAAATTTGAACATTATATTCGGCTATGGTATTTATTCAGTTGATTCAAGTTTCAAGGTTACAACTTATAGGGGGTGCCACCAGCGCCACCCTGTACATGCAAATGAGAAATTCTAATGACAGATATAAAGGAGATCAGACGCGCGTCTGTGTCACTTCAGACACTTGTGGACGTGTGTGATAGAGTACGTAAAACATCTCTCGAAGGCGACTGCGACGTGATTATGGACAGCTAACCCAATTTGAACGAGGATGTGTAGTGGGCCTTCGAGAGGGTGGACTTTCGTTCCGTGCTATTGCAGAACGCATGGGTCGAGACGTTGCCACTGTGTACAACTGTTGGCAGCAATGGTCCAGGGAAGGCAGGATTACCAGGAGACCAGGATCTGGACGACCCCCAGCCACTGGAGACAGGGTTGACCGGAGCATCTGTAGGATGGCTGTGGTAAATCGGACAGCATCTGCAGCGGACATTCGGGCTGCTGTGGCACCCAACGTTACTCCACGCACAATTCGGAACAGCCTCCTGGCCAGGAACCTCCACTCCAGGCGCCCTGTGGCACGTTTGCCTCTTCCCTTCAACACCGTGCGGCACGTCTTCAGTGGTATCAAGCCAGAGCGACGTGGAGGTCAAAATGGAGGTCTGTGGTCTTCACGGATGAAAGTTGTTTCTGTCTGGGTCGGAGTGATGGTCGCACAAGGGTCAGGAGGAGGAGTGGGGAAGTCCTGTTACCGAGCTGTATCCGTCGTCGGCATACTGGCCCCACCCTTGGCATTATGGTATGGGGAGGGATTTCCTACGACAGCAGGACCCTTGGTGGTTATCCCAGTCACAATGACGGCAAATGTTTACATTCGGATGGTTGTTGAACCCATTGTGCTGCCATTCATGGCTGATATGCCAGGGGGGCTGTTCCAACAGGATAACGCTCAGCCCCATACTGCCGCTGCAACCCAACGTGCCCTTCAGGGTGTCCACATCCTACCATGGCCAGCACGATCACCAGATCTGTCGCCCATCGAGAACGTCTAGGACATGGTCGGACGCCGTGTTAGGGCTCTTCCACAGCCAGCAACAACTGTCGCTGATCTGACCATCCAGGTACAACAGACATGGAATGCCATACCACAAAATGATTCGGCATCTCTACGACCGTATGCATGCACGTGTGCAGGCCTGCATAGACCAGCGCGGCGACTACAGCAGGTACTAAAATCCGTGCTTTTCACCATGTACAGGGTGGTGCTGGTGGCGCCCCCTGTAAGTTGTAACCTTGAAACTTGAATCAATTGAATAAATACCATAGTTGAATATACTGTCCAATTTTCATTCATCTAGCACAAGTCCTTCGTGGTGTTGGGATTTTTTTTTCCGCCAGTGTAGTATTGTATGTGACGTAAATGGTAAACATTGTTATTCCAAACTGTGGAATAAAATTTTGAATTACATGTACTTCTATTATTGCTTTGTTATTTGCATTTAAAATCTGGGAGTTATTTCTCCCACACCCTATATAAATATCCTCTTCACGCTATAATTCTTGATCATGATCAACTTCACATGTTCAAGATGAAATGTGTTTAAGCCAAAAAAAGAAAAAAAAAAAGAAAAATTAAAAAAAAACAGATAAAATTGAGAAAGGCCAGAGGAGAGGAACATATAACATAAATTATGAAAACTATTCCCAAAATTGTTAATTATACAAGTCTTATGTAGATGACAGATGGTAATAGCTCCTCTCTTTAAAGGACGTTTCAGTTGCAATTTTGTTTTTCAAATACCCCTCCCTTCCCCAAAGTGCCAACTTTGATTCATGAAATCATTGCAATCACCATGATGGAAGGCAGCCTCCGACATGTGCAATGAAAGACTAGTTATGTGAGCAAATCTATTGCTGAAAAAGTTTAACAGTATTTAAACCATACAATGCAAAATGTGTATTTTCATGGTTTGGTACATGCTTTCCAACTTAAAAGAACGAGACCTTCCAAAAATGAACCCAGACAACAATCTAATATCGAGCTAAGTTTTCATTAAAAAAAAAAACAAAAAAAAACAGGTATATCATCATGCAGAGTGTCTACCAACTGGGAAAACCTGGAAAACCGGGAATTGTCAGAGAAATTTAAAATGTGTCTGGAAAACCGAGAAAAGTCAGGGAATTATTTTCTTAATAATAATAAAAGTCAGGGAGATTCTTGTGCCTTTGTAGCTCTTTAACATAAGAAAGAACTTGATGCAGTTGATGGGGGCCTTGCAGTACATACCAGTACACCTCCCCCGCAGCCATTGCCACCCTCTTCAATTCCTTCTCCCCCCATGCACAATTTACATATGAAACTGAATCCAATAACTCCACCCCCTTCTTCGACGTGACTGTTTCCCGTAAGCCACGTTCTGATCGTCTCTCCTTCAATGTCTACCGCAAACCTATTACCTCATCCAATCTTATCCATGCTTCCTCAGCCCGTCCTTCATCCCACAAGTTTGCTTCCTTCCGTTTTCTTGTTGATCGTGCCCTTAACCTTCCCCTAAGCTCTTCTGACAGATCCAACGACTTTCGTAACATCCACTTCCTCGCCTCCACTAACGACTACTCCCATTCTACTATTTCCAACCTAATACGGTCCAGAAAACGTTCCTTATGCCGCTCCCCCCCCCCCCCCCTGCCTGTTACAAAACCTACCAAATGGGTATCTATCCCTTTCCTCAACCCTCATTGCTACCGCCTTTCCAATTTCCTCACCTCCTTCAACCTACATGTTTCCTTCCGTACCCTTCCATCCTGTAAACGTTCTCTCAACCTGCCTTTACCCTGTACTGTTGACAAATACTCCCAATCTGGTGGTTTACCGAATCAAATGCAGCCAATGCAACAGCTTCTACATCGGTTTGAGCTCTCGCAATTTCGCCATCAGATATAAAGAACACATATCCTCATATCTAAAGAAGGATAAGAAGTCACAATATGCCATCTACCTTCTGGACAATGGACATAAGCCCTCCAGCCAGAATGAAGTTATGTCCGTTGTTCACCGATCCAATGACCCCTTCAAAACTGCCATTCTGGAAGCAGTAGAAATCTTCAAAGCCAACGTGATTCACCAGACAAACTCATTAATGCTCAAACAATTTTCAATGTACATTCAATGCTGACACCTATTGCTGACTTGATTTAAACACTCTTTGTTTTATTTACTTTCACACTTATGTGTTAGAATAGCCCGCTATGTACTGCAAGGCCTCCATCAACTTCATCAAGAAGAGGACACTTCATTTCATAATGATAAGAAAGATTGACATCACCATTTTTTTTTTTCTTTCAGCTTTCAGAAAAAGCTTTTCTTTCTTTGCATTCATATTTTTTGTTTTTTATTTATCTTCTCACCATGTATTTCTTAAAAATATTTCAGGTTACAAAGGCAATGCATGTCCACGCAATTATTTTCGATGTAAAGACAATATCACTTGTCGCCCAATTTCTAAGCTTTGTGATGGCACTCCAGATTGTAATGATTTTTCAGATGAAGGATCATTTTGTAGTAAGTACATGTTTAAAATTATACAGAGATTGAGTCAAAAGTAGTGGCCGACTAGGGAGATGGGGGGTTAGAGTTTGACGAATTCTGGACGAAGACCATTTACCACAAGGGTATATCGCAGTTTATTAAGAGAAAAGAATGGGAAGAAACGTCAGTACGAATTTGAATGCCAGAGACATTGTGCCAACTGCGTCAGCCAGTGTAAATATATGGCAGAAAAATTGGTGATACGTGGACTCCTTCGTCACTATTGGAAAAAGGGGACCAGTGTGCTAGCAGCAGCCGTGGAAATTTGCAGGGTGGAAGGTCAGGGTGTGACCAATGAACGGACAGCACGCCGGTGGTTCTCCCGCTTTTCGTCTGGAGACATGGGTCTGGAAGATGCTCCAAGGAGCGGAAGACCCAAAGAAGTGGATGACACAGCCCTACGGCAACAAGTGGAAGCCAACCCAGTCAGCACCACACATGGACTAGCGGCGGACATCGGGACATCACAATCAAGTGTGGTTCGACATCTGCACGCCATGGGAAAGGTCAACAGGAGCTGCCGAGTTGTGCCCCACGAGCTGACGCCCATGCAAGCACAACAACGGGTGAAGGTGTGTCGTCAACTGCTAGAAAAAAATCGAGGTTCTGCCACATCAGCATACAGCCCCGACCTGGCACCTTCCGACTACCATCTCTTCTGGTCCATGGTGCACTTTCTGCGTGGACGGTGCTTCGCCAATGTCAGTGAGGTTGAAGACGCTGTGCGTGACTTTTTCGCCCAGAAACCGGAGTAGTGGTTTCGCGTGGGATCCGCCAACTGGCTGATCGTTGGATGAAGACCATCAAGCATAATGGACTCTACTTTGAAGATTAGCAATGAGTGGTTCCTGTCTGGTGCCCATTTAAATGTTTGCTCGGTGATCGGCCACTACTTTTGACTCTCCGGTAGAATAAGAATGAAATTGGTATTTTTTTTTTCCTTAAATAGAAAATACGTCCATGTGCAATGGAATGCAATGCAAATATAAATGCAAACCAAGTATGAAAGGGCCTTTATGCTACTGTGAAGAAGGCAAAGAACCGAATGGCACTGATTGTATAGGTAAGTAATATAAGGCATAAAATTTACATATTTTTTATCCTCTTCAGAACCAATCCAGAAAGAAAAAATATTGGACTCCAGTAACATTAATAATTAGTGGAAGAATAGAGCTACTCATTGATTTTACCATGGCTGCCTGATTGTTTGTCCCCTTCATCTTTTCCACATTTTTTGATATAGGAGGTTGAAATTCGAATATCACTTGCTGTATGTTACTTCATTGTTTAATTTGGTTTTTATAGCCCACTGAGATCGGAGTTACGGGGGTGGGATTTGAAGGGAAGTATCTGCTCTGTATGATATACAGGGTGGTTTGGGTATAATAAAATTGTGGAAATCAGGTTGTGCATAAAAATATCATATGAGCATAGGTCTTATTCCAATTAGGTACAAAATTACAATATATCAAAGTTTTATTATTGTAGTAGAAAATAGGTAAACAAAACACATGTGATGAACTTATAATTAAGGATTAAGGAAGAAGCAAGTTTCTTAATGCAGGTACATTGTGTTTCCCACACTGAGCATTGGGAGAGAACTATTGATACATGATGTTATGCATCATTTTCAGCATTTTTTAATGCATCAATATTGAGATGATGGCTTTGATGTGCTTTTCTATTGATTGTGCACTATTATATCACTCTCGGTGCTTCATGTCTCAATGAAACTTAGAAAACTGGCAATTATTAAACTCTACCACCCGTAGTGCTTCGTGTCTTAATGGCTAATGGCTCTCGCATTTAGCATCACCTCACATGCCTGTGGCACATGCTCTAACTAAATGAAACATACTCCCTAGTTATTGCAAGTAGGCTGTTGCCTCATGTCCAGTTATAGTTCGGAACAGGTAACCTTGCAATGAAGGAACAAGTACAGTCGAGCGTGGAATCAATAAGGAAGAGGGGGTAGGTAATAAGAAAAACTTACTCTAAAGACAGGACAAGTGCTTGTTATAGAATTATATGGATATACTGTAGTTCACGTGATCATATATAAACATTTAAAACTAATCGCTTCATCTAACTTCTTGGAAGTGTGTGATTTGAATAGCGACGACGTGGAAACTGGCATGGTAGCCATAAGATATAGTTCCAAGAAGGTGTCTACACATTAGTTATTAAATAAAAATTATGAAAAGGCCTGTAAAGTGATGCATTAAGTTTATAAAAAAAAGAAGAGTAAATAATTTTTAATTATGTATATTTTTATATAATTATATTTAAAAAAATGCTAGGAACTATATTTCAGCCACGCATGCCCATGGTCTTTTTGCTGCCTGTACCTGTTCTTGCAAGAGTAACCTGTTCTGAACTATACTTATAGGTGGCTAATATAAGGCATGTTCAAATGAAAGTGATTCGGGCTGTAGCGCGTGAGCACGTGAGTGTGCAGACACGAGGCAAACGGGTGATTGTTGGCGTATCGTCTGCTTGTTCTGATAAGCACTGCTGTGGGAAGTTACGTTAGGCTTATGCTCATATTTTGTTTGTGTTACAATGGACCCTCCTAAACTAACCAGCGAGCGGTGATAATGTTTCTGACAGTTGAGGACATTCCACCAGTTGACATTCATGCTCGGACGTTGAATGTTTATGGAGAAGCATGTGTCTCGATGTTTCGAAAGCAACCGTGGTGCGTTGGGCCAAAATGTTCCATGATGGTCGTGTGGAAATAGCTGATAAACCAAGTCCGGGCCAAGCAAACGTGGTCATGACCGATCAATTGAAGGCAGACATTCATAAGTCAATTCGTGAGGACAGGCGGATCAGCATACGGTCACTTGCGAAGGATCACAACGTCAGTATTGATTCCGCATATGTTGTAGTGAAAAGCCTGGGATATGGCAAGGTCTGTTGTCAGTGGGTACCCCGAATGCTCACGGAAGACAACAAAGAGCTGGGTTTCGGCTGCTGTTTGGATCACCTGGAACGTTACAGTCGTGAGGGGGAAGCCTTTTTGAAGAAGATTATCGTGGTAGGTGAGATCTGGTGCCATTATTGGGAACGCTTCGGGAAGGTATCCACAATGCAGCCCAAAAAATTCAATTCGCATAGTTCGGCCAGGAAGGTTATGCTTACGCGTTTCTTTGATTCCGATGGTCCTCTGCTTTTGGAGTTTATGGAACCCAAAACCTGTATTAATGCTATCACATACCCCAAGACACTGCAGAACTTGCATCAAGCTGTGAAAAACAAGCGTCCTGGTAAGTTCAGTGATGGGGTGATCCTCCTCCAGGACAAAGCTAGGCCACATCTTGCGAGACTGGTGCTGGAAGCAATAATCAAAATGTGGTGGCAAGTTTTGCCACAACCTCCTTATAGCCCGGACCTCTCACCATGTGTTAGCCGATTGACACCCCAGTGGGAGTTCTGTATTGCGGCAGGTGGAGATGTTTTTTTAGAACTGCGCGTCAATAATAGTGATTATAAGATGTTCTTCTTTCATATAAACAAAGGTTAATATTAATACTTTCATTTAATCCGTCTCAGTGCCCTTTGAATCACCTTCATTTGAACATGCCTTATGCTTTGCACCTCAGGACAACAACTGAGTATTGAAATGACTTCATATGAGTAGTCCTCATTAAGGATTTTGCCTTTCCCTAATGTCTCTTATAATTAGCATTTATTTAAAAGCATAAGAGTACGATTTACTTACTTACTTACTTACTTACTTTTCAAACCCGCTTATCCGTTAGGGTCGCGGGGGCAGCAGCCCTATGGAGGATCTCCAGCGATCGCGATCTTCCGCCATCAGGCGCATGTCCTCCCTGGTAATATCCAAGCGACTCGAACCCAGATTCTCCAGGTAGTCTAGCCACCTGGTTCTAGGCCGACCCCTTGGTCTCTTACCCACCGGCTTGGAAAATAACAACTGCCTAGGAAGACTAGTTTGCGGCATCCGAATCACGTGGCCATACCAGCGCAACTGAGACCTCTCAATGCGGAGAAGTAGCGGCTCAACACCTAAAGATTCCCTTATTGTATTGCTGTACACTCTATCTAGTAGGGTAACACCTGCAACACCTCTCAGAAATCTCATTTCGGCCGCTTGTACCCGCGATCGCACTCTTTCGGTCATTACCCAAGCCTCATGACCATAGGTGAGAATGGGGACAAAGATGGATTTGAAGACGGAGAGCTTAGCTTTGTTACTCAGCTCGCGTTTCGTTACCACTGATCGCCACAGTTCACGTCTGACACAGCTTGCTGCACCGATCCGAGCATCCAATTCTTTCTCCTGCCGTCCATCACTCGTGAATGCAATCCCGAGATACTTGAATTTCTCCACCTGTCTCAATGAGGCTCCACTAACATGGAGAGCGCACTGAGCAGGCTGTCTTGAAAGGACCAGAACCTCGGTTTTAGCCACACTGATCTTCATCCCAGCTTCTTCACATTTGGCTGCAAGCCGGTCTAGTGCATGCTGAAGGTTCGTGCGAGAAGACCCAAGGAGGACAAGGTCGTCAGCAAAGAGCAACCTCTCCACCAGGCAGTCGCCCACACAAACACGCTCATCGCCTCGGCTGCCCCTGTCTATCCAGTCCATAAAGATAATGAACAAGATGGGCGACAGTACGCACCCTTGGCGGAGTCCAACACCCACGGTGAACGGTCTTGACTTAATGCCATTTATCCGGACACACATCTCAGAGCTTTCGTACAGAGACATGATAGCAACCAGTAATTGCCCATCCACTCCATACTCTTGCAACACTTGCCAGAGCTTCTCCCGAGGAACTCTGTCATATGCTTTTTCGAGGTCCACAAAGCAAGCGTAGACCTCTTTTGCATACTCCCAGGATTTCTCAAAGATTTGCCTTAGAGCAAAGATGTGATCCGTCGTGCTTCGGCCAGGTCGGAAACCACACTGCTCCCCTGACAGTTTGGAGTCGACTATTTCCCGACTTCTCTTCTCCAGACACTTAGCGTACACTTTCCCATAATATAACAAATTTTCAAAAGAGTACGATTTAATATAACAAATTTTCAAAATGTGCTTCATGAACTTGAGTACACACATAACATGTACAAATCATCAAATCATAAACACCATAACGTCCATCTTGGAGCCCCCCCCCCTCCCCGCCCCGTTACCATGCTGTTTTTGATTTTGACTCTTCTTAAAGGTATTTGCTACAACAATCTTGTTTAAAATTATGTAAGTGTTTGAACATAGATTCATTGTTTCTCGCTAAAATAAAATAAAATATAATACAACACTTCTTATCATTACTTAACTCTGTTAGTAGATAATTGTTATCGCAGCACATAATTTTGGAGAAAAAAGGCGACGATCACTTGTGGAAAAAATAAAAAGACTTTTACAATAATGTCAAAAAAGGGGGGGGGGCAGTCTTCCTTTTTTATATGCACTCATCTGAATGACTTAAGCAGTGAAACCTTTGATACCTACTACCCGTTAAACGAGCTTCCTAGAAACTTGGCTTATTTTCTACTATATTTCATAGGTGATCAAAAAGGAAAGTGGCTTCCTGATGAACTGTAAATGAGATATTTTATTAAGAAAAAGAATGTAATGTCAAATGGCAAATGATAGTCTCTATCTGAAACGTCAGCTGATTTTAGGATTTTACCATTCTGAGTCCAATTTTAATGTGAAAACTAGTAAGCAGATAAATGACACAGTAGATTTCAGATTGCACAAGGCCTTCGAGATTAACAGTTAGTCTAGAAGGCCTGTTCAGTAAGAGCCTAACAGCTGGTGCTGGTATCGCAAAAGTCTGCATTAGACACATTTTGGGGGAGAATTCTTAAGACCAGTCCTTTCTATTGATTCTTTTCTTGGCTAAGTGTCTCTTTCGTGTGGATGTAAGTAAACGTTCAAATCAAATAGTCAAATGCTAAATTTTTCTTTGTTTGTGATTTGGATTTTGTTGTTTCAACGTAGGATTGATAATGGCTTTTAATTCTGATTTCTGTAGTTTACAAATTTATTATAGATTCAGATGAATGTAAAATCGAAGGGACCTGTGACCAGATTTGTATAAATAGTCAGAAAAACCATACGTGTAACTGTGTTCAAGGATATTTGAAAGAAGACTCTCGTTGTATTGGAATTAATGGTAAGAAACTTGTAAAAACTTGACGATGTTTTATATTAAATTAGTAATAAAGCTAATCTTAATTTTTCACAAGTACAAAATCTGTGTTTCATACAAAACAAACAAAAAGGTGCTAGGACTGCAATAAGCTATATTGCTTTCCTATTTTCTGTCTCTCTTTTCGTCTTATAATATATACCGTATAAAATATATTATGCAAACTTTAAACATTTTTTGCAATCATTGGTACCAGATAATGTAAAGTATTTTAAATTTTATTATTATTTTTTTTTTTTTTAAAGAACCACCTGATCAAGATCCAACTATAATATTTTCAAATGCTATGGATGTCCAACATATCTTTATAAATGGATCACTGGTACCTGGAAATAATACTTACAAAAGTCAAGATACCTTTGCAATGGATTTTGATCATAGAAATAGCACTGCTTGTTGGGTAAATAAAATCTTAAACAATTCTTCAATGCATTACAATATTATGGATAGTGGTTCTGCTTGTCTCTTTTCTTTTCTTTTAATATTTTTAAAAGACAATAACACATGCACGTGCAAAATTATTTATCAATTCTCGTAAAATGGAAATTACATTCACTGAACGACCAATTTATTAGAGGCGCCTCTAATAATCGGCTTCCCAGTGACACCCAAACAATGGAACAGGTCGAAGCGGTATATAAAGTGGATGCATTGGATCACAAGTTGCAGTCAGCAGCAGAAGTGGACTGAATATGGGTAAATCTCCAAGCACTTGACCGACTTTGAACGAGGCATGATCGTTGGAGCTCGACGGGCGCAGTTGAGAATTTCGCAAACCACAAACTTCCTCGGGTTTTCCTGTGCAACAGTGTCAAGGGTATTCCGTGAATGGCAGTTATGCCAAAAAACAACCTCCAACAAATACAACTTTGGATGAACAAGGCCAATAGCGACTGGCACGAATCATCCACAGCAACAGGATGGGAACAGCCCAACCAATTGCAGCGCAATTCAATGAGGGAGCATCCCAACCCATTTTGGAGCACACGGTGCGGCGTACCTTGCACCGAGCTGGGTTTAACAACAGGTGGCCAGTACGGGTACTGTCGCTGTCACCGCAAAATAGGAAAGCGCGCACACAGGCATTGCCACTGGACACTGGATGACTGGAAGAAGGTCGCCTGGTCCGACGAATCACAGTTCCTACTTCATCATGCGGACGGCAGACTGCGCATCTGGCACTGACAGCACGAGGCCATGGACCCATCCTGTCAGCAGACAACCGTACAGGCGGGTGGAGGAAGAGTGCTGGTCTGGGATGCCTTCTCTTGGGTCACACTGTGTCCTCAGATATCTGTAGACACATCCCTGAATGCGACACACTACCTGAATATTGTTGCTGATCAGGTGCACTCGTTCCCTGTGTTCCCTGGTGGTGAATATGATGACTGTGTTCCCTGGTGGTGACGAACAGTTTCAGCAGGACAATACTCCCTGTCACCGTGCTCTGAGGACCATGACACGGACTTCCACCTTCTTCAGTGGCCAGCTCGGTCGCGCGATCTCAACCCAATTGAGCATTTATGGGATGAATTTGAGAGAACCATCCGACGCATTGCTATTTGCATTTTCACATGGGCTTTTTAAGGTATTGACTAATCAGAGCAAGACATTCGAACTATGAACATTGTAATGAAGGGATAATTTAACCGAGGGAACGTAAAATTAGTTCGTTAATCTGAAATGTACGTTAATTTGAACAAACTGAAACTTTTGAACATTAAAACACCTAGATTTCGGCCAGGGATTTTAAATTTGTACGTTATTTTGAAATATATGGTAAAATGAGGTATGGTGAAACGGGAACAGGCAATTAATCAATCTTTTACTGTACCGGCAATTAATCAATCTTTTCTAGTTTCATTAAATTTGCCCATTGTTAGTACTGATAGGTTCTTATGTTTCACAATTTGTGTTTGCCTGTCTGTTGGTGCTCTAACATTAGAATGTTTGCAAAGTTTCGAATTCTCTTTTCGGCTCTACAGAACTAAGGGCAAAAACTGAGTTCAATCCTTATCAAAATTGGTGAATTGGTTCCAGATCAAAACGTCAACAGACTCACGGGGCACAGTTTTTCCAATACAATTCCTAGCGTTTGTGTTGATCAGTGCGTTTTCTAATTCTCTCTTTGCCATCAATTTGCCTACAAATTCAGAAAGCACTGCGTTATTCAGAAAGTTGAGAAATTCAGGAGGGCATTGCAGTACAATTTTGTATAACTTCTGTATGCATTGACGATAGCCAAAAAAGATGCTAGATGTTATGGGGGAGAGCTGCTCATAGTGCAGATCTGCCTCCTACCACTCAGCTGGTCATTTAGCACGATCAGAGGTGGGGAAAAAAGTAGCCCTTGTACTTTGTTAATGTCCTTCATACACTGAAAAAATATCCACTTTAGAACTCCATTAAATCTTTTTAATTCATTTATCTCTGTTCATTTTATTGAAGCTGCTTGTTTTATCTTGAGGTTCTCCATTAAATAGCTAGCCTCCAAGCAATAAATTATATATTGGATTGGTAGAGACAATGGATATGCAACGCTTTCAACCTAGAACCTGGACTTTGCAGCTTAATAAACTATGTTATTTTTCTCTGAGGGGACACCAGTCTTTCTTGTCTTATAGAAACATAACAGAGATGGTTTTCACATATGCATCTTGTTAGGTTTGCATGTGCTTGTTTTAATTGGGAATCAAGTTAAGCTATGTCACTTCATAAAGTATTTCCAACACATTGTAACGGCATGTATCATTGCCTTAAATTATTTAAGCAGTTTGAATTTTTATTTATATTTTGTATTTATGTTTTCCATTTAATTTTTAGATCAACTATCAAGGAAGTTTGAGTGCTTTACGTTGTGGTCAGGTTTATAACCTGTCAAATAGCTGGGATATCAATCCTCCAAGCAGGTTCTTACTTGGAAGTAAGTATTTTGTTTCATTAATCAGATTGAAGCGTTGAAGTGGAGTTTATTATAAATATTAGTGATATAAAGTGATGGCCAAAAGTCATGGGAAGGCACTGAAAGTGATGTTAATAGCAAGTCGCAGCAACACGTCGAGATATGGATTCTATGAGTTGTTGGAACCATTCTGGAGAGATATTGACTCATGCATAACTGAGCACAGGCCATAATTGACCATATCTGAGCCACATGCTTGCTTGACACAACCTTGTTGACATGCAATATCCATAGCTTCATGGGCATATGCCACACTCTGACGCATCTGTGAGCTCAATACAACTGAAACTGGATTCATCTGACCATGCTATATGCCACGATTGTTCCACGGTCTAGTGATGATGTTTGCAGGCCCATGCGAGTCGTTGAGCTCTGTGTCTGAGGTGTCAGCAAAGGGACATGAATCATCATCAACTGCTGAATTCTATGTGGTGCATTTGTCTCCGTACAGTCTTAGTAGAAATGGGTTCGTGAAGCCCCACATTCAAATCGGCAGTGATCTGACTTACAGTAGACTGTCAATCATCCCATAAGGCTCTGCTGAGGTGATCTGACATCCGTTTGTCAGATACTTGTGGTCGTCCTGTGCTTCGGTTTATGCATGTGGAAACATTGTCTTTTCGATATTGAAGATTCACCCTAGACACAGTTGACCTTGGAAACTGAATTCTTTTGTAATCTCCACTATGCTAAGACCCATATGTCTTGCACCGATTATTATCTCATGTTCAAAGTCGTTTAACTCGCAACATGCTGCCATGTTCACTACACACCTGTCTCTCACATACTGCTCAGATATACAACAATGAGTGGTTAGGAAATAATAGTTGATGATGTAGCAAATATAAGATACAATCAATTAAATTATAAAAGATCAAAACTCATTGTAAACAACATCTTTATTGTAAGTGACATATCTATTTCAAATTTAAAAAAAGCAGCTTCTATTATTATCCTCATCATAATCTGAAGAAGCTGTGTATAAAAGGTGAAACCACTTGTTAGTTATCTTTTCCAATAAATATGTATTGTAAAGTACCTGTCTTTTTCACTAAATGATACAACATAAGGACTTCACACAATCTATAAGAAATCGTTGATGTTGCATTGGTTGGTTCCTATCAAATATTGCAAACATTCATCCACGTATCAAATAAAAATTGGACATCATAAGTTGCTTTTCAAATTTATGTATAAAAACTTCTGCAAGAATGGGACTTGGACAATGACTGATCGGGGTGCTTGCAATCATATGAAGTAATTGCCATCAAATTGAAAAATCGTTGTAAACTCGGACTTTTGTAAAATTTTATGTGACCATGTGCACATTGTTTTCCCATGGATATCTTACAATTTGTATAACTTTTTGTACAGATTAAAAACGTTTGTTGGACTGTATATATCAAATATTTGATTTAGGGTTTTTCTCCAATATTTTTTCCTCCATACTCTTTTTCCCCAAATACAACTTTTTCTGATAAATTATCTTAATATTGTTTATTTCTTTTGCTTATTTGCAGCGGTTAGCCAGTTAGCACGAGACTGGATTGCCAAGAATTGGTATTTTCTTGATGACGACCTTGAAATGATATTTGTATGCAACAATTCAATGGAAGTCTGTATCACCTTGATGGATGTAGCACTGAGCAAACCAAGAGGAATTGCAGTAGATCCTACAAAAGGGTATTGTATTTTTTTTTTTTTTTTTTTGGACCTTTTTGTTAAATTTTTTGCAGATGTATTAATTTTCACAATAAAATGTTGAAATGCAGCGGAGTCATATTCGGCAAACTTATTTCTGTTGTTTTCACTATTACAAAAGCATTAAATTTGAACATTATTTTGAAATATACGTTAACGTGAGGTACATTGTAACGGGATTTTACTGTACATTCAAATTGGCATTCTAATGAAAATATCATTTGAAAAACATTATTGTCTACATTAGGCATTTGAACGAAATAAAGTTTAATGATTTCTAACCTATTCATTTTCTTTTCAAAGTTTTGTTAGACCCTAATTGATCCGGTATTTTCTCTTTTGTTTTTGATGATTGTTGATAGTATCGACAGCAGGATATTGAATTCTTTAGCAAGATCAGATTTTTTTTAACCGAGGAATCCCATGGATGGTCTAAAATGTTCCATTTCATTTCTACTGTTAGTGGATTCAACTTAGGTTTCTTCAAATTTTGGGCCATGATTTCAGTGGATAGATTTTGAAGAATGTTTTATGAATAGACATGTGTTCTTAAATACAGTCTCATTTCTAAAACAACTCAGTCTGAATTGTTACCATTTGTTTCATGTTAATCTGATTCACTTACTGTAATCTGAATGGCTTCAGTTTACGTAATCTGAAGATGCTTAATCAGAGATGCACTTGATAATTCTTTGATGGTCATCCCACATGACTTTTTTTTCCTCCTAACGTTTCTTGGCTAAAATATATTAGATTATCTGGAATTAATCAAAAAATACTTTGACTTTACCGACAAAATTTCTTTCATAAATTCATGTAAGAGAGGGGATTTTGAATTTATTTTGACTTCAATGGAATTTTGACTGAACCAACTTTGACTTAAGCGTGCTTTCTACATTCATAAAACAACAGCAGAAACCACAAAGCAGAAAAATTTTATGATGTCACTTCCTGCTTTCGTCTTTCTGTCTGACAGAAAACTGTATTTTTGAGTTGGGTTGAGTCATAGCCTACAAAGATAAGAGTTTTCTGTCGGGCAGAAAGACAAAAGCAAGAAGTGACGCCATAAAATTTTTCTACTTTTATGGTTTCTGACGTTGTTTTTATGCATGTGTGACCCATGCTTTTCATGGATTATACTGTATATGCATTGAAAAACAATTGACAGCATTTTAATGAGGTTTTGCTAATCAATATAATTTCCTCCCTCCTCTTTTATAGGTTCATGTTTTTTACTGAATGGGGAGCACGCAATCCTGCGTTAGAGAGGGCTAAGCTGGATGGTAAAGACCGCAAACCTCTGGTAGATCAAAAAATTGTGTACCCTTATGGCGTTGCAGTAGATTACCCAAATGAACATGTATATTGGGTTGATACATATTTGGATTACATAGAAAGAGTAGATTATGATGGGAAGAATAGACTAACAATCATTAAAGGATTTCCAGTAAGTAATCATTTTTCTTTTTTTTTAAATAATCAACTTTTAAAATTTTTCTCAATACAACAGGATACTTTTTGTGAAAGTAAATATAATGGTGGAAACTAAGCAATATAATGTTTCAAAGTGTACATTACAGTTTTGATAATCTGACATAGTGGTTTACAGTAGCTATGGAAGTCAAATAAGTTAATATGAATTTTTAAAATTATCTGATGATATGTTAACTCAAAAGTTAACTTTTTAATTAGAAATATTACCAAGAACAGATGAAGGCAGGCTGATATTGTTCTTGATATTACCCTACCTTCATCTGTTCTTGATATTACCCTAAGAAACGGGCCGCTTTGAAAGTTTAATAGATAAGCAAACATGTCTTAAATTTTTTATTTTCATTGTATACACAAAAAAAATTCATATAGAGGCTTAAAGGTAACTTTTTTATTTAATGAAATTAAAATGAAGAACGAAAATTAAATTTAATATTGAAATATATCCAATGGGCGCCTATTTCCCAATGCTATTCCTACCCACGAGCCCACCCAAATGTTAGGAGCGCTGCTTCAAGGTCACTACTATCGAAATGCTGGCTGTCCATTCTCTGTTATTCTGTGGTTATAGTATAGGGACGGTAACTGAAGATTCCTGGTTCGAATCCAGGCCATGGAATTTTCTTTACTATTTTTCACTATTTATTTATTAATATCCAGCGTAAAAAAAAAACCCTCTTAGGCCTATTTTCCAGTTACAGTTCCATATATGTATAAGGATCGGTCATAAAAATTTTATTCTTGCTAAGAAAAAAATAATGCATGAAAACAAAAGTTGGCTGTGAGCTTAGTCCTTCTCTAAGGCAACACATTTTTTTTCAAACGATAGATGAGCTGGTGGAAACAGTCTTTGAAGAAGCCTTCTTTTTGTCTCTTGAGGAAGAGTTCCACCTCAGTAAACACCTTGTTGTCGTTTTTGAAATGTCTGCCACAAAGTGAACAATAATTGGAACAACTGCACCATCTCAACCCATGGCTGATGTGAAACTTCTGTACTATGGACTCGAAGATAATTCGTTGATCTTTGAGGATCAGGGACTTCATTTGTCCCACAATTTCTCGTTCTTCACTGAAAGCGTGGCTTGTTTGGCCACTCTGAAAGCGTGGATGCCACTTTGCAGCTGTGTCATGTGCTGGAGCATTGTCACTATATACAGCAAACAGTTCATCGAGTATCTCCTTTGCATTTTTTCCCTTCAAATGTAGGAGATGCAGGTACTTCAATTTTGTCAACTGACAATGGAATCCCTCGAGCATGTATGTCACAGGTTTCTACCAAATTGAAATACGTTACTCATCTGAAGCTACTATAGATGCTTGCAAAATAAGAGTGTGACATTTTGTTTCTTTCAAAATAAACCACGAAAACGAAAAAATTTGAGCATACATAACCATACAAAGACTCCATTGTTAAAGCGGATAGGCTATGTGGGATTGCAACTAACCTTTAAAATTGACCTTCAAAATTGACAAAATATGGGTGAATATTTTCATACAAGAATACAAATGTTATGACCGTCTGTCGTAAAATAAGAGTTTAATGAATTCAGCTATTAACTGGATATTTATTTCTGAAATTGAATTTTTCTCCTTGCAGTTCAATTTTAGGCTTTTTAGATTTAAATTATAAATTATGAATTTTTTTTTCCAAATTGTGATTTAGGTGCAGAATTTGTACGGAATCACAATATTTGAACAGAACCTTTATGTAACAAGTTGGCGTGACAACAGCATTTTAAGAGTGAGCAAATACAATCATAGTAATTTTGAAACAATTCGAAGTAACCTCAGTCGTCCGTTTGCTATTCATGTTTTTCACCGTCAAAGGCAGCCTCAAGGTAACTGTTTATTTATTTTTTTTTTTATTGGCCTACCACTCACTAAGAGTCATGGCCTATGTGTTCGTTTCCAAAACTCAAATTTTTTTTCTTCTGAACTCGACTTAAAAACTCATGATTCGAAAAGATATGTTGAAATTTTGAAAAAAAAAATTTGTCTGTCCGTATGTATGTGACCAATTTTGTGCAGCTAACTCCTCTGAAACAGGAAATAGCAGAACCGAATAAAAATTACACATACTTAGAAAGTACCTTAAATTGTGCCGTGGTGTATTTTTGATTAAATAGTTCTATGTAGCACTCGGACGAAGGGGATACAAATGTTGCTATAAAATCACTGCATCTCCCCAAAAATTACTTTGAAGACGTAGTTCTTGCTAGGAAAGTCAAAAAAGCAAAGAAATTGAGTTGGATTTATTTATAAACAAAGAAAGGTTTCTGTTTTTAAGTATGTTCTTGTCAATTCATAATTTTTTTTAATTACTCCTATACGTAACGACCACTTTTGCTTGGTCCCGTGAAGGATAGTTACAGGCAGATTTATTATTTATATAATTTGTAGGGTATTCTTTTAGAAGAGTGAGAAGAAAACATTTTTGATAATAAAGGAAACTATTTTCTAAGGTTTTGTACGTTCAAAAGAAAAGCTGCAACAACAACAACAACAATGATAAACAACACCCATCCCATTCCCCTTAAAGGACAAACTAAGAAAAGTTGAAATTCTCATTACAAAGGAAAAGTTTCAAACAATATAATTCTTGTCCTTATTGAAGTGAATGTCCCTTTTATCTTTGATTACCTTTTTATTATTACCGTAATTTGTGGTATATAAAGCGCATCTAGTTTTTGTTTTTTTTTGGTTTTAGGAAAAAAAATCTCATGTATAATGTGCATCCATGTATTATGCGTATCCAGGTTATTATAAACAAATAAGTGCCCATTGGCTTAGAGCTTTGCATACCAATATAAGTATTGCACTTGGTATGATGACTCACAATAACATGTATTCAATTTTGAATTAAGAATTACTTTTTTTTTTTTTTTAAGAATAAATAAATTTTCATGTAGGCCTAGAAATTTTCACATCAAATTCGGAATATTATGCACACTTTTTTTATAATGTGCAGTGGTGAAGATTTTTTAGCTTTTATCTTGTATACTACGCGCATTATATACCAAAAATTATGGTAAAACATTCTTAATATTAATTTTTGTTGAAGAAAATATTATTTGAATTTTTTAAACTTACATTTTCCATTTTATATTACGTAAATTCTTCTTTAAATTATAACCATTTCAATTTTTAGCCAATCATACATGTGCTATTAATAATGGCAACTGCGATCATATCTGCATTCCACTTTGGAAGAACACAAAGCCTATAGCTCAGTGTTATTGTAAAGCCGGTTTTCGTCTTGTGAAGGGAACAAAATGTGGAGGTAAGAAAAATTAAAACAAATTAAAACCCAAATTGATCTTTTCATTATGGCAGATGGACTGTAAATGTTCACTTTGCCGTGATAAGTTACCCTATTTTGAAACTGAAACAGATAGAATCTGTTTGTTTTTTGTTCACATTATTTTAAACTATTAGGAAAAAACCCATTAATTTGCAGTTAATTGCCACGTGTTTTTTGTTTTTTGCATTTGTTGAATTCAATTGTTGCTCCTGCGTTTTTTATCCTTTTCAGTTCAATTAATTGGGTGATTTTATTGTTGCTGTGGTGTTTTTCATGTTTGGCACGAAGTGATATCACATATTTAGTTTCTGGTGGCGGACTTTTATTGTCTTTGGTTGTGAAGTGTCTTGTTTATGGATTTAGGCATTGGAGGGCATGTTTTTGCCATTTTTATTCCTGTCGTGCAGTAGCTGTTGCCTTCGCAACCACATGTAATTGCCATGTTGCGGTTATTTCGAGCTATTTGTAGATTTCTGAATTTCTTATTTCCTCTTACTGGATAATCAGCCATTGTCGAAAGGAACCCTGTTTTAAAATTAAGCCAGAGTTTTTTGTGCATTCTGGTGTTGGTTGGGTTAACTTTTAATCATAAAATGAGCTCCCATAACTTTCTGGCAGCCATTTCTGTGACCAATAAAAAAATTCAGTCCGAGTATTGTTGGCAACCCCCTGCAAGCAACAACCAGGGGTTTGTATGTCTTTAGGGGTGCTTGAGCACTCTCGGAAACAGTGATTTACCCCCACAGTGATTTACCATCGAGAATGGTAAAAATTTGCTGAAATTTTAAGGTAGTTAAAGTTTATCTTAGATAAGCTCTCTCAACAGACAGCGGGTAGTTCCAGTGAGGGCAGTTTCAGACTTGTTTGCGTCATCTGAAAAAACACAGCTTCCTGAAAAAACGCGTGGCAAAAACGTGTGGCAATCAACTACAAATTAACCGGAAAGACTCATGGCATTAAAGATCCAAATATTAGAGCAAACATTTTTTAATAAATGAGATAAAATCATACCAAAATAGTTGTTCTCCATATTCTGTTTTTTTTCTGTATTTTTTTTTAATGTAGTTGCAAAACATTCTCAGTTTTTACTGTATGGAAAGGGTCGTCCAGGAATGATTAAAGGCATTTCAATGGGCGTTGGTGATAACCAACAGGAAGTAATGGTTCCAATTACTGAACTTGCTCGTCCAACTGCTATTGATTATGATGTAGCAACTCAGTACATCTATTACTCTGATGTACAAAGATTTGCTATTGAACGCCAGAAATTAGATGGATCAGGAAGAGAAAATGTCATTGATAAAGGTAAGAATGCTTTAATTTGAAGCATATTTCTTTTTCTTTATTTATATTTCAAGAGGGGAAAAGGATTTATAATTTACATTTTGACACTTACTAAAATTTTAATGTTCTAATTACAGTAAATACTTTTATATTTTCCAAAAAAATTTTTTAACTTTCTTAGGGCCATCCATAATTTATGTAACACAAAATTGGTTCCATTCCTCCCTCCTCCTTCTAATGCATGTCCAGACCCCCTCTCAATAATGATTTTCAAAAGTCGTATAACGGGGCCGTACAGGGCTGTAGCCCCCCCCCTCCCCCAAATTGGCCACTATCTCAACTAAATCTGTATTTTGATGTTTAATAAAGAATTCTGTATGTAAATTTCCAAAAAGATAAGTTATGCTTTTTTATGTGGTTGAAACTGCATGACTCGTGGTTTTTATTAAATACAACAATTTAGTGTAGTCATCGATTGTAGCGCGCCCAGAAAAATTCAGGGGGATTCCTACAATCGATGACGTCAAACAATGAGTCATCCAGTTTCCACTTGAAAACAATTGATTGTCGCATCTGTGTAATAAGTAATCTGTGGTAGTCCTAAGGCAGCCACCAGTTGACGCCTAGGATTATTAGCTGTGGGATCACTGAGGACAGAAATTTAGTGGAATTCTAGTAGATTTTCTTCAAGTTGTTAGTGGAAAACCATACTCCGCTGTTGGCGACACTGATTTTGAGTGGAGCAATGAAAATTGCAGAAATGAAAATTCCCTTGGTGTCTAACAATAAGAAACTTAACAAGAATATAGAAATATGTCCAAATGAGAAATTCATTTGTCCTTAATTTAAATTTAAATATAACAAGGAAAAAAAATCAGTCCTAGACACACACCTTGTTTTTCACGAATAAGAATATTGATTATAAATTGTAATAATTGTAATCCTCTGGGTGCTTGTATCACAGAGGATCTACATACCGGAAACTGTTTATCGGAATCTTGTAGAAAGTATACTGTGATGTAATTTCAGCACATGGAGACCCAACAAGATTAAATAAATTACGGTATCACTTTTCACATCCTGTGTACTATCTGTTCCATTGTTATAGGATAGTGTACACCAAGTTTAAATTTCTGTAATAATTCTGCTTTCTGCATTATTGATAATGATGAATGCTTCCTTCTCTTTTTTTTCACTGTTACCTGTAGAGGCATTTGCAGTTTTCTTTGATATTTGTACAGAAATTCAAAGTATAAAGCAAGGGAGGAAAAAACTATGGACAGTACTGCAACAACAAATATAAGTGCTGAATCACACCTGACATTTAATGCAAATAGCATAACATTTTATTTTTATTTATTTTTATTTATTAGTACTGATAATCCAATACGTCCATCCAGGGCCTGTATGGCTAGAAGCCGACGAGTTGGGTCCCTGGATGAACCTGGATTAACGACTGCTGTATGATGGCCACAGCAGCCGGGGGGGGGGGGGGGAAAAGATCGTGAATCACGGATGGTCGCCCATCCAGTGACTAGCCGTGCCTGATGTTGCTTAACTTCACAGAAGTTGTGTTTCAGTGAAATCCCACCAGGCCACGGCCTCCTCCTGGTTATTTCATTATTTCATTATTGGTTAGTCTGGTTGCATTAATGCATTTTTTACCATAATGCAACCAGACTGGCCTGTAAATACCGATCTGCATTTTTGCTGGAAGTAAATCTTGGCAGATCTGATGAAATGGTGCCTAGTGTCATTTTTGGTTGTACTTGTACTTCTGAATGTGTGTAATATAAATTTGGGAAACTTTGGATAGTACCTCACACATTTTTAATGGAAGTAAAACATGCAATCCTTAAAAGAATTATTTTTGCTTTTTTTTTTTTTTTTTTTTTTTTTTAAATAATTTAAAAGAAATTCTTCTCCTCTATTAGGCTTAAATAATTGTGATGGTTTGGCTATTGATTGGATGGGCCGTAATTTATATTGGACTGATGAAGGTCTGACTGCTATTTATGTGACAAAGTTGGAAAATGTAACCTTGAAAAGAATGTTGGTCCATGGAAACATGTCTCATCCAAGAGCAATTGTTGTTCATCCTAAAAACGGGTAAAGATTCTTTTTGTAGATCCTTATGTCTTCATTTAACGTAAGGTGCTATCAAAGTATATGAAATTTATTTTTATTATCGAGCATTTTGATTACTTTTTATATTTATTTTTATTTTTTTAACAGTTTCATGTATTGGACAGATTGGAGCAGTGATCATAGCTATTTGGGTGAACCAAGATTCGGAGGAAAAATTGAACGTGCTTGGATGGATGGCAGCCATCGAGAAGTTTTTATCGGTTCAGATTTACAGTGGCCAAATGGACTTAGTATAGATTATATGACCAAAAAATTATATTTTTGTGATGCATATTTGCATAAAATCGAAAGAGTTAACTTATTAGATGGTTCACAAAGAGAAGTAAGTTTTAATTTACTTACGATTTTTTTAATGAAAATATTAGTGGGCAATTTTTACTTAAAGTTAAATTTTGTAGTCACATACAACTTTCTTTAAAATGAAAGATATCAGTATTCACTTGGTATATAAAAATTTTCATTTTTGAACTCAAAATTAATAAAACATATGAAAAATTTTCATTTCCCTCTCCCCTCCAGACACTGTTTTTCTGGTTCTTATGATGCCATTGTGAATTACAAAATAAAGAGGGATGCAGAGGTGTTTCTGAACTGTGACGAATACGTGACTTCACACATTGCAACAAATGTTACAGTCACATGATTGGCAATTCATGTGTTTTTAATCATAGCTGCTTAATCTATGATAAGGAATATATCTATTAACATGGCAGAAATTATACAAAAATAAACAACCATGCATGATAGTTTTATGCTAACAGGATTTTTTTTAATGTATGCTTTCTTCGTGAAAATGTTAAAGATTCACTTGCAAATAACAACCCTCCCTTCTGTTGACCAGGGTCTCCCGGGGCCCTTTTGAAGGGGCGTGCCACCTGGCTGGTGTTCAATCCCTGTATAATGAAATGGCTGTATTTTCCTCCTTTTCTAATGAAATGAAATTCAAAATTTAGTTATTTCTTAACCGAATTTTGTTCTAAAATTATCAATTCAAAAATTGTTACACTAAAAAATAACTAACTATTTAAAGTGGCTAACTTATTAATTGCCACGTACCCTATAGGGCACTCACAAATAACCCCATATGTACAGGGTCGGGGCACATTAATATGACCACCTACTAGTATCCGGAATATCCACCTTTGGCGGCAAGCACAGCAGCTAGTCGACGTGGCAGAGAGTCAATAAGTCCTCGGAAGGTGGTTGCAGGTATCTGGAACCATTCGGCTATCAGTGCATCCCGTAATTCCATCACTGTGCGTGGTGGACGGTCCAGCTTGCGGACATGGCGATCGAGATGGTCCCACAAATGTTCAATGGGATTGAGTTCCGGGGAGTTTGGTGGCCATGGGAGTAGCTTGAATTCATTCTCATGCTCCTCGAACCAGTCGTGGATAATTTTGGCAGTATGGCAGGGAGCATTGTCCTGTTGAAAGGTGCCATCATCCTGAGGAAACACTGTCGACATGAAGGTGTGTACCTGGTCTGCGACGATCGTCAGGTAACGAACAGCATTCAGTGTACCCTCCAGCCGTATCAGTGGACTCAGACCATACCATGAAAACATCCCCCAAACAGCCACACCTCCCACACCAGCCTATCGTCTGCCAACGATGGTGTCGGGATGCCTGTTCTCAGATGCTTCCCGACGAATTCTCCATCGTCCGTCCACTCTGTTCACCAGAAACCGCGACTCGTCAGAGAAAGCAACCCTTTGCCACTCGGCTGAGGTCCAATGGTGACAGTCCATTGTGAATTGGAGGCGTTTTTGGCGATACACAGGCATCAACATGGGTGCTGTTACCATATGCCTGCTCCGGAGCCCCAATCTCAAGAGGGATCGTTGCACTGTCTTGGTGCTGACACGCCTAGTGGCCCCACTATTCATTTGCTGTGTCAGTTGCTCAACAGTGGCACGTAACCGATGCTCGCCTCTAGGATCGATGGCCCGTGGGGTTGCTCGAAACTGTCTGGTTCGTCCAGTCGCGGTACACCTTCACAATGGCAGCCCTAGAGCAGTTCACAAAGGTGGCCGTTTCTGAGATGCTGCCCCCCTTGGCTCGATAGCCAATGATCATCCCCTTTTGGAGGTCCGACAGGTCACTTGCTCTGCCCATGACGGCGACAATTGCTGTGTTAACGGATGCTACTACACGTCTGCTGTTGTCAGCTTTTAATGATATGCAATGATTTTTCATCTGCATACCATGGGACGTTCCAACATGTTCGAGGAGAGGTGGTCATATTAATGTGTCCTGACCCTGTATTTCCACTGGGTTCTAACTCATTTGTGCACACATAATGCTTTTTCTTTTGAGAAGCTAAACATTTAGCTCTCATTATAACATTTTCTTGATACTTAAAACATGAACACATGTATTAGAAAATATTTTCAAAATAAATAGTAAAAATGTCTCCAGCCAGTTTCTGCCTCAGAAATATCTCCAGCATTCATATGTTTGACTGCTCGGTCGAAACACCTGAAAATATTCATATATTTTTCGAAATATTACGTCCGGTAGCAAATTCATATTGTGTTCGGAAATGTTTTGCAAATCAATACTTACAAGATGCTGGCATCAACCTCCACGCGATTACAGTTAACCTGCTGATTTTGGTGGCTTATTATTTCTGCAATTGCTTCAGACTTTCGTAATTTACAAGAAGAGGTCAACAAAGTTACTTCATTATTAATTTTTATAACATCGTCTTTTTCAGCCTTTTTAAATCTTGTAGGCGATACATTTTCCACCGAAACGTACGCTAGCAATGGAAAAAATGAACGAACGGCAGTTTTTTGCCTGCCAGAAGCAGGTGCCGCGCAAGCGCGTGCCCTACCCACCTTCTTACAGAAAAGGGTCCGTTGTAGTGCTAATTTTTCCCTCTTGTATAATGCGGTGCCACAAATTTAGATGCTTTTTTCAGGTCAAAATTTTTCACATTATAGCAGATACTTAGATAAATTGAGTTTTAGTCCGTTTTCTAGGAGGGTCATTTGTTTCTTGTTGAACTCATTGTTAGGTTGAGTACATGATTCTGGAACGTACTAACCTATTTTATCCATGATGCTAGTATAATACTAAACAGACTACTTAACTATGAAATGATCTCACTCTGAGAAATTGTTGTACAGTAGTTTATTTCAAACACGTCGACAATAAAGATTAGTTAGCATATTGCTTAAATAGTCCAGTGCTGTTGTTCTTTTATATCCATAAATAATTTTAAATAAAAAATCAAAACATTTTGTATGTAGCCTTTTTTACTGTTATGTAGTGTCTGTATTATTTAACCATTTTATTTATTTTTTGAAGGTTCTGTTTGAAGGCGAAGGCTTAGATCATCCTTATGGTCTCGTGCACTATGACGATTACTTGTTTTGGACAGAGTTTCAGAACGGAATGGTAAGACGGTTATCTCTTCGCAATAAAACTTTGGAAACTCTTCGAACTGAAAACCCACCTTTGTTTGAATTAAGGCTTTTCGACAATACATCTCATACAGGTATATTCAATCTTTTTAAATGATTCTTATATCAAATGACCTGTTCTTTAAAACTGTATTTTAACTTTCAGGTACCAATGAATGTTCAAATGGGAATAAATGCCAACAATTGTGTCTTGCTGTTCCTGCTCCTCAGAAATTTGTATGTGCTTGTCCAGATGGCTATTCATTAAAGAGTGATAGCTTTTCTTGTGAAGGTATGGGTTTTGTCCTTTTCAAAACATTTAAGAAATTAAGTATGAATGAAGAATTATCTAAGCTAGAAGCTTAGCTTCACTTTTTCTACCATTACTTTATTTAAGAACTGTATATAAATTAACAATTTAAAGTATAAAATGCATATACACAAAATATTTTTTTTTACTGGCTTTATCTTAGGAAAGGGAGTCATATGAATTTGCCAGTGTGTCTATATGTGCATATGATATGAGGGTTGATCATAAAATTCTTATTATTGCTAAGGATAAATAATGCAATGAGAATAAAATTTGTTCATGAGCATAGTCCTTCTATACATATCCTCCATCTACGGTGATACATTTTTCCAAACGATAGATGAGCTGATGGAGACCGTCTTTGAAGAAGTCTTTTCTTTGGCTCTTGAGGAAGAGTTCCACCTCAGTAATCAAGTGGTGAAAGAGGAAGAAGTCACTGGGTTCGAGGTCTGGGTAGTTGGGGGGGATCAGACAGAATTTCATACCCCAAGTCGCCCGCAAGTTTCATGGTCCTGAGAAGAATGGATTGGTGCATTGTCAAGAAGAAGGTGAACCCCCTACGTGAGCATTCCATGACGCTTAGCCTTCCTTTCCACCCGTAATTTTCTGAGGAGGTTCCTGTAGTAATCCCCTGTTATTGTGGTACATTTTTGGGCATAATTGGTTAGAAGCACACTACAGGAATCCTAAAACTCGCTAGTGTCACTTTTCCTGATAACGACTGGGATTGTGCCTTTTTCGGTGATGGTGACGACACATGCTTTCACTGCTTGCTTTCATTTTTTGTTTCTGGGTCATAGTGATACACTCAACATTCAGCCTGTCAAAGAAGCCGTCCGGATCAGCCGGGAACAATTGCAGCATCTTGATCAAAGTCTCCTTTTGGTGGGCTTTTACAGTAATGAAAGCAAGCATGGGATCCAGTGTTCAGCAAACTTTGACATATGAAGATTGCTTTGAAGAATGTTGCAAACTGACTCATGGTTGATGTTATTCTTCTGCACTATGGCCTTGATGGTAGTTCATCAGTCTTCTAGCACCAGAGCCTCCACTTGTTCTGCAATTCATGGTTCGTCACTGATGGACGGTCGTCCAGTTCGTGTTTCATCCTGCAGCTTGTTTGACCACACTGAAAACATCAACACCATATTACAACTGTGTCACATGCTGGAGTTGTAACCATACAAGACAACTAGTTCATTGTGATTCTCCTTTGCATTGTTTCCCTTCAAATATTGGAAACGAATAACAGCATGCACTTTAATTTTGTCAACTGAGTGCACCACTTTGGTTTTGACCCTCTGGCAACATCATGCAGAACTTTGCTGTTTTGTTTTTTTTTTTTTAACAAGAACAACTGTTTGTGAATGTATTTATTTCTAAAGACATAATTTGGACAAACATTTTTTTGTTTTTTCATAATTGGTTTTTAATGACTGGCCCTTGTATAAATACACTGGTGTCCATAAATGAAGGGATTTTCAAGAATGCACTGTTCTGGTTGTTTGATTGAGACCAAACTTGGTAGGAGGATGCAAAAAGTGTTCCCAATACCATCTCAACACAAAAAAATCAAAAATTAAGATGGCAACATTGCTGCTGGCAGAAGAAAGGAAACTAGCAAAACCTCACTGAGGTAGTTGCAACCTGGAATACCTCCAGCAGTTTGTGGATGGCATAAAGTAAATTCAGTATTCTATATGGGCCCCTTTCACTGCAATGTAAGCTGCACAACATACTGGCATACTGTGCACTAGAGTATTGGGGGATTGCATCCCACTTTTCAGCCAGTGCTGTTCTGAGCTCTTGTAGTGGTGGAATGCATCCAGCAATGGTCTCTTCAGAGTATCCCATGCATGTTCAATTTTATTAAGGTCTGGGGAATGTGCAAGCCACTCCAGACTTTGGTTGTCTTCACATTGTAGGCGACAGCAATGTCATACATGTACAAAAATTCAGGACCAGCAGAACCTTGTAAAGTCATACATGTTGGTGAAGGACATTCTCCTGGTAAATCCAGGCAGTTATGGATCCCCTGTCTAAGATATGGAGTGGCGCATGAGAGTCCATCATGATGCCTGTCCACAAATACACCATGATTCCCGTACCAATTTCATTCGACGATGTCAGGATTGGCCTTGCTGTCAGGCTTCCTCCAGATGCAGATTTGTCATGAATCACATTCTGCACTGTACCGCAACTCATTGGAAATATGATGTGGTTCCATTTGATGCACCACAACAAGTGTCCCTTCCGATGGGCTTGGCTCAGGGAGATGCACCTCATTGATCTCCTGGCATACAGACTAATTTTTTCATGAAGTTGCCTTTGAATACACTGTTTGTCTTGGTACAGTCATCTGTGTTGCTACCACCAGCTCCTGCTTTGATGGTTCTGTCTGGATGTTAGCTTTTTTAATGAAGTTGGAACTCCCTTATTGCATCTTCCTCTGTCATCACCATCTCCTCCCCCCATGTGCTGTTCACCTTTGAGCCTGAATCCAATAATTCAAACACCTTCTTCATCGTAATTATTTCCCATTATTTGTGTGGTTTCCTTGTTCCCCACTACTTTTTCTTAACAAAGGAACTGCTATCACTCTGCTAAAAATATAACTTATGGATTCCATTTTTTCTGTGTCAATTTGTAAACATGAAACTCTTTTAATTATTTAGAGTAGTAGTAGATGTGCGACTTATGTCTGTGGATTATCTTTGAGAAGTTGTACTTTGTAAATCAGCTGTTTGACGATAAGGATTACCCGGGACAGCTGATGCAGATCTTGAAACAGTCCTTTCCGAAGACACGACACAGAACATTCTATTTCCAGGATGTCAGTTACATGCATTTAGAAAAATCCAGAAAGAAGATAAATGGGCATTTCACAAGTTGACTGACAATTGGACGTAGCAGCACAATATGTCTTCAACTGATCTCCAGGCAGAAGAAGTCTTTTCTGTATTAGATCTTAACCAGCGATGAAAAGTGGGCCCTGTACAATAACCCGAAACCAAGAAATCATGAGTCAACCCTTCCGAATCATTCTCCTGGCAGCCCAAGCACAGCATTCACATCATTGCTGCAGCTGGTGGGATCAGAAGGGGATGCTATACCATAAGCTTCACCCATCAGGGCAGAGAATCATGGAAGACCATTAAGAACAGCTACTGAATTTTCAGCAAGCATTTGAGGAAAAACAGCCCCCAAGTCACCACTGAGTGGTTTTGCTGCATGACAATACTCATCTTCACATTGCTGAACTGGTGAGGGACGTCCTTAACGAATTTTGTTGGGAACTCCTACTAACCCTTTGTATTCTCCAGAAATTACTCTGGTTGATGTAGAATCACAGCTGGTACCCATCATTGAAACAAAGAATAAGTGCAAAATTGGATTCGCTGACTTCATTACATTGAAGAATGAATTGTTTTTCTTCCCTGGAAACTAAATGTTGCCTGAATATTTGGCAAAGGTAGTGGCAGCAGACAGAAATAAAATGAAAATCATAAAAATCCGATAGAATAAATTGCATATCTAATACTTTCTATAGAATTTGAATATTTACCATATTTTATGGTACACCACTGCAAAGCTGCACCAACGGGCGTCGAATATCCTGATTGGTTGAGACCAATACCGTCGGTGGTGCCCTCTGTTGGTGAATGCAGAAACTAATCCAGTTGATCATCGACTTCGAGCATAAAAATAGATCATGAAGATGACTTCTATTTTTATGCTCAAAGATCATCGATCAAGAGGGCAATAAAACAAGATGCCAAGTGGCCTCTTGGGTGTAAGACAAAATGCAACCAGAGAAAATTAACTCGGGCAAAATGCAGCCGGACAAAAAGCCACAAAGATTGCGTTTTGTCCTGTGGCATTTGATCCGATTCCCGATGAGAAAACAACTTTTCGTCACAAAAGAATAACAAATGTTAAAATCTTTATTCCCGAATTATTTTCAAAAAATTTCACCTTTTTAATAGTTAAGCTGCGGCCTATTTACATAAAATATGGTAAATCTATTTAAAACTTCCTCCACTTGCATGCAATCAAACAAATTAAAGATTTAGTTTTATTTATTTACTCTTTCTAGTTACTCCTAATTATACTGAGCCTTCCCGGTGTAAAAAGAGTGAATTCAAATGTGTAAAAAATTTAAGATGCATAGATAATACTTACCTTTGTGATGGTGACAATGATTGTGGTGATGGTACAGATGAAGATACATCTCCTGGAGGAGCATGTGGTAAGATTTTATTTTTCTTATGTTTACCAGAATCTTTGAATGGCTTTGCTTCCTGTGCTTGTTCTTTGATGATAAAATATAGTGAAGTACGTGGATCATAACTTTCAGGGCTATCAGTGATGATTCATGGAACTAATTGGTTTTAAAATAGTTGGTACTCTGGGTTATAAACTACAGCTTTTAATTAATATGTAATTATGTTTTTAGAAAATTTATATTAAAAAATTCATAAAAATGATAGAAATGGATATAAAAAGTCTTTTTAATAATACAAGGTTTGTCTGAAAAGTAAGGTGACCCTGAGAACAGAAAGGAAATAACGATAGGTACTTGGGTTTTTTGTTTAATACAGTTCAAAATAGTTGCCTGTGGTAGCTATGCGCTTGAGACATCGGTCATACAGGTGTTGAAAACATTTCTGAAAGTCATCGGAAGTTACCTTCCTCAATTCTGTGGTAACATTTACCTGGATGTCATCCATGTCCCCTTCATTACTTGTTTCACTTTTGGGGCTGTACTCTGTGAATTCTGTGCAGCAGGCGTTTTATTTCATCATGGTATAAAGCTTTCTCCATTGCAATCTTTCCCAGCTTGAAACAGAATTTAATGTACCCACGTTGTTCCACTTCTACAAACATAGCGCCTCTTTTATACACCATGAAACTAAAAAAATAGTAAAACATAAAAACATCCACAACTTCTAGTTCCAAACAAATGAGTAACAATCACATTTTCTTTTCCTCTTAAATATTTCGAACAGCCTACTGACTTGCACAAAATTATGCCAGTCACCTTACTTTTTAGACAGATCTTGCACATGGTCAACAAAAATTGCTGTCCTTCACTTTTGCTTCAAAATTCAAATGGGTCTTTAGCTCCAAAAAATCATGCACAGGAGCTCCATCCTTGATTTCTCAAATATTCTGAAGATAGAATATCAATCTTTATTTTTCTATATACCTGGACCATGCACAGCAAGCTTAGCATCTGTAGCTTAGCTAATTCCATAATTTTAAGTCAAAATTCTGGAATTTCTAATTTAGAATAATACAGTATTACCCACTTATAACGAATAAGATTAGAGATAACATCCGCACATAACGAAAAAAAATTTGGTCCCAACGCCGTCAGTCTATTTTCTATGCATTTTTACATGTTTATTGCAAAAGGTTTTTGAAAGAAATCCGGTTTATAGCGAAGGTAAATTGGTTGCATTATGAAAATAGCACCAATCATATGAAAGCAAGGTTTTGCAGTTGCAGTAACAGATTGAGAAGAAGGAGATGAATTCGAGGGATTTGAAGAATGGGAGGTGATCAAGAGCTATACAGACAAAAGTTAGCATCGAAGACGTTTGAAGACTTCGTAACATTCGACGAGGCTGTCATAACTTCAGAGATGCTTAGTGAAGATGCGATCGCCGAACAATGCCAAAGAAACCAAGGTGGAGATGAGGAGAGCAGAGAAAGCAATGATGTTGAACAAGAAGAGCCCATTACATCATCGAAGCACATGGATTCTCTTATGAATGAAATGTAAAATTATTTAACATGAAAAAATTATTTTTTATGATGATGTTTCGGACAAAATTTTGATAGTTTTTTTAATTGCATATGTTTATAAATAAAAATTTTATAAAATCGTTAAAGCAGAAAACGATCTTGGATATTTTTAAAGGTAATGAATAAAATTGGTTAAAACATTGATTGCGCCTAGTTTTAAAACATTTTTATTACATTTCGGATATAACAAAATTTGATATAACAAAAAGAAACCCTGTTCCTTAGATTTCACTATAAGTGGGTGATACTGTGCATCAAAAAGTTCATATAACATTTTACCCTTCTGATGATTGTAACTACAGCATGATCTACTTACTATGAAAATGCTTAATACGAAATTATTTCCTGTTCCAATCCCCCAGTGAATTTTACTTGTAAAATTATCCCACTACATGAAATACACTGAGTGGCCAATTTATTAGGAACACCCATGACTATGCAAATTCGTTGGCATAGCAATTACTACTTATCAGTTGGTCACGTGAAATTCGGCACCAATATAAAGTGAGAACGCCTGTCAACTGCAAATGGTTTGATCGTAAACAAAGGATCTGAGTGACTTCAAGCACGGGATGATAGTTGGTGCCCGGTGGGGTGGACTGAGTATTTCCGAAACCGCACGTCTTTTAGACTTTTCCCGAACAACCATTTCAAGGGTTTACCAGGACTGGTTAAACAACCAAAAATCAACAGCCAGAGACAAGCCTGTGGTCGTAAACGACTCGTCGACCAAGGGGTGAGCGTAAGATGGGAATGCTTGTTCGTGCGAATAGAAACGTCACGACTCGTCAACTAACTGTGGAGTACAACATTGGACTGCAGAATAACATTTCTGAATGCATTACACACCGTAGATTGGCAAGGATGGGCTACAACAGCCGACGGCCAGTCCGGATACCTTTGATCTCCACCCAAAACATGCCTCCAATTTGCCTATGAAGACCAACACTGGACTGTCGACGACTGGAAGAAGATTTGCTGTAATGCTCTGGAGAATGTTTTCCTGGCATACTCTTGATCTGCTGATACCTGTAGAACAATGCCTTAATGGTCAGGGCTACTTGAACATTGTTGCCGACCACGTTCATCCCTTCATGGCTGGAAGTATCAGAAGGATACTTCCAGCAGGACAATGCTCCGTGTCATAAAGCTAATATCACCAGGAGCACAATAATGAATTCAACTTACTCCTCTGGCCACTACAGTCCCTGGATTTGAACCCAATCGAACATCTTTGGGATGAGCTGGAACAGGTTATTCGAGGCATGGATCACTACCATCCAATAAGCATCAACTGGGAGCACCTGTTGCATCCTCATAGATAAACATCACGGAACAGTGCTTCCAGCGGGTGCCGCAACACAATATTAGGGGGGTGTGTTCCTAATAAACTGGCCACTCAGTGTAGTTTTATGTAATTATTGCATAATATGAAATAAAATAATTTTTAATAAAATTTTATGAAAAATACAACTACGTAAGTCTCTTAATTCGAGGAAATATTACTTAGAATATCAAATCAATCATTGCTGTTAGGCATTGTTAGTATTTATGCTCCAAGAGTCAAGACACCAAGCATTGGGTCGATCCTACTGATGATGCATGGCTAGTACACTTGAGAATTAGCCAGTTGTGATTTTATAAATAAGAAATTGATAAGTATGCAAAAACAATCGAACTATTCTTTATCTTTTTTGCAACTTTAAGTTATAAAGTTTGTATTTAAGATATAAACTTGTTAAATTTATTACAGTATAAAATATACATGCCGTATGCTTTCCACTCTTCCAAACAGTATGAATTTTGGATATTAAGAAATAACATCTTGTCCCGTTGGATTTCGTATTAAGTGGATTATACTGTGTTTTCTTTTCTTTTCCTGTGAAGAAATATTTATCTGTAATATGTAAATACTAATTGTTAGTTTCCTTAATTTTTTTAACAGAGACTAGAACCTGTGGTGCAAATCTTTTTAAGTGTGATATAAATCGATGCATTCCTCAACATTGGGTTTGTGATGGTGATAGAGATTGCGCAGATGCTACCGATGAAAATCCTCACGAGTGTAAAAGTGAATAATTTAGAGAAACATTTAATTTACAATATTTTATCAGTCATAATTAATTTTATTTAAGTTATAATTTCAGTAAGGAAAAAATAAGTTTAATTAAAATGTGTGTATAAAATTTGCATGTGATAGAATTTAGCATGGAGTTTTTGAATGAAAGTTGTATCTCTCAGCTTGTTTTCTTTTTGAAAGTTGTATCTCTTGGCTGATTATCTACTTCATTGGGCTTTAAATTATGCATTTATTTTAGTTAGTTGTTTATCGCGTGGCTTTTTATGTAGTTTGGTCACTAGATTATATGTATTTGGAGAAAAGTCTTTATTTAATGATTTGTCTTTTGTTCTATTTACCCGTGTTTGAAAGTAATTGTTGTTCGTTCTCTTAATAACAATTATAAAAGTATTTTTCCCTCTCTGAAATTTTCTCAAGCTATCCCTTTTATTGTTCCTTAAAGTTTTAAAAAAGAATATATTTGGTTGTTGAAAATGAAATGGCTGATTAAAGGAATTCTTTCAGCGGGATTAAAAGCATAAGCTCAGGATTATGCAAAGTTTTGATGTCAACTGTCAGTAATTGTTGCATAATGCAAACGTCAATGAGCAATGGACTCAAAGTTAGTCATGGAACCAGTTCACTTAATTTTTAAGGACACTATTTTTTATGATTTTAAATGGGGAATTCTGTCGAGACTGCAGCTGAAAGGATTAATAGGGTGTTTGGTAGAGGGAAATTTTTTTCCAAAAAGCCACTTGGCATTGGTTTGCATTGATGAACCCTTTGGGTATCATCCTTCCTCTGTTAATGGTAAAAAATTGAGGGTTAATGATCTAAGCAGACCCATGATTGGCAGTGTGAGAGATAGCCCTGAAGTTGAAGGTACGCTGTTTATCTGTTTACCAGCACTTGAAGATAACGGAGATATGCAAAAGCTCTCCAAATTGGAACTGTGTTTTTCTGCTATCCAAGAATGCAAGCAGGAAAGAATTTTTCAATGTTTTGTCACTGTTAATGAAAAAATGGATAATGTATAACAAATGTATATAATTAGCTCAGTGGTTAGGAGTAAGAGTTGTTCCAGGAAGAACTCCAAAGCTACCTCCCCATGTACAGAAGGTAATGCTTACCGTACTTAATGGTGGTCCATTCTGGCATCATTCACTATTCTTTCCTCCCATGAGGTTAAACCAAATGGGTACTGTGCAAATATGCGGCAGAAGCGTAGAAGCCAGTAATTGTCAGTAGACTTGATGTTCTATTGCTGATCATGCAGCAAATCCATTAGTTGGTCTATGAAACTCTGCATTTTCCTGATCTTTTGCAAACAGATTATGAACTTTTCTGGTATTTGAACAAATTTTTTTTTTTGCTGTAAAAGTGCTTGTTGCAATGATCCATCAGAGGTGTGAAGCAGTGGAATACTTCATCATGTATTTTTCATTCCAACTTTTTGGATGTGGCTTTGACAAAAATGGCAACAATATGTTGCTTATGCTGAATATTACTTTGATTAAATAGGCTGCTGCTTTCTCTTCCATTTTGCTTTTCATATAACACATAAAACCAGCCATTTCATTTTCAGCAACCCATTAGAAACACATTTTGTTATTTCGATCTCGAGTAGTGTAATTTGGTTTTATAATATGCTAGCTTATTTTTTTTATCTGGAGAGTAATGATAAGTGTAAAGACCAGATTAGTGTTTAAAATCCTTTAAAGTTATGTTAGTTCACTGGGTGGATATTTTCTTCTACTAATAGTCCGAATGTGGCAAATCCTGTAGTTTTCATTTCAGTTGGCATTTCACATCCTTTGCCCATTATGATAAATTAAATTTTTTCATACAATATGTAGGTATATAAGTTTTGTTATTTTTTTAATATATGACAAATCATTAAATAAAGATTTATCTTTCTTTATTGTAAGGCAGTTTGCTTAGAATTGCATGATCTTTGAAGCATGTTGCTTGAAATTCTCCACAAAAGTGTTTTAAACTATGATGCATATATATGTTTCCCGTATATTAAGCAATTAATGCTTTACAATATACATATAATGCCTCCTTTCTATTTTTAGGTAATATGCTTTAAAGAATATTGCATAAAGTTTATGCTAAATTTGATTAACTCATTTCCATAAATAAGATTTTAAATACCTATACTTAAAACAAGGAGAGGAAATTTAACCCAAATATAATTCATTTTTTATATGTCTAGCATGACAGAAATCATTTTTAGTGCAGGTGTTTATATTGTGTAATTAATATATTGGGGAATAAAATACCTTTTTTAACAAGTAAGAGTTACATTCATCAAAGTATCTCTGATAGGTGATAGCATTAATTATCAGTGGACTTGTACATTTTTGTTATCCTCAAGTTTTGTTGAACCTCTCTCAACTAGCATCTTTTTGCAACCATGATTTCTGTTCTTCAACTGCCATTCAGGTTTTTTTTTTTTTTTTTTTTTTTTTTTATAAGTTTGCTGAAACTGTTTCAGAGTTAAATGCACTTAAGATTTCCATAGCTGTTGTTGAGCTATATAAAACAACATAATTTACATGAATATTCTTCATATACTGGTCATGGAAATTGCTACACATGTACCTAAAAGGAGTCACCCATTTGCAATGAAATTAAAACCAAAGATGCAATGCAAATGATTGAAAAAGTGACATCGCCGAAACATCAATGTAACATGTGATATAGAAGGCACTTGGGCTATATACTGATTCGTGAACACCATACATCCCAGACACCATGTGTTGTGGTGTGGGATGCCATCAGTTATAACCGCCAATTATGTCTTGTGTTTCTTGGAAGGCATTGAGATAGCACAGCAAAATGTCAATGGGTTTCTGCTGCTCTATGTTTTGCCTTTTTCTACACAGCATGCACTATAATGTAAAAGATACTCATTTACATACAGCTCTTCTCATCCAACAGGCTCTATAAAATGTAGACATCATTCCTTGGCTTGCCAAGTCTCCAGATTTGTTCCATATATGGAATCTGATGGGGCGACGTTCACACCACAGTCAACTATCCACCACCTATATGATGGAATTCCTCATTGCATTGCCGCCTATATAGCCACGAAACGAAGCTCGATACAAATACAACTTGATCTCATTCTGTTCAGATACTAAATAATGTGCCCTTCATTCATGAAAGACATAATCACTATTCACTACTATTTGCCTGTGGTGGTTTAATAAAATTTCTAGTATGAAAAGAGGGTGTAGTTATTTCCTTGGCCAGCAGTGTAACTAACATACCATAATCATGATTAATCAACTGAAATTAATCATACAGTATCCTCTTCGGAATTCTTAATGAATTGAATTTTTACCTTGGCTTCCAGTCATCTGTTGCTTAATTTAAAAATAAAAAAAATAAAATAAAATTATTTGTCATTATTCAATTTGAAGCACAATACCTCAGTAACATCTAAGTAGCAGATTGCTTTTCCCCCCCTTGAAGATATAATGAATTCTTCCTTATGTAGATGACATTAAGTTCTTTTAACAATTAAGTTTTATAAATTGAACGTTAGTTATCTTGGGAACTGAATCTGTACATGAAAGAGTAAAAGTGCATTTGTGATGATAATTTATCTACTAATGGAAGACAACAGGGGCTTATCATATGTTGACACAGTTCTAAGACAATTCATTGGTCTGTCTATAAAGCCTCTCATTTGTTAAGGAAAGAGAAGAAATTTATTGATGTTTGTTTGTTAAATATTTAATTATTAATAGGAATATTATATAGAATCTGGGCAATATGAAATATGTTGGTATTTTCTTTAACAGTGGAATGTAAATAAACAGTGAACATTAACTTGGCTATTGAGCCGTCAATAATTTTTTTAACCATTCTTTATTGACTAAAAAAACACCACCTGGATGGAATCAGAAGAATTTCAGCATACACATAGACAAATAAATTGCGAAGAAGCAATTTAATTTTGAAAATATTATTGCATGAAACAAATGATCAAGGAAACAATTGACATAGCATAGCCACCTTGTTGGATTCTGTATGCTGCAGCGCAGAATTACATAAATACAGGTTTATTCAAAAAGAAGGAGCAGATTTAAAATATTTATTTCTAATTAACGACAAGAGATAGAAACACATACAATACATCACTGCAAATGTCTAAGTTTTATTCTGTGCATTCGTATTTGAATGAGACAATTCCAGGACGATGGATCAGAAGAGGTGGCGAACACAATCTTGTTCATCTTAAGTGCCCTCCAAGGTCATCAGATCCTAGCCCTTGCAATTTTTATCTATGGGGGTACAATGGGGTTGCTCGCATTGAAGTCGCCAGCAAAGAAGTTTGTGAAATGCCAGGTCTCTTTGGCAACGTATGAGAGTTAATGTTGCGATGATGCAATGCGTGTATCGAAACAGCTGGTGGACACTTTGAGCAGCTTTTGTAAGTGTTGTTTTCACATGTCAATAAACTCAGCATTGAATTCAATAACCAGGGACCAGTTATTTTGTGTGGCAAGAAATGGACTACCGATTCGATGTTTGTTGCATAACAAATGGAGCTCATGTTTAATGCATAAAATCAAACTTTGAACTTTCCTCTATTTAGTGATGTATTGTACGTGTCTCTATCTATTGTCATTCATTAGAAATAAATATTTTAAATCATCTGCTTCTCTTTGAATAACCCTGTATAATAGTTCCTAGATGGTGTTCTAGGAATCACTAAACTATGTGGTGTTTTGATCTGCAGCCATAATTTATTGGCATTCACAAGACATTGTAGAGAAGCAGTAGATTGACAACAGATGGCGTATTGTAAAATCTCTATTAGAGAGAGGTCTGGAGTTCAAAATCTTCCCTACTATATTGTATTTTCTATGTTCACCCATTAAAATCAGCAAATATGAATTTATATTTACAGTGTTCTAATCCGAAAGAAATATATGAGTAATTTTATTTTTTTATCTATATTAAAAAATACTTCTCTTTTAATGTTAACATGATGAGATACATACTTTGACTGTTCATTAGTTACCGTTCAGCATTAATCGATTAAGCAAACAATAAGACAGGTTCTTCTTATTATTTTTTTTAGTAATAAGGAAAATTTTGACTTTTTTAAAAATCAGAAAAATTAAAAAAAAAAAAAAAGATTATACAGGATAATTCAAAATGAATAGTACAAAAAAAAAAAAAACCCAACAAAACAAAACAATGAAACATACCAAAGACTGGGTTTATCCCCTAAATGAACCGCGTCAGTCGACAAGCAAGCTCTACGTACAACCATATGAAAGCTTATAACTTAGCCCAAATTCTTATTGGCTCTGTTAATATCCTCCTCTCAGATGTGTTCTTCATCAATAAAACTTCGTCGCTTATGGAACAATTTTTTATTCATCTCAGAATATTTTTAATGATCATGCTTCCTAAATATTCGATGATGCCATGTTCAGTACTTGTTACGTTCATTTTCGAAATAATTGTCATATTCTTTGTCTGTGGCCTGGACATAACTTGTTCCTTTTGTTTGAATTACCTGTAATTTCCTCTTTGCAGCTTTTGCAGGAAAGAGAAAAAGCCTTCCACCTTTGTCAAAGTGATTGCTACATGCATAAACGCAACAACCAAGCGTAGTTTTTGCTTGTTAAAATTCGATGTTAGTAACTCATTTTAAAAGACCAAATGATTAAAAGTTCAGAAAAATAGACAAATAAAGAGAATTCTGACATTACCAAGCTAGACCTTTAGTATTGTACGAGTATTTGAGCAAAAAACATGCGTTCTCCTATTCGTGGTTGAGCACATGTGGGATCAAAATGACGGATGGAAGTGAGAGTTGTCGCCACTCTTCTCCGCACCTATCCAGGCATTCTATGCCATATTGAATAATAGTGCTTCTAATGGCATTTTGGAAATGGTGGACTTTCACTGTTGCCAAATGAGACTTGGAGAGTTAACCTTTCATGTTATTTTGGGTTTTGTGAAATAACTTCATTAAAGTAGTCATTGGTATGTTTTCTTTTTGTACCATTCATTTTGAATTACTCTGTGTAATCTAGGTCCTAATGGTGCAGTTGAGAGGTTCGACTACATAACTATTTTGAGGTATTCATTTTAATTAAGAGGGCAGCTTTTAAAGAGTTTAATAGTATGTACACTATAAATATTTTAAAAAATAATTTTTCCCTTTTTGATTGTCTACTTTTTAATGTATTTAATTAATAAGCATTTTACACCAAAACCTTAAAAAAAGATTTTGTTTAAAATGCAGTAACGTAAGTGCCATCTGCTTTCAAAGAGAATTTTAATCATATATTTGAAACTCAGGTATTCAAATTCAAGGGCACCCATCAAAAATTAGTATGGCTTATCATGTTTGCAGACAATACTTGCAGCCCAACTCAGTTCACATGCAAAGTGTCTGGCCGATGTATCCCCATTATGTGGACTTGTGACCATGAGATTGACTGCGGCGATGAGGATGGGTCTGATGAGCATGAGGGTTGTGGTGAGTGCATGCAAGAAAAATACTTTTAAGTTTGAAGGGGTAGAGGTGAAATTTTTGTGAATTTATTTTTGTGAGTTTATACATATATACATATGTGTTTGCTTTTTCATTTTCTTGTTGTATGTTCTTCTTAAATTTTGATTACTTAAGTTTATTTGTGAATATAACCAATTTGCATGCTTTCTCCCTTTGCTTTCTTATGTCATAGGCTTGTATCTTTTTAATCAGTATGCATGACTGGAATGTTTTCTGGCATGATTAGCATATAAATACTTTTGGTTAGAGGTTATTTATTTATTTTTTTAATAATTAATAATTAATAAACTACATTATTTTGTTTAAAATAAAAAATAATATGTTTATATAATATTATATTTTTATATTTATATTTTTATTAATGATAGCTGATTTTTTCCCTGATGGCAGTTATGACATTTGAAAGTTTTTTTGTTTTTTTTCCCCCTTTAATACATCCGTCCTATATAATGATCTTTTTCCATCATTTAAAAGAAGCTCACTTTTAACTTACACTAATTGCACGATATTTTATATTTAAAATGAATTTTAAAATATTATAATTTTCATTTTTGGAAATGTTATTTATTTGTACAGGCTGATTTAATATGAACTTCTTAATATTAAAAGGACACATAAAAAGTCATTTCTCTCCTTGAACAACGTACAATATAGCATTGACTATCCGAACACTCATTAAGTGAATGATCTGTTATTCAAATTCAATTAAAATAAAATAATAATTATGATACAGTAACGTATTGGACATACAGAGCTTTAGTGGATATTTATTGAACATAAAAAATTTTTATACTAAAAAATTATTGTAATACAGTAATAAATAAACACTGTAGCTATAAACACATAATAAGCTCAAGTTCCATTGATAAATAAACTAAAATCACTCATTACATTGTTTAATTTTAGTAATTTGTTCAGTTTGCATGTGTCGGTAATAAAAACTTTTTTCTTTTTGCACTGAGAAATAATGTTTTCAATTTTTAAGCTGATATCTGAAATATTGATTATCTGAATGAGCTATTGTCCCGAAGGTTTGGATAATCAATCGATGCTCCACTGTTATGATACTTATCTCAACACCCCTTTTTCTCTTTACATACAAAACGCACAATGATGATTGAGGTATCAAACAAAAGTTTTTGAACAGGCTTCTGACATAGTACAGTCATATTTTTTAAAACACGTTTTCTTCCAAAAATGAAACAAAATGCTTACTGTATTTTCGTGAATATATCCCGCATTCCTGGATACCCTTGTATACCCCGTGAAATTCCAATTTTATGTAAAACATATTTTGGAAACCCCGCACCTCTCTAAACCCTGCGGGGTATCCAATATACAGGACTCAAAAAATTTCGGGATAATATTATTTAAAGCAGGAAATTAATAAATATAAATTAATTATTTCAAACACCAAACTGAATTAAATTAATAAAAATTGTATTGGCAGTATAAATACTTACAAGAGAAAGCATAGGAAATGGAAGAAGAGTCTATTTTGCAGGGAAAGAAAAATAGAGCAGTGTATTCAATACAGAAATTAGCAAGCAATGGATCCAGCAGACAAAATAAGCAACTAAGAAATGAAAGCAAACTAGCACCCCTATATACAGGGTGGACAAAAAAAGACCCCTTTTTATTTTAGTAACCAGAGCAGATATGTCAATTTTGATGAATCCAATGAATAGGAAGTGGTGGGTGGCCTATCCCATGGTGCACTTTTCATCATCCCGAATAGTTCAACCTCTTCTTGCTTTCCATCTCTCACGTCATTCATGTAAAAAATATTTTGTTAAAAAGTGTAGGGGACAGTGGAGTCTGTTCGGATGCGGGTTGGTTCAGATAAATCGATTTTTTCAGTCAAAACTATTCGCATGCTGCCTAAAAAATAATCCCTAGTGTGTGACACTATACAGATTATGAAAATCTATTTGCCAGAGTGATCACAACAAAGGTAAGTAAATAAGAAATAAAATTTGTTTTCGGGAGTGCGAAAAAAATTTTGTTCGTGAATTTGTAGAGAGGTTATATGAGAAATGTTAACAGTTAGACATTTATTCCTGAGAGACAGTACTATACTTAAACGTGTTGCAGTTTCATTTTGGCCATATGCGTCGTTAGGCCTTAACAAGGTTTTATTTTATTCTGGCATGGTGGGGTTGGTTTGGACGCGTTTGGTTAGAACTTACAAAAGGAAAAGAGGGCAAGATCTTCCTTCCAGGGAAGATATGAAGCGAGCACCAGAAGATACAGAAAATAAAAGCCGCAGTAGAAATGTCACATCTGCTAGCCCTGCTTCAAAATGAAACAAAGCTGCTAGTCAAGTTATTGTGACTTTTTACAGTTTGATAATGTTAGGCAAATTGTGATAACATTTTCATGCTCTTTTGATAATAAAATTACCTTGTATTTCATTAAAATGATGAAAAGCAGTTTATCTGAAAAGCCCCACGACAGTCCGAAGCAACTTCACATCTAGGGGTTGCTTCGGATATTGCAGAGGTTTTTTAAAATACCTAAATATATAGATTATTGTGTGACTACTGAAAAATCACATGTACAGGTAAATGACGAAAGGTTTAGAGTACAAAATACGATATACACATTCACTATTTGGTTCATGATTAACTCACAGGGAGAAAAAAAATTCGATTTTCATTCGAACCAATGCCACTCTCCCCTATAACCCGTGGGGTATATTCGCGAAAATACGGTACAAAGTTGCTTGTATTATTAGGCACTGTAAATAATACAAACACCATTCTAAACTCTTAATGTTTATTACACAAGGCAAAATTAAGTCGCGTTTATATCAGCACATTTGTTTTTTCATTTAAAACCAAACAAAAAACACTTTAATGTGAAAGCTGAATTCTAGCATGAATTTCAGCAGTTAATTAAAAACAACAGAAGTTAACCGTTAGTGGATAGGCATCTTCCTCAAGAAACCTTGAAGAGAATAGAGACTTGATGATCTCAAAGATTCCCCGTGCGAAACTTCGCACAGGCGCACTGGTATATAATGATTATAATAAATTTATTCTTCTGTGAACAAACTATTATAGCTTCATGTAAAACAACTGTTGTGAAGATGTTCATTATATGCACAGAAGAATTCTTTACTTTTATTTTAGTGAAGAGTAATTTTGAGAAGGATACTCCACCTACAGTGCCAAACAAAGACAATTTATTACCCTGGGTAGATTCCATAGTGATGCCCTTCCCCTCTGTTTTTATATTTAGTTTTTGGTACCACCTGCATGTGATGCCTTTGGCAGATGCTGGTCAGCCCGCTCATTGATCTGGTACTGGGCGCTGGGAATTATAAGGCATGTTCAAATGAAAGTGATTCGGGCTGTAGCACGCGAGCACGTGAGTGCGCAGATACGAGGCAAACGGGAGATGGTTGATGGATCGTCTGCTTGTTCTGATAAGCACTGCTGTGGGAAGTTATGTTAGGCCTATGCTCGTATTTCGTTTGTATTACAATAGACCCTCCTGTTAAATTTCCGCCCAAAGCTGACCAACGAGCGGTGATAATGTTTCTGACCGCTGAGGACATTCCACCAGTTGACATTCATGCTCGGATGTTGAATGTTTATGGAGAAGCATGTGTCTCGATGTCTCAAAAGCAACCGTGGTGTGTTGGGCCAAAATGTTCCATGATGGTCATGTGGAAATGGCTGATAACCACGTCCGGGCCAAGCAAACGTAGTCATCACCGATCAGTTGAAGACAGCAATGGATAAGTCAATTCGTGAGGACAGGCGGATCAGCATACGGTCACTTGCGAAGGATCACAACGTCAGTATTGGTTCCGCATATGCTGTAGTAAAATGCCTGGGATATGGCAAGGTCTGCTGTCAGTGGGTACCCCGAATGCTCACGGAAGAGCACAAAGGGCTGCGTTTTGGCTGCTGTTTGGATCATCTGTAACTTTACAGTCGTGAGGGGGGAATGTTTTTGAAGAAGATTATCACGGTAGATGAGACCTGGTGCCATTATTGGGAACCCTCCGGGAAAGTATCCACAATGCAATGGAAGCATCCATCGTCACCACGGCCCAAAAAATTCAAGTCGCAAAGTTCGGCCGGGAAGGTTATGCTTACGTGTTTCTTTGATTCTGACGGTCCTCTTCTTTTAGAGTTTATGGAACCCAAAACTCGTATTAATGCTATCGCATACACCAAGACACTGCTGAACTTGTGTCAAGCTATGAAAAACAAGCGTCCTGGTAAGCTCAGTGATGTGGTGATCCTTCTCTAGGACAATGCTAGGCCACATGTTGCGAGGCTGGTGCAGGAAGCAATAACCAAAATGTGGTGGCAAGTTCTGCCACACCCTCCCTTTTAGCCCTGACCTCTCACCATGTGATTTTCATGTGTTTGGTCCTTTAAAGAAGGCACTGAAATGTCGACGATTCGCCGATGATGAGGAGGTTAAGGATACTGTTCGGGCATGGTTCAGAGAGCAGCAGAAAACAGACTTTTTTGCAGATGGTATTAGCCGATTGATGCCCCAGTGGGAGTCCTGTATTTGCGGCATGTGGAGATTTTTTTTTTAGGACTGCACGTCTATAATAGTGACTAAAAGATGTTCTTCTTTCATATAAACAAAGGTAAATATTTAATACTTTCATTTAATCCATCTCGGTGGCCTTTGAATCACTTTCATTTGAACATGCCTTATATATTAAAAAAAAAAGTTGCAAGTATAGAAAATGTATATTGATCATCCTAATAAAATAACATTTACAGTTAATATGTCGACATCTCCTGAATCATCTTGAACCAAACAGCAAGAAGTTATTTATAGCTTCACTATTTTCCAAAATTTTAAGAGCTTCCACAGCAGTTTAGCATATGCTGTAGAAGAAGAAACCAACAATATCATCAGTTTCATGGATTTGGTTAAATAATTTTTAATAAATATTTTCTACTATTCTCTATGGAGAGCAGACAAAGTACACATTGTGCTTATCATTCCCTCTTCCACTAGGCTTTATGTATGCCCACAGCACAAAACATTGAGCAGATTGAGTGGAAACCTACGATTGCACAGAACTCCCATAGAATACAATTTTAAACATGTCATTCATACACTAATAAGGAAATTCCTCTACTTGGGCATAAGTTCTTCCACTGACATATAATTTCCCCCTCCCTTCTGTTGAGCCTCACAGGACTGGACTTATTTTGCGTCTGCCTCTGGGACTCGGCATCTGGACTTGGTTTGAGTTTGGTATTTCTGTAGTAATATAATAATAGCTTTATAAAGGCTCTAGTAGGCTAAGATGGTAAAAAGTGCACTTACACAAAATGACTTAAAATTATTTATCGTATTTCTTTTAAATAAACGCTGCGCCAAGTATTTGAGGGTGGAATTAAATAATGCATTCACTGTGATTTACGTCACATTTTTGTTCTCTTCTTTTATTTTATTTTTTTTAAATTTCTGGCTAAATAGTTACATTTCTATTCATTTTCTTAATAAAATTACCTTACATTGAATACAGCGTTTCTAACCCTAAAGAATGCTTGGCACAGTTCATGATCCCTTCCCTTTTCCTTATAGCCAAAAACATGTTGTTGTCATTTTAATTATTTTTTTTTGACTCATTCATCTTATGAATTCTTATTTTAAATATTTTAAAAAATATGCTAATATGAAAGATGTTTATATGTTGCAAAATTTAATATTGGATGCTAATTTCAAATTTAAGAAAATTATTAAAAAACAAAACAAAAAAAAAACTAGGAAAATCTGCTTCAAAATTGCAGCAAACATGAAACAATTAAGATGGCACGCTTTTTAATACTAAAATGGTTTGTTTAGTGGTAGATTACACACCATTCCTTTTGTAAATGGTCAAAAGTAAAAGGCCATAATTTTCGAACTGTTCATCCGAGATTACTGGCAAGAAATTCTGAGTATGCAGAAAACATGGGAATTTTATCCTCGTAATTCGTTATGCCTCTAACACGATGTTTGCCACTGATAAGGCACATCTGGCATGGAAAAAAGTTTACGCCAGTATCAGTACGCATCTGTGGTGTTGAGAGTTAAAATTCTACTACAATCTTCTGATTCAAATGTTGCAGTCCAGTTGGGGGCTGATGATGTGTATGAATATTACGTAGACCATCTTGATGAATATCCCACATGAAAATCCTAGGTGGCGAGATCTGTGAATTTGGTGGCCATGGAATGGCACCACCTCAGCCACACCAGTTTTCACTGAAGGTAGCATTCAGGAAGTCATATACCTCAAGAGTATAAAAGCAAGGCTTCATCTTGTCAGTAAAATGATCCCATCGATGTCATTGTCTTCCAGTTGCCAGATAAAGTTCTGGAACATGTCAAGATAATTGATCAATGGATGGTCAGCTACATGAAGAAGAAAATTAATGCTACATCAAATTTTGAAATGTGGATACGGCTTTTTCCATGCCAGAAGAAGCAGCAGTTCCTAATATAATTTCCACGTATCTTATGATAAAGGCTGGCTGACGGTTGGCGTTAACTGTCTTTTCGGTTCAAGATGTACCTTACACGTAGCAGTGTTCATATAAGGCTGTAATGCATTATGAGAACCAAACTCTTTATGTTTTCTGCATTTCTTGTCAATAAACTCTGATTAGTAGTTCAAAAGTCATGGTTGTTTACTTTTCGAATGGACGACCCTGTATAAATATATAGGGAAATCTCACTGTGGCAGAACTGAAGATAATTCAGGTGGCAAGCATTTAATATCAAGCCCATGAACACACTTATATTAATGCCTTAATATTTCTTCATACAATACTGTTTAATTTGTATGAAACGGCTTTTACTTTTATTTTTTGCAAGGGTTTAAATAAAAGATAGAAAAGAGAATAGCAAAATGAGATCGATGGCTGCTCATGACTACTGTTCAGGCTTTTATGATGCTAAAGCAATGTCCAAAGGGCATAGGTACCTGATGCAAATTTAAACAATAAGAATGGGTGACATACAGTTGAAATAGACTTAAGGACACTAATAAAAGGTGTTCAAACTGTTGACCATGAGCCCTAAACCTTTTAGATTTCTTCTTCGGGGGACATCTGAAGAATGTGGTGTATGATAATCTTGTGGATTCAGAAGAGAAGCTTGTAGCACGAATTGTGGCTGCAAGTGACCGTGTAAGAGATACTGCAGGGATTTTTGTTTGTGTCAGAAATTCAATGACAAGCCGCTGTGAGCAGGGCCAGATTAATACCTTTAGGGGCCCTAAGCACTGCACACCTTCCTCGGTATAAATCCTGTATTTCTGAGGATTCGGGAGCCCATATTCACATGCGTAGTCTAACGGGGCCCTAAGCACGTGCTTAGTCGACCTATGTATAGATACAGGGCTGGCTGTGAGGCATGCATTGCTGGTCATAGTCAACACCTTTTGTAATTTTACAAACATTTAGTACACCATAACCCGTTTATAACGAACTAGCTTACAGCGAAATTTCACTTGTAACGAAAATTTACTCTAACCTGACCCTGCCAATGTAATTTGCATGTAAAATTGCTCTGAAATAACGAAGAATTTTTTATGAAAAATCAGTTATAACGAAAGAATTTTTCAACTTTTCTGGTGAAAAAATGGAGTTTTTATTTTTTTTTATTTTTTATTTTTTTATTTTTTTATGCACGACTCTTCTAAGCGAAGTTTTCTTCTAAGTGGAGCGCTCTCATAAGCAGACTTTGTATAAAAGCTAAGTGAACAACACAGCACCACTGGTCAGTATCTGCTATATAAACCCTGAACTCTATGCTTTGAAATCACTATAACACACTGCACACCTAGAAATCGCTACAATTTTGTTCAGCAAACCTGGAACATGAAACAATAAATTCAAGAAAGAAAACAGGAAAGCTGTTTTATTTATTGATGGCTTTGTGTGACATACCCTGCCACCAAATTTGATGTTGAAGAATATAGAAGTTAAAAGCCCCCCCCCCCCCCCCAAATGCAATGTCCCACTTGCAGCCCCTTGACCAGGGGCTGATTTATTCCTTAAAAACCCTCTTTCGAAAACGATGAAATTGTGGAACTCTGTCAAGACAGACAGAATATAGAATCTGAAAATGAAAGTGAAGATGAAGAGTCTTTACCTGAGCCATCGCCATCATTAAAGCATGCACATGCAGGTCTAGTAGATCTAAGAGCATACATATTGCCACAGAATGAGTTAGTAAACGATTTTTATAAATGAGACGATTACTTGAACAAGAAATTTCTTACAAAATGTGTGCAAAAGTCGATACCGATTTTTTTTTTTTTTTTTTTTATAATTGTCTAAACTAAATATGAATAAAAATTTTTTAAAAACAAAAATTCGTGTTTAATAAACTTTTTCATACCATATACCATTTATTATAAAAAAAATTCTTTGTTCCCGTGAATTTCATTATAGACGGATTTTGGCGTACCGTAAAACCTTGAATAGAGGTCCAGGCGTCTATTTGCCACAATGGTCCTGACCCCCCCCCCCCCCCCCCCGGGTGATTAATTGAGACCCGGCATTAAGGGCTATTGCCAAGAAACTGGAACAAAAGACGCTGGAATTTATACGATTAACCCGAAAACAATCAGACCCGGCGTTTAATATATTATTAAAACACCACCTGGTCTTTAATCGAGGGACCGGCCAGGTGGCCGAGAGGGCTAAGGTGTAGGCTTTCTAGTTCTCGAGTCCACCTGGTTGTGGGCTCGAATCCTGCCGTGGGCATGGATGTTTGTGTTTGTCCCGGGCTGCGTACAGATATAACTTATGTAAAAGGTGCAAAATGACCTTAGTAGTCGACGCCAAAAATTCTAATAAACCAACCAACCTTAATCGAGACTGGCGTTTATTAAAGGTGTTCAAGATACCCGGCCTATATTCAAGGTTTTATGGTATGTGATTATTAAAAACGTTGTGACCGTTATAACAAGTTTTCTAATTTCTCAGTTTTCTGGAAATACATTAACGACAGACAGTATTATAAGGACATCTCAGATAGCTTTTGTATGTACGATGTTTGACAATTTTTTTAGTATTAATAATTTATTTGCGACCCACTGTTTATTGGCAAAATATATTCAAAATTAGGTCCTCTACCACCCCTAAAAGTTTGTACACAGACTTCGTAAACACCCTGTATAGAAAAGGGGGAAAAGGGGTGGGAGGCTATAAACTGTGCCAAAAATTGTTTTGTAGGTTAGACACATAGTATACGTACAAATACTTGTGGAGGGGCACTTTTTACCGATTTACCTGGTGAGAGCCTTAAAGTTTAACAGAAACCATTGAATGATGTTAATCTTTTCTGTTTTTAATTATACAGTGTATCCATTATGTGAAATGGGAGAATTTCGTTGTGATAACAAACGCTGTATTCCTGAAGAATATGTTTGTGATACTGATGACGATTGTCGTGATGGGTCTGATGAACGAAATTGTGAAGTTTATTGTAATAACACGACACATTTCCTATGTGAACTTCAGGAGAAATGCCTCCCCTTGGATTTGCGTTGCAATGGCGTTTGGGATTGCTTTTTAGGAACAGATGAAAACAACTGCACAACTATACATCAAGGTATATTTTTAGTATTTATGAAAAAAAAATTTTTTTAATGACATTTCTTCATTAACAAATTTTTTCTTCTATAGTTGAATCTAGGATTCCAAGAGGGGCCCAAATATATATACCAAATAGATTGCTGTTTGAAATCTAAGAGAACATGTTGAAAACTGTGCTCTCATATTGGAAATTTCAACATACAGCTTTTAAGTTTATATATAAAAATTGTGAATTCGGTGGTTATTTTTGTTTCATAGATGCATGAAGAGTAGAAAATAAATTGTTATTATTTATTTATTTGAAAACTCATAATATTAAAATTTGGAGTCGGGCTCCTCTTGGAATAAGGGATTCAAATTTGTTTAAGACTGTTATCCACAGTATGCTTTTATTTACGAGGGGCGATTGATAAATAAGGTCTCCATGGCTGTAACTTTTTTATTTGTTAACCGATTTTCAAAATTCTTTTTGTATCTTATACTCACATTTGTCCTCTATGTAATGCACTATTCACTTTTCGACATAGTCCCCATTCCTTTCCAAGCATTGCGCCAACGCGTAACTAGTTGGGTGAACCCGTCGGAGAGGAATTCCAGAGTTGTTGTCGACACCAGGATTGAATGGCAGCGTTTACCTCGCCGTCAGAACCAACTCATGTCCCTTAAGGGGCTCTTTCTTCTTTTGGAAGTGGTGAAAGTCGCAATGTGCAAAGTCTTTCATTTTTGAACTGCAATTTTTCATCTTTGAACTGTAGGCGCTGCAACGCCTTTGGTGTGTGGTGACTCGTGTGCGGACGGACGTTATCGTACTCCAGAAGAGGGGTCCAAAGCTCCAGGGTGCATATACACGATGCAGATAATAGAACAAAACATCATATATGCCAAACAACGTATTTTATTCATACAAAATTATGTACACAAATGTAGGAAGGTATTGGAGAACACATTTCTTCGATGTAACGCCGTTAGCCACAATGATGACGGCTTCAATGTGAGACCGGAAACATTGACATGCCTGAATTAAATGTCCTTCTGGATGTCAGCCATTAACTGGCCAATGGCGGCCTTGCCAGAATCAATAGTATTGTGCGAATGTCTATAAGCTATCTGTTCAACAATGCCCCACATGTAATAGTCTAAGGGATTGAGATCTGGCGAGTTAAGTGGCCACAAATTCAGTGTGATGTGATGATTCAGATGGGTTGCCATCCATCCTTGTATTGTCACAGCTTTTTGTGCAAGCGCAGAGTTGTGTTGAAAGACATATGGCCTGCCATTGCGAATGTGTTTCTCCAGGGCTTTATAACTGTTTACAGCACCGCAATGTAGCCAGCAGCATTTGCTCAAAGACCCTGTGGAAAAAAGTGGGATGGCATGACGTGTCCTTTACTACTCACCACCCCTAAACCATCTCAGTTGTGGGAAACTTGGTGTGTAAAACATGTGGGACATCCAAAGGATCCACGCATAACCATCTGTCATTTCACTGGTTCACCTTTTGGTCCTGGTCGAAATTTTTTTTATTGAAAAAAAACCCAGATTATATGCCAGGTTCCTCTAGATGTTTGACCTTGTTTCATAACTGTTTTGCTCGAAGCAGTTGTTGTTCTTGTATTCTGCCCTTTCCCCAGAACATACGACTTATAATGAAGATCCTCGTGCACCACAGTGCGGATTGTGCCCTCAGAAATCTGGAGATTTCGGATGATGGCTGTGATGGGCATTGCTGGGTTCGCATCGATAATGTTTTGCATCTGTTGTACTCATACTTTTTGTACTTACTTAGATCCGACACGTGATGTGTAACTCGTATGTATTCATCTCTGCACACATCATATCACAGTGGTTCGCATGCAGAATTCTGATTTTCCAGCCTCTTGCGTGGCCCTTTAATCATTATCATGTGTTGCTGTGACATTTCAGCGACATCACTTTAATCATTTTCAATGCACTTTTGGTACCGCATGTGGTTTTAATTTCATTGCAAATGGATGACTCCTTCTATGTGTAGCGATTTTGATGGGTAGCATGTTTTTTGAAACCTCTGTGTGGATTGTTTAATTGCAAAGATTTGGATTCCTACTTAAAAATGACATATTGAAAAAAATATGATGTTATATTACTAAAGATGATGAATATTAATAGTTAAACAGAATTAATGCATTTGGTATTTGTTTTTGTTCCTAACATAAATATACTTTTATATTATTAAGGTTTTAAATTAAACCAAACTTTTCCATAAAAGTTTTTTTCTCCATACATTATTTATTAAATCAATAATCAGAAATTAATCGTGTGAAAAATCTGTTATAGCAAATACAACAATTGTGGATAATCCTTGCAATGCCCATGAGTTCTTTTGTGGTGATGGTGTATGTATAAGAGAACTATGGGTCTGTGATCTTGACAAGGACTGTGAAGATGGCCGAGATGAATTAAATTGCGGTTAGTAGACACTTTTTTGTTATATTTATTGATCACTTATCATAAATGCGTTTATTTTAAGAAAATTTTTGGCTATAAGCACTTTCTGCTGCTAATTTAAAAATGTTTACAGATAAATTTTTAAAAATGCATTTTCCATTTATTCATCTTATGAAATTTCAACCTTAAATGTCTTTTAAATATGGCCAAGTTGTTTTCTCTGTGCTATTTTATTTGATTTATTAAATAGATGACTTTGTAAATGTATAACTTTGTCATACCTCCAATGTTAAGTACAGAAAGTGAATGCAGAATATGATTATACAGTACCTATATGCAGTCCTCTCTACTCAATCATTTGGTCTTTCTGGTTTAACAAATTGATGAGTTTAATATTAAATATAAAACCCAAATAAAAATCCACCACACATTTTTTAAATTAAAACTCATGCTACGTTGTTTCATATTCACATTGAAAACAAAATTTTTGAAAAAAAATAAGTTAAGGCATCGTTATCCAACAATATAAGGGTTTAGCATCAAAATGTTATGAGTAGTAGCAGCTCGTGGCTATAATAAGTGGAGAGGCACATATTTTTCAAATACAATGGCTGCTAAAATCCTAGGCCTTTTCATTCAAAAGTTATAGCCCAGGGGCCCCTGCCAGGGCTTCAGATACCTATATCAGTTTCCTTGTATATTGTCTATATTTTTTTACTAACCCACTGTAAAAATACAAAATTTCAGGTTCTTAGGCCTTTTTGTTCAAAAGTTATAACTTGATGTGTATTTGGAGCCTCGTAGCCCCGGTGGGGCCCTAGAGGCTTAATTCGCTTTTTATATATATTGGTTTTATTTTTTTAGAACCGCACTACAAATTTATGAAATTTTAGGATTTTAGGCCTCTTATATCAAAAGATAAAAAGGAATCATGAAATTCATACAAGTGCCCCCTGAGGGGCCCTGGGCCACCTTAGCGAATCCTCTATATTTTTCGCACCGTCCTCTGTATAGGGCCTACGTGTGTACAAAATTTCAAGCCTCTAAGTCAATCCTTTCAAAAGTTATGGCATGTGACATACACACTTATGTAATACATACATACATTTCTACCGTCGTTAATAGGGTTTCATCATATTACATATGATGCTAAACCCTAAAAATGTACAAATATTTCCTAAGCATTGGTATACAAAAATCTTTTAAAATAAAGTGCTAATTCCATCAAATTGTACCTTATTTTCAGTCAGTTGACAGTGACCGGATTACAGAAGGTTGATTATGATCTATGATAAAGATTTGGAGGAGAAAGTTAACGAAGAAAACCAATCTTTCTCCACCAACGATCGTATTCTATTTGGTGACTGTGGTTGTGGACTATTGCCCTGCACGGTATCTTCCATTGTAGAAGAGATGTCTGCAGAACAGCGAGGCTGATGTTGCTCCATTCCTGTTTGCAGGCTTTCCAGAGACCCCCAATGGTTGGCTTTCCAGAGACTCTCAAACGATGTCAAGCAAGGGCTCGTTTCAATAATCCAAATCTACAGAAATCCATTAGGGATGCATCTGAAAACTTGACAAGGATATCATGAAAGGGTATAACGTGAATTCCATTTCATCTACCAAATCCAGCTTAAATTGAACGGTTGAGTTAGACATATGGCTGGAGGCTTTGTCTTTGATGCAGCCAAACTTTGCTTTTGTCCTCTTGATACAATGCGGGGATTTCCTTCTGGAAAATTGGCCTGAGAACATGCTGCTGATAGTAAAGGGAGTTAACCTTAGCCTTCTTGTTCACTCTTCTGATTGTGAGCTTGTCCATGTACGAGTATCCTGCAATCTCAATTAATCCTTACATTTTTTGACCATTTTTTTGATATGACTTCTCTCTACATGGATGGTAGAAAAATGCAGGGGATTTTGTTGCAGTCTTTGAGGTAGACGTAGACTTCATCCAAAGTACAACGGACAACGTACTTTCATCGTTCTGCTACAGTGTAACTATTTTAGAGCCTCCAAGAGTTCTTCTTCCTTTCTGGTGTGTGTCGTGGCAGCAGCTTATGAACACGACTTTTGTGATGTTTTTCCCATTGCAAATCTTTGTTTATTGTTTTATTTACAGTAGCCTGTGAAGTTCCTACAAAGTTTATGATCTCTCAGGGTTGCTGGTTTTTCACACTGGACAAGATGCTGGACCTTTCGAATGACCTGTGGTGTTTGACTTGTGGAACTTGAGGATTTTGCTGTTTCTGGCCAATTGGAATTAACCCAATTCGAGATTTTCTTTTTCCATTCAGTTTTGCCGATATGTCTTTCTTTGAAATGAAGAAATTTCACGTTTTATATTTGCTAATTATAACAGAATAGCTGTAACCCCTTTGTGTCAGAAAGGGCAGTAATGTATCCCTCCCAGTAAGGTCTGATTTTCAGAGACATTGTTTCAGGGCATTTTACTTGAAACACAACAATGCAGATGTAACAGCATGATTTCACATACTTTCTGTCAAACACACAAGCACACACACATACGTGACCCCCAAAGATCGTAGTCAAATTTCTGTATTCCAAGTTGTGGGTGAGCCTTTAACAGAAAAATCTGGTAAATTGTATTTTTTTTTTTTAATGTATCTCATGATTATAAAATTTTGTTTTTTGTCCATTGACTGAAAATAAGGTAGACTTGAAGGAATTTGATTTTAAAGATTTTTTATACACTGTGAATCAAAAATGCTACACCCTCTTTACATACTGGACATTTTTTAAACCATCATAGGCAGGTAGATGATTGTACAAATGAGCATGAAGATATGTTGTTTAGTACCCGCAAAGCATGAGGATATGGTGCAGCGCCTCCTTTCACAAATTATGACCTTCCAACCTTTCAAGTGCCCTCTATATAACTTGTTGCAGTGGCCTTTTGGTGTTATCACTTCAATCATTTGCACTGTGCCTTTGTTGGTGCATGTGGTTTTAATTTCATTGCAAATGGATGACTCCTTCACGTAGGTGTAGCGATTTTCATCACCAGTAGGTGTATGAAGTGGTGAGAATGAGATAGTCCAAAGCCACACTTATAATTACACACAATTAAAACTAATCAATTTAAAGCCACACAAAGAAATTACAATCCTGCCCTCTTTATTTCGTTTCACTAACAAATACCTGACATCAGCCCTGGAAAATTTAAGAATATTACCAAAGCAAAATGTTATGCTGCCCCTTTCTAAAAGTCCTTCTAAAATTAATAAAATAATAAATTAAGGAAATAGATATTAATTATTATACAGGTATTTTTATGGATGACAATTAGCTAATTTTAATAATCTGTTTTTAAAAAATAAAAGTTTATTTAGAAACTTCAGAATCCATTCAATTGTCGTCTGCTGCTCCTTTGTAGGAAGTAGTTCCATTGCTTTCATGTGAAGTGAATTCGTTCGCATTGTTGAGTGTTGGAAGAAAGAACTTCTGTCATGTGCCAATAGGTGTATTAATGTGCACACAGCTTCACCTACGGCTGTAACAATGGGGTCTTTGTATGGTTATGTGTGCAAAAACAAAGAAGTTATTTTGTTTTTGCAATTTATTTTGAAAGAAAGAAAATAGTGTGATTTCTTATTTTGCAAGCATCATTGGTTTATTCAGGTGAATAAAATATTTTAATTTGGTTTGAAAGTGTGAGATACATGTTTGGATGGTTTCCTTGTAAGTCAGTTCAGAGTTTGGTAAATTCTCAAGATCATTCATACTTTTTTTTTTCTTTTTCTTGTTGAGCACTTTCTGTTTACAAAATTTCAGTTAATGCTACATGCCCACCAAAAGAATCTCTCTGTGAAGATGGAACTCAGTGTATTCCCAATACATGGTTTTGTGATGGTTCAGTTGATTGCAGTGATAATTCTGATGAAGAAAATTGTGGTAAGAATATTATTTTTAATGTTAGTCTGATATGAACATCAAAATGTTGAATATCATGGGATATTTTTTTTTTTTTTTTTTTTTACAAAAGTTGTAGATGTTTAAACAAACACTTTCTTTAAAAATAACTTAGCATGCTAGCATAATTACTTGTGAGTTTTCTTCTGTATCATGTATGGTTTTATTCTTTTAATTCAAAAAGAATTGGGGTGTGATTGAATGAATTCCGATATTAAAATGATATATAGGGTGTGTGCATTCTTTGAAAAGTCATAATTTGGAAATCAGCTGTTGGACTTTAAATAATTTTGCACATGGGGAAGATTATCACATAATCTTTATTGTTGTTCAGAAATGTAGCCCAACAAGGTGGATGTTGTAGACACCATTAACTTTCACTGAGAGATTGCTGCTGCTGAAACATCTAGGATCCTGTGCAGCAGTGTACCTATATTCACTAAGAGTTTGCAGTGGAGAAATTGTTAGTGCCCTTTTGCATAGTCATTTGGAGAGATACCTACCACACAAAAAAATAGCTCCATACGTAAAAAGGATATTAATCCTTATAAATATAATATTAATTTCTATAAACGTAAAAAAATTTCTGTTAGCGAAATATTTATTATGAAACAAAAACTAATATTTTTATAACATTGTAACCCTGGCAGTATTTAAATCTTGTGCATGCGCAGTGTATACTTATTACTGATAAATCATCATTCTAGAAACATCACCTTATCGATCCTTTGCCAAATTTAAAAATATAAGCGTAAGGGTGTGATCGAATAGGTAGGGAAAGAGGTTAACTTAAACAAGATAAAAGGAAATAGAGGTTGCAAATTCCAGGAAATAAAAGCGGTAGACAGGGAGGGAGAAAATAAAGAGGGTGGAAAACGTTTTTTTCCGTAACTATACATTGTTAGAGCTTTGCAAAAAAGCTCCACTGCAATTCTTAGTGAATCCAGCAAACTGTTCAGGACCAACAATTTCGACTTGGATGATGAAGAAATTTTCAGATGCAGATGTTGAAGCGTTCCTCTCCAAAAAAAGACAAAACACAGATTCAAAAGGAATTTACAGAGAGGCTTGGAGTAACTTGCCAAGCCTTCTGGTGTTGATTGCACGCACTTGGAAAAATCTAGAAAGAAGGAAAATGGGTGCCCCACAAGTTGACAGAAAACAAGCGGATACATTGGTGTGACATGTGTCTTTAACAGATAGCCAGGCAGAAGAAAAAGTCTTTTCTGTACAAGATCGTAACCAGCAACAAAAAATGGCTCTGGTGTAATAATCTGAAACTCAGATTACTGTAGGTCATTCCCACTGAACCACCTTCCATGCAGCCCATAAGCAGAATTCACAACAAGATGATTCTTTGGTGCATCTGGTGGGTTCAGTAGGGAGCACTGTGTCATAAGCTTCTCCCGTCACAGCAGACAGTCATGGCAAAATTGTTATATGTATCTATTGATAAATGCAATATGCAATCAAGGGAAAACTGTCACTGAATCACCATTGAGTCATCTTGCTGTATGACAACGCTGTTCTCACACCGTTCAAAAGTTATTCGATTAGATATGTAACATAGTTTCCGAGATGTAATGTCGAAAAAATATGACAGATTAAGTTGCATCCTAATATATGGCTCTAAAGTCACTATTACCCACCTCAGACCCAATGCAACCATGATTTGATAAAGAGGTTGCTGGAGGGATATGGCATGAGGATCCAGAAAGAGAAGTTAAATATGAGCAGAGCTGGTGTTTGGAAAACTTGATATCTTTTCATGACAAATATAATAAAGAACTGAATAGAATCCTTCATGAGCTAAGAGAAAAAAAGAAAAGAAAACCATTACTGAGCTCCATTAAAATTTTCATAAGTAACTTATTGAGAGCATTTATGATTTTGATTTGTTCATAAATATTTTAGCATAGTTGAATTTTATTTCTTTCTACCATTAAGCAACATCAGGATAGCAAATGTTTTCAACACACTTTTGTATTCATTATAGGAACAAATAGCCCACCATGTCTATATCCAAATCGTGTTTGTGACAACAACACTAAATGTATGGATATCAATGAAGTGTGTGATGGTAAACCTGATTGTGAAGATAAAAGTGACGAAGGGCATTTGTGTGGTAAATTTTTTAACAATTATTTCTCAAATTTCTAATGAAGTTTTTGTTAATAAAGTTGATTTCAGAATTATATAAATTACTGTTAAATATACAACATTGCCTTATTTTCGTGAATATACCCTGCGGGTTATACACTTTTTTATATCTGCAGGAAGGGGTGCGGGTTTTACAATTTTTTTACGAATTTTAATTGAGTTTAGTGCTTGAAACAATTAATTATATTCATTAATCTTCAGTTTTAAATAATATTATCCAGAAATTTTTGAGTACCATATATTGGATACCCCGCAAGGTATACAGAGGTGTGGGGTTTCCAAAAAATTTACATAAAATTGGAATTTTGTGGGGTATACAAAGGTGCGGGGTATATTCATGAAAATATAGTATACATGTACAATGCAATTACTTGTATAATGTGATCCTACTTTCAATTCCATAAAGTTTTAAAAAAAGGGGGTCATGTTTGGTGTTATATGCAGACTGAACATGCAGTGGTTATTACAGTAGCCTACTGTTGGCAGTTTTTTCCTTGCTGTTTAGTTTGAATTTGTGAATGCTAATAAATGGCAAATAGATCTCCAGTAAAAGTTTAACTCTTATGTATAATGCGATCCACACATTTGTGGACTATGATCTGCACGAAGTCTGAAAATGGTTAATAAACTTCAAGTTTAGGGATACTGAGTTAAATTAATCATTTTGGTCCTTCAAGCTGCATAGATAGGCCATGTTCCCAATTAGATAGAACATGTGTGCTTATTATAACTTTTACTTGCTTTTTGATGCTCTATCCAAATCCTAAGCCAAAATAAAAAATTAAAAAAAAATTTGGTGATGGAATGAGCAAGTTCGCAAATACAGCAATGATGCTTTCAATTAGCATCATTCTGGCAGTGTAATACCATACATTCTCAACTGGTTTTAATTTCTTATTTTTGCAAGAAGTACTACATGATTAAAGTGAAGATAGTAAAATCCACATCCACAATGATTATATTCCAGAGGAGTATGTATATTTCAACTGCTAAGCAGTCTTCATGAGGCGCTATATGTGATGAAGACTGCTTAGTGATCGAAAAGTACATAGTGCTCAAGGAATAAAATTGTTGTGGGATGTAGATTTTATGTCTTCTCTCCTCTCTCTCTTCATTTGAAAATATGTAAAAAAAATGTTTAAATTTTGATTTTTCTATTTTTTTTTCCTATAGATGCAGATGAATGTCAGCTGAAAAAATGTAGTCATATATGCTTTAACACACCTGAAGGCTATGTTTGCTCATGTCCACTTGGCTTAAAACTCTCTCCTGATGGCAACACTTGCACAGGTAGATCTTTTAAATATGGTATATACAGTAGCATTCATTCAAAAGATTAAGGGAAATCTAATTTTTAACTAACAAGGGAAGTATACAAAGTTGTACAACGCACTTTGTTTTGCACACAAGTATACCTTGGAAGCGATAGAGTTGCGCGGTGGCGGCAGCGCCAGCACTTTGTTCAAAACAGATGTGAAAAAACATGGCAATAAGGGGAGAAGCAAAATCGTTAATAGCGGATGCCCAAGAATTGCAGTTAGAGCAGTGTTATTAAGCACAAAACCTTATTTTGCTGTACAATTATTCGTCTTGAAATAATTTATAAGAGGAGGTAAGCCATCCATGAATGCTATTTTTATTTAAAATTATAAAGCACCACGATACATACCCCTTTACCAACGCAACGTATTACTCGACAGCCTTGCCCTCGTTTCACATGACACCAGCCCTGGGAAATTTACGAAGATTACTGAATTAATCAATAAAATGAAATAATAAATGAAGGAAATGGCTATTAATTACTATACAGATTTTTTACTGGAAGGCAGTTAGTTTATTTTAATAATCTATATTTAAAAACATAAGTTTGTTTAGAAACTTGAGAATCCATTCAATTGTCGTCTGCTGCTACTTTCATTGCTTTCATGTAAAGTGGATTCGTGCTTATTGTCGAGTAGTGGAAGAAAGAAAGTCCATAAGCGCATTAATACACACACCGTTTTAACTATGGCTTTAACAATGGAGTCTTTGTATGGCTGTATGTGCTCAAATTTTTTCGTTTTCGTGGTTTATTTTGAAAGAAACAAATTTTTGTATTTTCTTATTTTGCAAGCATCAGTAGTAGCTTCAGATGAGTAACATATTTGGTGGGAATCTATGAGATACATGTTTGTGTACTTCCCTTGTAAATATGACAATTTATAATGCATAAATTTAATTTCCTCATGAATCGGTGTTCTTGAATGCTTTCTTTTGAAAAAAACATAAATTTTCCGTATTAATTTTATGTTTATTATTGTTTACTGCATGACACATGGGTTATTTTTATTTCTTATTTTACAATATTAAGTCAATTTATTCAATTTGCAGTTAATGATTTTGTTCCCTCTGTTATCAGAAATGCCCATCATGTAGATGAGATGATTCGGTTTTCTGTCCAGAATTTTTTTTCCGGCTGATACAATGGAGAAAGGCTGATGTACAAAAAACCTGTCCAGTTTTAAGAAATTTCCATTTAATTACCTGGGCAATCAGTGAAATTCTTATTAAGCTCACTCAGAAGGACTTAGCCCCGAGTTGCTGTTGAATTTTTTATTTATAGGTCACTACTTTTTATGAATTCGTGGTTATATTTGGGGAGTCGTAATTCGTAAACCAACTGTTGGACTTGAACTATGAAGAGCGTCCAGGCCAGCTGAAAAAGTTTTCAGACGCAAATCTTAAAGCGGTCCTCTTCTAAAGCTGGTTTTCCACTTAGCGACTTTTACGCGAATTTTAATGTGCACTGACTTTCAGGTGTCTTATTAAAGTTGCCTGAGAAACATGAAGGGTTTTAAGTTGATTTCCATTTAGTGATTTTCAGGCGCATCTCGACTCTGGTCTGATCTGATTGGTCGAGTCACTTTGGAAAACATGGCATCTGAAGAAGTTAATCTTCAAACAATTGTCATTTTCTCAAGGAAAAGAGTATATATCAACCACTTCGATCGGGTTCACGCCTTGAGTTTATTACTATATCATTTCTACTTAGTATATAAATGATTCACCAAATTTTTAAAATCTGTTTATTAATAAATTCACGAGGGAAAAGTCACAAAAACACCATGATCCTGCACTTATTCGTGAAGGCCTTACATCCCAGATAGCAGGTGTTATTGTATGGGGTACCATTAATTGAAAGCATGAAAACAGCACAGCGATATATCAACGAGGCTGACCTACAAGCACAGCATCTACTGTGCCGTTTGCTTTGACCTCCTCAGCATCATGTGGCACATTGTCAATGGTGTCAGGAATGTCAACAGAGGGATGGCAATGCACGACATGAAAAATCTGGAAGAGCATATCAATAACACCTGTATAGCTGTTTGACAGGATACGGCTATCTTCGAGCGGCTTTGCCAGTCCATGCATTGCTGCCCATGGTGGACGCTTTGAGCATTTCCTGTGATGTAACCAATATACATCCTGCATGTACGTCAGTAACAATGCTTTGTAAGACATAGGGAGCGCAAGGGTGACATCAATCCTGGGTGCTCTTCAGTCACGTGACTCGAATTGGTTCCAAACAAGTCTTCTCGCTTCAGGATTTAACCTTGGTTCCAACATAGAGATGGAATAAAATCGCTTTGTATAAACCCAATGTTTATAACACATGTGAAATTGTTGAGTTCCTCACTGCTCAAGAAGGAGCCAAAACAACGATTTACACATCTGTCGTTTTCCGAAAGAAAGAAAGAAAGAAAGTTCCGTGAACGATGGCATTCTTTCGTTAAGGGATTTAAAGTGATTTAAAAAAACGTTCTAATATTCATTTATAATTTATATAACGGCGTTAAATGTTTTAATAATAATCTAAATTACACAAATTCACATAATAATTTAAGAGATGTCATTTTTACTGGCCACTTGTTTCAACGTTACTAGTATGTTGCATGGTTTCAATGTTTGGAACCAGCAATCCCATTTCCTAGGCTCTCAGCCCCTTCATCGTGCAAATGATGTCAGCTATGACGTAGTCACTTGCACTCCCTAGATGTTCATAGGGACATTTTTACTTGTTTTTATCCCAGAAATCACCCCCCCCCCACCACAATGTTTTTGTTATGTTTTGGATTTTGTATTGTTGTATAAGATATTGAGTTCTTGGTATGGAAACTTTGGATGTAGCAGATATCAAAAAAATTAATATGCATTTCTAATAATAAAATACACAGGATTGATATTTTAAGAATAAATATATTTCAGTTTTATTTGTTTATTAAATTTATTTCTTTATTAATATTGTTTTAACTTTATATTCCTTTTTATTCTTAGATGCAGAACCATGTAAAGAATGGGGTGTTTGCAGCCAAAATTGTCGCACTGTTGGTCACATTCACAAATGTGAATGCATTAATGGATACCAAATGGAACCAGATCATTTCACTTGCAAAAGCAAATGTAATATTTTATATCCTTTTTTATGTTTTCTTTTGATTAATATTAAATAAAATCAGATAAGTGTTCCTTCAATTTCGGAAAAAGGAAATAGTCACTGGGTGCCAAAGAACTTGAACGACCACTCTCTGCTCGATTGAAAGAGCAACATGTTGTCATTTTGTTACATGTTGTCTGCTCATTGCTTCTTCAGCATAAACTTCCATGATTTCACTGAATTTCAGATGCAGATGCATCCGTTGCTCATAAGAAACGAATCATGACTGGCACCTCCAAGCGAGACTGCTTTTCTAAACTTCTTGCCATTTCAATCTCTCAGACACATCAGCGAATTCACACTACCTACCCGCTCTAAGACAACTAGCACCATCTGTTTCCACTCGGGGGGGGGGGGGGGTATTCTCTCCCCAATAATTTCTTTTTAAATGCTGCTGCTTGTATCTTTTTTTTTGGATTCATCCTTGTATAAGAGAATATTTGCTTTCATATATACTACTCTATCAAAAGTCATGGGACAACCCTAATTTGAATGAAAATGAGACATTCCTTTGCAATTTCACTGTTAGCATTCTTTCAAGCACTACATAACAGAGTATGCTATTATGAGATGATGCTTGTGTGAATGCTGAAAGAATGTCTCAAAGAAAAGAGCTTTCAGACTTCCAAAGAGGCACAATTGTTGGGTGCCATCTTGCAGACAAAACAGTTAGAGCGACGACATTAGACTCTGGATCAGTGGTGAATGGTTGAATGGAGTGATGAGTTCTGCTACACTATCTGGCAATCGGATGGACTGGTTTGGTATGGCGAACGCCCGGCGAATGTTATCTGCCAAGCTGTGTTGTGCCCACGGTGAAGTTCGGCAGAGGGTCAGTGATGGTGTGGGAGTGCTTTTCAAGGTATGGGTTGGGTGCAATAGTTTCTGTGGACGGACATCTAAACGCAGAGCATTACCAAGACATTCTGGACAACGCAGCACTCCCATCTCTCTGGCAGCATTTTGGCCCTTTTCTGTTTCAGCATGATAACACACGTTGCCATAAAGCAAGGGCTTTAGGCACATGGTTTGATGAAAAGGGGGTTCAGGAACTTTACTGGCCTGCCCAGAGCCCCGATCTGAACCCCATCGAACATCTGTGGGACGTGTTGGAACGCCAATTGTGCGCTTGTGTGGAACACCCGAAATCCGTGACCGAAGTGTCCAAGACACTTATGGCAGAATGGCGAAAATTACCTGTCAAAACGTATCAAAAATTGTGGACAGTATGCCTCAGAGAGTAGAAGCTGTGATAGCAGCAAAAGGTGGACCAACATGATAGTAAAATATGTATATTTTTGAGTGTTTCTATTAAAGTGATTGTGTCCCATGACTTTTGATAAGGTAGTGTACTGTTGATGGGTTAAATTGCCAAAATACACAAACATTAAATATAAAATGTATTATTATGAGAACTTAATTTAATAATCAGAATATTAATTTGTAAAGTGAAATATAAAAAACAAAATCTGTATATAGTGAACTCTTGACTTGTTGAAAGCATTAATTGGTTTGTTTTTTTTCCCCGCTTTCTCTTTTAAAGTGAAAGGTCCGCCTTATATAATCTTTTCAAATCGTCATGAAATAAGGAGTGTGGATTTACATTCTATGTCAGTGAAAGCATTAATATCGAGTTTAAAAAACACCATTGCCTTGGACTTCTATCATCATGTTGAAGATGATAAAGATATGATATTTTGGACAGATGTTGTTGATGATAAAATTTATCGAGGAACCTTAATTGGTGGATGTAAGTGACTTTTAATTAATGATTATTATTTTAGAATTTTTTTTTTATTTATTCTGATAGAATCTTGTTTATATTTTTGAAGTTTATTTTTAAAAGTGTGCAATATGAAACAAAATAATTTCAGTAATAATTTAACATGAAGCTTTGGTTTATGATATTTATTTTTAACTACTAGTTAAGCCATGCATGGATTGCTAGGATTTTTTCTAAATTCTGAAATAAATTTTCTACAATTATTTTGCATTATCAGCTTCAACTTGCATCTAACATATTTCAGTCTTATACTTGTACTGGCAGTAGTACCCGGCATTGCACAGGGTAATTTAGAAATGATTTGGAATATCATACGATGACTTTCACCTTTAGAATTTCTTGCGCGAAAGTCATGTTGTTTTAACTCCTGTTCACGTAACAAAGCAAACTTTAATCATTTTAAATTCCGATTGTAATTATCAAAGTAGCCAAAAATAGGGCTAAAAATAACTAACCGGTTTTCTATCATAGAATTGGGTTGAAAAAGGTTGTTCAATTTAACTCAAGGGGACATCCTGAACAAAGTATTTTTTTCTCGAGTTTGATATTCAAGCCCATTAATTTAGCTCATTGTGGATATTTTTTTTTTCTGGAAGTTTTTTTATGAACAGTCCAAAGTTTCAAAGAATTTCTTTGTACAATGCATTTGATGTTATCCCTTCAGGCTGTAAAATTACAAAATTTTTGGCACAGCTAACTATTGAGCAGGCAACATATAATTAATTGGCCATGGGAAAAATAGTCTTGCCATAGATCTATGCCAACCATCATGATGTCCCTGTGCCTTATTTATTGACATGGGAAAGGATAATTTTACAGGTTATTGGACTCGTTTGAAATTGGAAGTCCGATTGTATGAGCAAAATCCGTGGAATAAGTACCATCTCCCCTTGACCAATGCCAGTAATAATGGTTGCCTCAATAATGTTCCATTGCAATGATTTTTACTTGAAGGTGAGTGTCATTGCACATTTTAGAGGAAGATTTCTTAGAAGCATTATTGGGGTTTGACAAAAACTTTCTTCTTGTGGTATTGTTAGAACATCAAAATGACCTCTCTTTAAATCGCCTGAAAACTTCAGTCTCTTCACTCCTTCAAGAGCTTCTCCCACTTTGATGAGACAATTGCCGTTCCAATAAACTTGGAATTCAAATGGAAAAAGCTCTCTGACTGCACTTAGTTCACGTAAGTTTGTGCTTTAGACCTTTCGCTGAGATATGCTGACTTGGTTTTGTAAGGATCTCCAGAAGACATCATAGGTTTGAACCGCTGCCAATTTCGGGAAACATGCTGAACCATTTGGGTCCTCATCTCTCCTCCTCGTGCATCATCACCATATACTAAGTATGCTAATGAAGAAAACAGACAGGGCCAATTCGCTCGCATAGGCACCACTTGCTGTAATGTAACAATACCACCGACGTCGATCAACTAGATTTTCAGGAAAATAGAATAAAAAAAAATGAAGCCAAGTAAATAATAGCTTTAGCTCAGCAGAGTTAAATCAGAGTTAAATCAATCAAGATTGATGAGAGCAGACAATAGCCATGCAGTCTTATTGGTGTTATCCAGGTTAAGTTTTTCCGATTCTATAGAACTTTCTCCATTGACAGTTTACATAAGATCGCAAAAGAATTCATTAAACAAACAACGATGTCACAATTTGCTTAATGTTGGAAAAAGTCCCATTCAAATAAAAGATACACTGCATTCCCATGCAAAAGACTTGCAGTCATTGTTGATGCTGCTTCACGGAACAATCATAAAAGTCTTCATTAAACAAAGCAAATCTCACAATTTTTTAATGCTGGCAAAAAACCCATTCAGCCCCAGGTTAATTGAATTTTAAAATTAAACTACAATGAAAAGGAAAAAATAAAAAATAAAATCCTTTCTTAGTGAGCACCTAGAAGCCAAGAGAAATATACTTGCCAAATCTTAAGTTTGTAGACTTCATAGTTATAGAGATTTCATGATGAATGAATGAATGAATGAATGAATGAATGAATGAGTGAGTGAGTGAGTGAGTGTATACATTTTAGATTGTAAAATTCTTTAGTCGGTGTTGCTTTTATAAGACTGAATATCATAACAAGTCAGGCAACTGAAATACCCAGGGCCGATAGGATTTTTATAGAATTTATGAATGAAAAGGAAAGCATTTGATTGATTACTAAAGAAATCTTAAAACTGTATTTGTTATGATTGTGTGTGATTGCTAGAATAAAGTGTAATTTTAACTGAAAGTTAAGTGGAAAGGGTAGTAATTCTTTATATATTCGAAATAATAATAGTTCTGTAATCTATAGGCATTCTTACATAATGTTAAATCAAGTGAACATCTATTATATTCATAAATTACAGTGCTCATTATATTCATTCACGACACAGCCTTAGGAGTTGTTTGATATATTTTATGCCATATCTTATCATTAAAAGCTTACACTGGTATCATGATGGTATCATTAAACCCATACCATTTAATCTATTCGGCCATCATTAATTACTCATTATATTCATTCTTGACATCTCATTATGAGTTGTTTGATATATTACATGCCATATCATAACATTGAAAATTTCTGCTGGTACCATAATGGTATCAGCAGTACCATATCATAAAAGTACCATTGAAGCAATTTCGACCATCTTGATCTGAAATCCATTAAGATTGCAGATCGTTGAATAAAAAGTCTTGTTTGTTCTTGTAAAATTTTACTTTAGGAGAATAAAGGAAAAACGGTAATCTCTATTACATTTCCCCATTTCTTAATAATAGCAATGAAGAAGTCTATATTTAATTATTAATATAAACCAATAATAAATCCTCTGAGTTTGTTGACGGTTTGACCTGGAAGCGTTGATCAATTTTGACCATCAACAAAGACCACCATTTTCTTAACTCTCTTTATAACTCTCTTCACTAATCCACAAACCTTAGCTATTGAATAGTGAAGAGAGAAATGCTTTGACTAATGCAAACACCCATTATCCAGGGTGTATCTGAACGGTCTGTACAAACTTACAGCATGAGTTCCTTGTAGCCAGAGAAGCAATATATGTCCCATGAACATAGAGTCACAAATGCTTCCTTCTGGAGATACAACCGTGCGATGTTGTCCTACAATAATTGGTGCAATTGTGACATCAAATCCGTTCAGTGTTACAAACTAGGCTTATTTCCGGTTTTGTACAGTAACAGAACAGTCCAGACGTGCTAAAGTACATGCTCGAAATGACCTCCATTAGATTCCATGCAGGCCTGCAAATACCGGGTATGTTATACGGATGACATTGCAATTGTCCACGATCCGCTGGCGAAGAGTATCAAACATCTGGTACGGGGGTAGAATAAACAAGGGTTTTCAAATGGCCCCACAAAAAAGTCTAAGATTATCACGCACGCCTCGATTATCGGCATACAATGTAACTGTGTTCAGTTGACGTGTAGGACAATGTCGCACAGTTGTATCTCCAGAAGGAAGCATTTGTGACCTTATGTTCATGGGACATATATTGCTTCTCTGGCTACAAGGAACTCATGCTGTAAGTTTGTACAGACCGTTCAGATACACCCTGTATATAAAATTGTATAGTGAAAATTGCGGTTCCCTCTGTATATTTGATGTTTTGACGTAGTTCACCAATTAATTCCACTAAATAACTGAGGCTGTCATTTTGCCTAAGCTGTCGAATGGAAAAAATGGAAGTCGAAAATTCGGAAGCATTTGAATTCTGGAGCACCAACAGACAGACGGATGGATGCATATTATGAAAACATAAGTACCTATCGATCCTAATAATGATGGGTTATTTAAACAATGTACATTTCATATATATGAAGGGAGTCAAATGAAAGTGAGCCAACATGATTTTAAAGAACACGAATGAATTTATTCAAAAAAATTCCAACAACATTTAAACATTTAATTCCACTGAACAACAGGTCCAGTTATTTCCACTCATAAAAGTCTCTTGGTTACTGCTGCAGAATGTCTTTCGCTGTTTCATGCACTTCATTATCCAGCATGAAGTGTTAACCGTTTGGTTGTTTCAGCCATGGCCAATATTCTTGTACATAGCCAAGGCATCATTGCTTATCTGGCTATGTTGTTTCATCAACTTGTCAATCTGCGCAATTGTAAACAGTGTTTCATAAAGTGTGCAGTTTTTGAATTGAGCATGATTTTTTAGTTTGAAGATTGTTAGCACTGTTTCTATCATTTTCGCTATCTACAGTAGAACCTCATTTTTACGAATTTCAGGGGACCAATAATATTTATTCGTTAAATCCAAACTTTGTAAAAAACAAACCCCCAAAAAAACAAAAACCACGTAAATAGGCACTAAATTTTTAATAGCCAGCATTTTTAATACAAATAGGCTTATATACTGATTAAGTAGTCGAGTTTTGAAAATATTTTAGAATTGTTGTCTGATGCATATTTGAAGTTATATCATTATTTAAGTAGTTTGAAAATTCAAAAAAACTGTCAAAAATATCGTCTGATACATTTATTAGTTGCATACAGATGATTTTTTAGAGTTTCTAAGGAGCTTTTAATTTGTGAGGATGTTGCTTTGAATGTCGTAAGTTGTGTTCTAAGTTTCTCGTCATTGTCATCTACATGTTCTTCTTCGCCGCCATCTTTGATAAGATCGCAAATTTCGTTATCGTTTAACGTCGGAGAAGTTAAAACTTCCGCATCAATACTAACAAGCTCGGAGAATTTAGATTGAAAATTCAGCTTACTTTTCAGGATTTCCCACTCTTCAAATCCTTCAAATTCGCTATCATCATCTTCGGGTGAGACTGCAAGTTCAGTTTCACTTTCGTTTGGATAGAGAGCCTAGAAAAAGGAAGCACTTCCTCTTTCTAGGCTCTCTAGTTTGCATTACGTATGGCGCCCTCTGTTGGCGACGGCGGAAACTAGTCCAGTTAATCATCGATCACGATGGCAATAACATAGGCCAAATGAACAAAATTCAACCACACGAAAAAATGCAACCAGGGTGCTCACGCAAAAAAAAATTCACTTTTTTAATAAAATTTTAGGTTAATGTTAACTATCTGCACAATCACGCGATGACTGAATCCGCAAGCTGAATTGTCGCGAATCCTGTAACCGGCCGACGGAAAACCAACTGCCCCCTGTAACCAAATAGGTTGGGGTATATATCAGATATTTGCCTCCGGAGGGGGGCGTCGTAGACAGAACGCCGAAGGCGTTCGAGTAATGGAAACCAGTGACCAGCGAGGCCCGTAGGGCCGAGAGTGGGACTGGCGTTTGTGATTGTGCAGATAGTTAACATTAACCAAATTTTATACTACCAATTACAACTTCTAACTTCGTAAAATCCGAATTTCGTCGTAAAAACACTTCGTAAAACTTAAAGTTTATTATATGGAAATTAACAGGAGGGGGTCGGGATTTCAGAATTACTTCGTAAAATCCGGAATTTCGTAAAATGCGAGTCTGTAAAAACGAGGTTCTACTGTATTATCACTCTGATTAGAAGACTAATTGTCATTTTTCCATTTAGAAGCCATGGAACGGTTGAATATCAAGCAACGCATTTTTATTGTGAAAACTCGTTACAGAAACAGGGAGTGTTACGCAGAGACTGTCTGTAAACTTCAAGCGATCCCTGGATGTGACAACAGTGTCGAGATTGGTACAGAAATTTGAAGAAACTGGATCAGTTGCAACCAGAAGATTGCCCGGTCAAAGCAAACACTTTCCCAATCGCTTGCATTACCGCAATGTGTTGTTGCTCAATATTCAACCCGTCCATGGCTACTAAATGGAAAAATGACAATTGGTCTTCTAATCAGAGTGATAATAGATAACGAAAATGACAGAAACAGTGCTAACGATCTTCAAACAAAAAAATCCCATGCAATTCAAAAACTGTTTACTCTGTTGTTTCACGGCAGCCAGTGGCATGCAGTTCTCACCATAAACAACCTCCATACATTGATGAATGTTGTGCTTATGAAACACTGTCAGCAGTTAAGAATCTTCTTATAATACCATTGCAACACATGCATGTGACTCATCTGCTGCAGATTCAATTCATGATCACTTAACCTTGTGACCGCACATGACTTTGACACAAATGGAAACAAATGCTAAAGTCATTGGATGTAGGGTAGGTTGGCTCGTTTTCATTTGATTCTCCCTCAAAAAAGAAATAAATGTGACGTTTAATTTTCAGGTTTGTTTGCTCTAATTTTAAAGACTAATTTTAAAATACTGAATTCTTTTAAATATAAACATTTTTAACAATTAAATTTTCTATTTTTAACTAGCCTTAACAAATATTGAAGTCATTGTACAAACTGGATTGGCTACAGCTGAGGGTTTAGCAGTTGACTGGATTGGTGAAAATTTATATTGGGTTGAAAGCAATTTAGATCAAATAGAAGTTGCAAAACTGAATGGCAGTTTCAGGCGTACCCTCATTGCTGGCGATATGGAAAGCCCACGTGCCATTGCACTCGATCCACGTTTTGGGTTTGTCTTAGACTATAATTAATGAAGTAACTTCTGTTATTAAATTTATGTTATAACATTGATCGTATTTTTTTTTTAATTTTTTTATATTTTGTTCAGTTTATTATTTTGGACAGATTGGGATTCTTATTCCCCACGAATTGAATCTTGTTCTATGAGTGGTGAAGGTCGGAAAACTGTATTTCGTGTAAATGACTTTACTGATGGGGCATGGCCTAATGGATTGACTTTAGATTACATTGCAAAAAGAATTTATTGGATTGATGCTAAGTAATATACATTTATTATTTTAATAATTTAGTTTTTATATATAAAAATTAAGTTTATCCATAAATTCAAATGCTTCAGACCACTATTATGAAGGCATTATTGTAAATTAAGGTATGGCTTCAGTCATTGCAGACATTTCTTTATTTTGCCAAACAGTTGAATATCTAAAGTCTGGGCTGCATTGTTGTTGAACGTACATGGTCTGGGCAACAGGGGTTGGAAGCTATGTGGACAAAAGAAAAAGCAGAAACGTCCAGATAACTTCCCCCCAAATCATCGAATTGATTGAGGATGGTGTCCTCATCCTATAACTAATCGAGTTGAGGTACATATCCATCTCTTAGAACTGAAGACCATAGCACTGAGAAAGTTTATTAGAGGTGGGGGATTTGGGGGGTTATTTGAGGTGTGTTACTGAGAATGATAAGTGCTTCTTACTTGTGAAGTCATGCCTGGACCTTTCTGATTTGGTCATTTTCATATGCACCATTTCCTCTATGGTTATGGTTGAATCCATAATAACGTCATCTTTGTAGTTTTAAATGTTAATAACGTGGCCTTGTATTTCAATATGATCCCTTCAGTTACTTCAAAGCGATTTCTTTCGCTCTTCCAAAATGTTCTTTGACATGGATGTCAAGATCAAAAGAACATCAACTATTCTGTCTGTGAAGTTGGGCAATAGTAGTAAATACACTACCAACAAAGTTTTTTACGAGGGTTGTTCCGAAATAAATTTCATCATTTTTTTTCACACAGAAACTTTATTGCTAAAAAAAAATACAGCATGGCAGGATGAACTATACACCTTGCACTATTTTTCGACATAGTCGCCACCGACATTGAGACATTTGTCGTAGCGTGCAATCAGTTTGAAAAAAGACTAGCAGCAGGCAGGCGTGCCTGAAGCTATCCGAGTGCAAATCACAATGGCAGACAGACATCTACTGACAATGTGGTCGCCTCCCAGTTCACCAATGAGGAAAAAGTTCAAAGTGTCACCCTCTGCAGGAAAGATTATGGCAACAGTGTTCTGGGACGCGAAAGGTGTGATTCTCATTGATTTCCTCCGTCAAGGGACCATCAATGTGACACACTATGACACCCTCACCAAACTCAAGTCCGCCATTCGACGAAAGAGACCAGGGCTCTTGAGTGAAGGTGTTGTGCTCTTGGACAACAACGCAAAATTACCCACAGCAAGGCTCACACAAGATCAGATAGCCTCGGGCACGCCTGCCTGCTGCTACTCTTTCTTCAAACTGATTGCACGCTATGACAAATGTCTCAATTTCGGTGGCGACTATGTCGAAAAATTGTGCAAGGTGTATAATTCATAATGCCACAGTATATTTTTTTTTTTTTGGCAATAAAGTTTCCATGTGGAAAAAAAAAATGACGAAAACTTACTTTCGGAACAACCCTCGTATTTCTGTGCTTTTTTCAATGGCTTTTGTACTCCACTTGATATCTAATGGTTCTACTGCTATAAAAAGGTCTGCATGATATGTGAAAGATGCTCAAAATGAAAGTAGAGTTGAGAAATTTAATGAAAGATGGAATTAGAAATATTTGATCAAAATTAAGTAAATATAAATTGATGGTTGAGTACATTGAGTACAAGATTAGATAATTAAATACAGATGAAAAACAAATGGAAAAATTCCACGATCTGTATTTGAATCGGGGACCATGAGTATCTAGATTGTTGGCTCTATCAACTGAGCCACTTCAGTCACTGGTACAACAAGACTATCTCCAAGTGTCTTAAAGACTACTAAGCAGTCAAAATGGAAGCCCAATGATTGAAGACACTGGGAGACAGCTTTGTTGTACCAATGTCCATGGTGACCATTTGGGAGAGGCAGTGAGCTAGATACTTGATGTCCCTGGTTCGAATCCAGGTCATGGAAATTTCCTTTTATTTTTCATATATATTTAATTATCCAATCTTGAAGCATAGCTTCAGTACTCAACCATCAATTTATACTTATTTTTCATCAGTTTGCTGACTGTTTTGAAAGGAGAAATTCTTGACTTGGAAGCCAGATGCCTGCCCTGTCAATGGGCTTCCACTTTGACAGCTTAACAGTCTTTAGGGCACTTAGTTATTGGCTTCCTTTATTTTTTCCATATTTATCTACAACCTCTGACAATTAAGTTCGGTGAATGACGTCACACCCTAATCTGTGCGAGCTTTATGCGAGTAACAATGCATGTGAATACAAGCCCAGTCATTGTTTAAGCAAGTTCAGACAGGTCACGTTTATGCGTGCAATGGTTTAGCAGATGCTCGTTTCTTCAGTTGAAGGTGTAGCGTACGCACGTAACTGTGGATAATGGATCAAAGAGGAACACTGCCGTAATCGTGCAACAGTTTCTGGCCAACAAAGGGGTCGTATCCATAGCTCATCCACCTTATTCACCAGACTTGGCACCGGCAGACTTTTTCTTGTTCCCACGCCTGAAACGGGCCTTAAAGGGACACAGATATGCGGACATTCCAGACATTCAAGCAAATGTGACACGTGAACTTAAAGCCATCCCTAAGGAGCTTCCAGGACTTATACACCCGATCCCAAAAGTGTATTGCCTTCCAGGGTGATTATTTCGAAGGACAAAAAAGTAAATGTTTTGCATTTTGTTGTGTGAACTCATTCACCGAACTTAATTGTCAGAGGTTGTATATTTAAAGTAAAAATAGTAAACAGAAAACTCTTTAAATAAGAAGACAATACTACATCAGTCAGCCAGCTTGGAGATAACTTTTTAAATTATAACTTGTATTTCATTTGTCGATTGAAAATTTGTTTATTTATATAATTAAAATTTTAATTTTTCAATAGGTCTGATTCAATTCACACAGCTACATATGAGGGTGAGGATCATCGCGAAATCCTAAGAGGACATGAAATGTTATCTCATCCGTTTGCAATTGCTCTCTTTGATAACTATGTTTATTGGACAGATTGGCGAAGCAACTCTGTCATTCGGGCAAGTATATAACAGCTGATATTAGAACATGTTATTCTTACAGTTAATAATTCTTTTAAAATAACTTTTAATTTGTCTATGTAGGCAAATAAATGGAATGGTACTGATATCCGAGTGATGCAGCGTACCATAACTCAGCCCTTTGACATTCAAATTTTGCATCCGTCACGTCAACCAAAAAGTAAGTAGTGAACTCTATGGTCATATACAATTTTAAATCAAAAGACTAAGATATTATTAACATGGTATATTTAATTTTTTTTAATTTGAACCCTATTGTGTGAATAAATGAAAATTCCAGATGAAATTTCCAATAGAAGGCATCCATCCTAGTGGGGGTCATGACATTTCCATTGGATGCATGATTTGTGTTTTGCAGTGAAGCATCATCATTAATAGAGTTCTCACACTGTAAGGCGAAATGGTAGAGTTCACTTTATCGTGCTCAATAGGTAGGGACGTCATAGAGATAATATACATTACACCCTCATGCACGATCTGTGAGCTGCTTTTTTTTCACTCAGGCCTACTCGCAATCGCTCGTTGCGGCCTATTGAGCACGATAAAGCCAGGATTTAAGAAAATTAGAGCATTTTAAAAATATTTTCCCTACCTGTCCCTACCCATTGAGTGCGATAAAGTGAACTCTTCAATTTCACATTTCACTTTACAGTGTGAGAACTCTACACATAATCCATATAAGCTGCAATATTTGATCAAAATTAATGTTTTGCATAAAGTTTTTTAAAGAACTAAATGAATGTAATGAAATACACTATGGACCCAGTCGAACGTGGTCTGCTACAGCACGAAATCAGCTGCAATGTGGTTTTGGCATGGCTTCTGAATTCTATTTCCAGTTTTGTGAACAGCATCTTTTCATGATTTTTTTTTTAGTTTTATTTGATGAAATCCAATGCATCCACCTATGGCCTGTATGGCCAGAGGCCAATGAGTTGGGTCCTGGATGAATATGGATTGACGACTGCTGTATTATGGTTGGAGCAGCCGGGGGAGAGGGGGGGTGAAGATCATGTGTCATGGATGGTTGCCCATCCAGTGACTAGCTGTGCCTGATGTTGCTTAACTTCCAGAATTGGTGTATTCAGTGGAAGCCCACCAGGCCATGGCCTTCACATTTATTTTACATTTTGCAATGTTATGACATATGTATACATGTTGTATATTTGAAACTTACAGAAAGTTCAGTTTTTTTCTCGAATTTCCATCCCCAAATGAAGCCAGCACAATAGCGAAGTTTCAAAAGCAAAATGGCGACAATGAATTGGAAGTGTATGGCTACTTTTAAAAATTTCTAAAAACTGTTGCAGTTGTTTACTTTCCACATAAACACTGCCTCAAATGTAGATAGCCGTCATTTATTGCACTTAAAAATTCTCCTATCTAGCTGCCATTTATTGAATGCTCGCAAACAGCAAAAATTGATTTTCAATTTTAGTGTTTGTGTTCAGCACAACTGCCAGCCACAGTTAAAAATTGCTGCATTTTCTTCGTCATGCGGAATTAAAACTTAAAATCAAAGTTTTAAAATAAATTAAAATTTCAACAAACAAAATTTTCTAGGCAATAGCCTGCATTTAAAGACACACTTGGATATGGCTCAAAAAAGAGGAGAGACTCTCTTAAGCAACAGATCGATCATATCTTAATTCAAATTGTGTAATTTTTATCTTGATGCTTTTTCCTGTTTTTTTGAATAATTTATAATAATTTTGTAATATCAATTAATTTATAAAAATAAATAGTTCACTTTCTTTGATCTTTTAATATACAGTTGCCATATTTATTTTACTCTGCACCATATTTACTTATTATATCCATACCTCGGAAGTACAGGACACTATGTCCATTTTTTACCGAAATCGGTAAATAACTAAAGAAATTACAATAAATGAAAAACACCATGAAACATAATGTACAAAGAGTTTTCTGTTAAAATTTTTTACAAAAATCTAATTAACATGTAAGAATATAAAGGGAGGACAAACTTAAACGTGTTCAAACTGCTTACCTATAATTTAAACAGTGTGTCCTGTACCTCCAAAGTAAGGATATACTCTACTCTTTTCGGGGTGCAAATGTTTGATTGGGGGGGGGAATCACTTTAGCATGGTCACTGAAATTTGGCTCCCACGTTCAACCAGATTGGCATTGTAACGTGCGCTGACAAAATTATTCAATTGGGCTTTCAATTAGTCCCAACATGGTCAAAATGACATATGGAGGTTTCATAACGTACATACAGTAAAACCTGTCTGTAACGACCACCCATGGGACCAAACAAAAGTGGTCGTTAAACTCAGGTGGTCGTTATAGACAGGTTCAGTAAAAAAGGTGGGCGTTTTTTTTTTCCTCTGCTTTTCAAAGGCATTTTTGTAATAAAATAATTGGCCAAACTTAAAAATTTTTTGGATTAATAAAGAATCAAAGAATCATATTCTGAAAAAAATTCGATTTCATTTTTTTTTTTGTGTAGAATTGTTTTTTAATGCCATTAATTAATCAGTTATTGGCATTAATATTTAAAATTTTGAAAAATTTTATTTTCTTCTTTCAGTGGAAGGTGAAAACCCTTGTGGTGTCAGTAATGGTAATTGTTCACATCTTTGTTTACTCAGCTTCAATAATACTGCACGTTGTCACTGCCCACATGTCATGAAACTGTCAGAAGACTTAAAGACATGTATTAGTGAGTAACTTTTTATTCATTTTTCCTTTCTTTCTTTGTTATTTAATTTAATTTATTTAATGGGACGATTTAATAAAACATTAGCATATACAAGCGGGATGGTCTGCTTTAAGTACCAGGCAAAGAGATGGTGGAGGTGTGGAAGAAGGAATGCCAAACAAACAATGCAGTTAAATGAAAGAGTGCCAAAAAAACAGTGCAATGAAGGGCTTCACATTAGAAGAGCAGGGCCATATTCTGTTTGAAAAATGATGAAGTTTAAAAGTACTTAGATCTAAACAAGCTAAGGTTATGGAACACAAACACATAAACACCATACTCACCAAACAGTATCTTCATTAGTTGCAGACAAGTGAAATGACATATACATCCGAATTTGGGCATTCTAAGAAGAAACACATTATTTGCGAACAAGAGAAAGATCGCCCGAAGTTGAATGCCTTGTATATGGAATAATGGATGAAATCACTTTTTCTTCACTGATAAGAGAACCATCCGAACTTGTATCTCACAGTTTAAAAACAAATTGAAATATTTTATTCACCTAAAAGCTACTGATTGACCTTAGCAAAAAAATAAGAAATCGCACTATTTTATTTTTTTATGTGTGCCACAAAATGAAACCAAACTTATATTTATAAGATGAAATAAGCATCCATTAATATTTTTCTTATTTAAAATTACAAAGCATATCATGATACATATACCCTCACCACCGCATTATGTCCATCTTCACATTCTTGGCTGCCCTTTTAGATCAACAGCTGCCCTTTATATTTCATTTCACTTGTGAATACATGATGTCAGCCCCGGAAAATTTCCGAAGATTACCGAAGCAAAATGTTATTATGCTCCCTTGCCAAAGGAAATGAACAAAATAAAATAATAAATTATGGAAACGGTTATTAATTACTATACAGATTTTTCTTTTTACTGGATGGCAATTAGCTAATTTAAAAATCTATTTTTAAAAAATTTAAAATTGTTTAGAAATTTTAAATTATTAAGAAGTTCTTTCATTTTTGTGGTTTGTTTTGAAATAAACAAAATAGTGTGATATCTTACTTTGCAAGCATCAATTTGGTTTGAAACTGAGATAGAGAAAAAAGTAGGAAAATAGCCGAAACTGTGGATACCGTCATATAAATAAATGAAAAAACGGAAAATACCTATGTGGAGTAGTGTTTTCCGTTTTTTTCGTTTATTTAACTGAGATAGAGGTTCGGATGGTTCGGATGGTTCCCTTGGAAAGCACCATTACTGCAGTTTTTTATGCTTAAATTTCTTTTAATTAAATTTAATTAAAATGTTGATAACCTTGTTGGACCAATACCTTTAGCACAGGCAGTATTTTGCCTTATTTCAAGTTTACCCATTGTCAGTCATCTAATGCCAACCCCATAGAAAATGTAGGTACATGCAAGAAGCATATTCTTCACAGGAAACACACCTGGCATGTGAACGAGCTAACTCTAGAAATTCGACAGATTTGGAAGTCTTTACATCTAGAGTTTGCTGTTAGCTTAACAGAAAGCATGCCCCAGAGATGTCAAACCATTATTATCAACGATGGCGATTGGATCACTTACTAATATGCAAGTGCTTAGATACATATAGAGAGTGTTTACTAACTCTGTGTACAATTTTCAGAGGTGGTAGAGGACTTTGTTTTGAATATATTTTGCCAGTAAACTGGGGATCGCAATTAAATCCTTAAAAAAATTGTCAAACATCATACAAACAGTGGCTGTCTGAGACTTCCTCATAATATTGTCTCCCTCGTTAATGTATTTCCAGAAAATGGAGGAATTAAAAACTTGATACTGATGGTTACAACATTTTTAATAGCCAAATACTCCATGTTTGTAAAATTACAAAAGGTGTTCAAACTGTTGACCATGAGCAGCAATTCATGACTCAGCACCTTGTCATTGAATTTCTGACATAGCCAAAAATCTGTGTAATGTCTCTTAAATGTCACTTGCAGCGTCAATATATGCTCTCAGCTACTCTTCCGAATTCACAGGAGTATTGTAGATCATATTCTTCAGAAGACATTCCCAGTAGAAGAAATGTAAAAGGTTTACATCCGGTGATTGAGGTGGCCAAGCAACTGGCCCTCTTTAAGCCAATCCATTTAAGTGATATCGTACAGGTGTACTGAAATAGGCGGGTGCTCTGTCGTGTTGGAATCATCTGATTCTTCGGACAGCCAAGCAACTTTGGCGAAACTTGTTATAAGAAAATTTTATACACATTGCCATTTAAACATTTTGGACACATCGTCATGGTCATGATCATGGAGAATCCCTCCCCAAACATTAACATCGAAATGTTTGGGTAGGGATTTAAATTAATGAATTCAAATTACCATTACCTGCCTCACGTACATGGCTTTGAAATTTTTGTTTCTGTATAAAGGATTCATTTGCTAATCCCAGTTTATTGGGAAAATCTATTCAAAATAAGGTCCTCTACCATCCTTTATATCCTTAAAAGTTGTTACAGAGTTTGTAAACATTTGGAGTTTGTCTTCTCATTTTCCGGAAATGAACATTTTTTAAAATTATAGCGCATACTCTTTTCTTAGACAGATGGTATAATGTGTAAAGTGGGAGCCCTTTTCACAAGATTTCATATGCCTGATGCAATAGCTCTGATTAATATATTGTCTTTATGTGCATTAATGAAGGTTATGCATTAGTGATATTGATTTAAATTGTATAAAATGATTATATCATAATGGATGCCATGATAGAATTTGTTAAGTGGAGTAAGCTGCTCAGTTGTTGCCACCCTTAAGGATAAAATTGCGTTTTTGATTTTAAAGCGCTCTTGTGATTAAGCTTGTGTTTAAAATAGTCAATGTAAGACATAAAGGGAGGTTAGGAGATGATATTACGAGAAAAATTTTTCAATTTATTAGTACTTGTGTAGAGTATTTGAACATTAGATATGAAAATAATAAACTAAAAATTCCAATTGTTGGTATATTTTGCCCAGTACCGGTACTTGCCACCCAGTTGCCCAGTTGTTACCAACTTCATTTATTTATGAATAATTCTACATAATTTTTTTTCTTTCAAGAATTATGTTACCTCTCATCTTAATGAACAATATCATATAATAATATTTGACAATTTAACAATAGGGTAATGTCAACCACGTGAGGTTACAATGGTGCAGCCAATTTGAAAGTCAACTTACTGTCGACAACAAAGCACTCTGCTCTCATCACATGTCTTGTGATTGTTCTCATGCGGAAAATTTCAAAATAGTGTTGTTGTAGTCCTCATTCTACCTAGACATCTTTGCGTGCAGGCTAGAATGACGTAGGATGTCTTCCCCTATAAATTTACTTACCTTGTGTCTTTTTGAAAAACAATTTTCTTAACAGTCTGCTTAAGACAGTGTGACTGATCATGAAGCATTGTTTTTAAATCTACATAAAAACAAAATATAAGTGGCTAGTTGGTAATTGAATAGTAGACTGCATTAATAATAGATGGAACTAATGTTACACGAACGTTTTTGTTCTTAGCGCATGTCATGTTTCTTAGAAATGTAATGTTTTTGTTAAAAAGTGGCAACAACTGGGCAGCTACCCTATCTTCAGTTTTACGGAAAACTAGCTTGAAATTTATTCTAATTTGTTGTTATGGCCTAAAGTCATTATATCGTGGCCAAAAATTTTTTAAAGTTTTAAATAAATACCTAAAATTCCTAAAAATTTGATGTTAAAAGCCATTTGAAAACCTTGTAAAACTTAATTTTAAGAAGAATTTCAAAAAAATACTCTGTCCAAAAATATGGTAACTACAGTATAATCCACTTAATACAAAAATGCTTAATACGAAATTTTTTATTGCAATTTCGGATAATGCGAAATAATTTTAAAATGCAACTAAATTTCTTAAATCGAGGAAATATACAGTGGGCACAATGTGAACTCCACTTATAAGAGCATATTTTCAATCATGTTTGCATGGTGAACGTAGATTGTGTCTGATTGTTTCTGATTGGTCCAATTTCTGCGAGAAACTCTCAAACATTGCTTTCAAAGATTTCGAAACGTGGACAACGAAGTTATCATTTCGGCACCATTAACCGTTGACGATATTGTCGAGGAGGTTCGTCAGGAAAAAAAAGAAAGTGACGAATCGGATGAAGACAGCAATGACTTTGAAAACAATGAACAGGAAGTTCCAGAAAGAACTTAGAAACCCTATGAACTTGTACAAGTATTATGTGCGAAAATGAAGTTCAGATGAAATTTTTCAAAATTATTTTAAAGTTAATAATTTTATACATAAAAATTTGATAAGCAGGCGAAAGCATTCAACTATTCTTGATTGTTTTTGTAAGTAATTAACAATAAATTCTGATTTTTATGGTATAAACTTGTCAGATTTAATATATCATAAAATTTATATGCAGTATATAAAACCTTTGGATGTTACAAAAAAAAACTTTGTTCTCTTCAATTTCGTATTAAGCAGATTATACTGTATTTGCAATACTTCATATATTCAGACCAAGAGAGTACAGCTTATATTATTTTATTAGCTATGCGTTTACAATTTTCTTTCTACTTTTTTTATCATTAGGTAATGAAAGGGTATTGTTGTTTTCTCGACCTAGTGAAATTCGAGGAGTCGATCTGAAGATGCCATATTATCATATCATTCCACCATTTAGTTTGCCGCAGGTAATCATGTAAGAGCCAATTTTTTTTTTTTTTTTAATTATTTCTAGTAAAAAAAAATTAGATTATTTTATCTTTCATTTCTATTATGCCCTATCAATTTCTTCTCTGTAATTTCTTCAGCATGTAATTTGTTTTCTTGTATGAACTTTCTTCAGTTTATTTTTTAGTTCTTAAAGATTTTTTTTTTTTTTGTATGTAATTTATTGATTTTTGTGTCATATTTATCAAATCAACAAATATTTGTAAATATTAACTGTAAGAGTTTTTGGAGGAAAAAAAGAAAATAAAAGTAATAATAACACTTGTCACATAGTAAGGAAATTCCTACACTCAAACATCTATACTCCCACGAGCACGTAATTTTACCCTTCCTTGCATTTGAGCCTCTTGGGCCCACCTCTAGGATTTGGCTTTCTGACTTGATCCGAGTTTGGTTCCCCCAAACAAAATAATAATAATAATAATGATAATGATAATAATAATAAACACCTGTCACATAGTAAGGAAATTCCTACACCCAAACATCAATACTCCCACAAGTGCATAACTTTCCCTCGCATTTGAGTCCCTTGGGCTTGGCCCTCTTTTGGGTCCGCCTCTGGGATTGGCTTCCGGACTTGATCCGAGTTTGGCTTCCCCAAACAATGATAATAATGATAATAACAACTCCATTGGAATATCTGTAAATACTATAACATACATGTCGACGAAAAGTGGTACCAACACAATCCGGACCCTGTAGTTGACACACCAGAAGTCACAATTACAATTTATATGGGATACTCAGACTCAAACAGACAGGAAGATAATAGCAAATAAACCAGACCTGATAGTCAGAGATAAAAAGAAGAAACAATGCCTTCTAATAGATGTAGCCATCCCATCTGATTACAATATAACACAAAAAGAATCGGAAAAACAACTGAAGTATAGGGATTTACAAATTGAAATACAGAGAATGTGGAACCTTAGAACTAAAGTGATTCCCATCATCATCGGAGCAACAGGACTTGTTTCTAATAGTACTTCAAACTTTATCAAAGAAGTTCCTGGGAAACATAATCTCCTACAGATGCAGAAGACAGTAGTGCTGACATAATACTGCACACATAATACGCAAAATACTATAGCATATAACATATCATCTGATAATTTTCCAAACTAAAGTAACACCCTAGGTGCACGGTGCGCACTCGGTGATACTAAGAAGCAAGTCCTTAGCATAAGTGCTAAGTGGAACCTTGAAATAATAATAATAATAATAATAATAATAATAATAATAATAATAATAATAATATGACTGACAAAATACAGATAAACGGGGGTGACTCACTGAGCCCACTCTGGTTTTGTCTTGCATTAAATGCACTTTCAAACAGACTGAACAGCACAACTTACAGCTACACGATTAAACACAATAAAAATTGCCACTACACGCTTTCACACTTACTCTACATGGATGACATGAAATTATACGCCTCCACACAAACACAATTGTGCCAGTTACTCGTCATTACACATACTTTTTCAAAAGACATACACATGCAATTTGGCTTGGACAAATGCAAAACCATTCACATTGAAAATGGAGTACTCAGGAAAGGGGGCTTCACATTAGAAGAACCAGGTCACATTGCTGCTATGACAAATGATGAATTTTATAAATATCTAGGATTTAAACAAGCCAAGCTTCTGGAGCACAAACACATAAAGAATACACTCACTAAACAATATCTTCATAGGCTAGAGGAAATATCTAAAACATATTTAAATTCCAGAAATTTAATCAAGGTTATCAATACTTATGCCACCCCAATATTCTCCTACTCCTTTGGAGTCCTACAGTGGACACACACACATCTTGAGGGACTTGAAAGGAAACAACGTAAACTGCTTACAAAGCACGGAAAGCACCATCCACACACACAGCTACTGAAAGACTCATCATGCCTCATTCAGAGGGAGGCAGAGGTCTTATTGATATAATAGATCTACACCAGAAACAGACTCAGTCACTCAGAGAATTCTTTTACTCTAAACAACACACATCACCATTACACAAAGCAGTCTGCATGGCTGATACAAAATACACACCTTTGAATCTGAACAGCATGCAGAACACCTGCACTAAATTTCATCATGGCTCGGGAAAATACTCCACGGTAGAGATCCTTCTGATCTCAACCAGCCACATGTTGATAAAAAAGCGTCAAACTTTTGGTTGAGTGAAGGGAGTCTCTTTGGGGAAACTGAAGGAACCATGATTGCCATACAAGACCAGGTTATTAACACTAAAAGCTTACAGAAAACATATTATCAAAGATTTGACTGATAGGTCTTGTAGGAAATGCCATATTGCAGAGGAAATGCCATATCCAACATGTCATATCTAGTTGCAAAATACTCATGCAGACAGATTATTTACACAGACATAATCAGGTAGTCAACATTGTACATCAACATGTAGCTAAGATACACAAGCTGAGGGACATCCATACTCCATACGATAAATATATCCCGGGCACTGTCTTAGAGAACACCACACATAAACTATATTTTGACAGAGCTATAAACACTGACAAAACTATCCCTCATAACAGACCAGACATTACACTAATAGATAAGCAAAACAAAGTGACTTAAATAATTGATATCTCCATCCCCAACACACACAATTTACAAAAGACATACACTGACAAAATCACTAAATATACGGATCTTGCACACGAAATAAAATGCCTTTGGAGAGTTAACAAAGTACACATTGTTCCTATCGTTCTTTCTGCCACTGGGGTTATTCCACACTTGCTACACAAAAGCCTGTCAACACTAAATTTAAACCCACACTTATACAAAACCTTACAGAAAGCCACAATTCTAAACACCTTCACATAGTAAGGAAATTCCTACACCCAAACATCAATACTCCAACGAGTGCACAATTTTTCCCTTCCTTGCATACAAGTCCCTTGGGCTTGGCTCTCTCTCTTGGGTCTGCCTCTAGAAATTGGCTTCCAGACTCGATCCAAGTTTGGTTTCTCCAAGCAGTAATAATAATAATGTTATTGCCTACACATATACAAAACCTTAATAGTCCCATACTTATATTATTATCCACACCTAAACAAAACCTTACAGAAAGCCACAATCCTAAACACTTGTCACATAATAAGGAAATTCCTACATCCAAATATCAATACTCCCACGAGCACTGATTTTTTTTCCTTTCCTTGCATCTGAGCCGCTTGGGCTTGGTCCTCTCTTGGGTCCGTCTTTAGGACTTGGGTTTCAGACTTGGTTCCCACGGATTTTTGTGAATTCGGTCTCCTTAGAAGAGCTCTTCATATAAGATATCCGAGAACACTTTCTGGGTTATGGAACGACTGTCAAGAAGAGTGGAATGGAATCGACCTCGCTGTACTCTGTGGCAGCCTCTTACAGTGGAAACTAAGATGTCAAGCGATTGCTAGAAGAAAGGGCCATCACATACATCACAATGATGCCACAGAAGAAATGTGTTCCAGTTGACCTACATTAAGTGTATTCTCATCACAATAAACATGAAAAACCCTCTATAATGCAATTTAACTTACAGTCTGAGCGATGGCCGTGGAAATGGTAATTTAATAGTGCTGGTTGCGCGCAACCAATGCTGACCATTGTAGCTAGATCCCTGGTTTGGGGAACAGATGAAAGCCAGATGGCACCACATCGGGATTGTATGGTGGATGATTAACAACAGTGAAACTAATATGTTGAATCTGTCTTCTTGTCATTGCACTGGTGTCTGGATGACCCTTGTCATGCTATAAGAGAGTCTGCTCCATATGTGGATGACATCTTTGAATTAGTGCTTAAAGTTATTTTGGGGGCTTCAGAGTACTTTACAGAATTTATGGTAATGGCTTTAGGCATGAATTCCATTTGCACCATTCATGAAAATCACAGAAGACTGTGACCATGAGTTTGATATTTGATGGTGTACCTTGAATGATTTTGGCAAATATGATACTTTGTAGTGGAACTCTGTTGATGAGTTTTCAGGATCAAAATGGTGTATCCAGAATAAAAGAGAGGAAACCACTAATCCACATAAGGTTTTTAATCAGACGATGGATGCACATTTCGGCAGGAGAGCTTCGATCAGAGTAGGCAGAATTCAGAACTCTCTAGCGGCAGATGTAGGAAACTTGCATCAGTGAAGTCGGAAAGTTAACTCAGCAGAATGTGTGATAGCTGATATTCTGAAGTACATTATATCAAAAGTAAAACAAAAAATTAGGAGGCATTAATACTACATTACTATATTAAAGGGCATCAATATTCTACCCATTCAGAGAATTCTATTTGAATTCCTTTAGCCGAAAGCAATTATCAGCATCATTGCATTTCCTATGCTGGACTCATATGTGGTCTCTTCTACCGGAAGCACTTCGCTCTTCTCTGATCCCCGCCACCTTTAAAGGGTATAAAATTACCCCCTTTTTTTTTTTGGCTAAAGATTTTACTTCTAACTCATTTTCTAACATTATCAACTAACTGTTACATTGTTTTGCTGTCATTATTAATTATTAGAAATATTAATTGCATTTTATTAATAATTTGCTATATGCTTCTTTGGCTATCCTGCCAGGGACCTAACATGTCGGCCTAGTGGCCAGGCACAGTTACAGTTCTAAGATACAATTACAGCATAACTAATAATCTGAAAATTGTTCCCGAACAATTAATTAAGATCTGCAAGTTGAGAGAATTTGAAGCTCGATTGAAGTGACAAATGGTTGTCGTCATCTTACTTCCCGTTAGCTTATGGTGATGAAAAATTGAGACAATTGACTGAATTCTCTACATGTTTTGAATGTATAGCTTGTCTACATACATTGTATCCTGAGATGAAGAAATAAGTAGTTAAAAATCGTGATCGCAGTAAATCATGTTGTGTTAGATCACCCTCCCCCCCTCACACCCTGATAAATAAAAGTGCCTAAATATAAAGGTCAACTCTACATTAGAAACTCTAGAACTACAGTACCTTATTTTAGCTTTAGAGCTATACATTGGAGCCGATTTCGTGTTGCATCAGACTGTGTTCGTGCGCGTCAGCAGTGTATACTAAACTTTACTATTTTTCAGCATGCCCTCGTACATTTAAAATTCTCAAAACGTTATGAAATTTTAAAGAAACATGACCATGAGGATTTTGAACAGTTGCATCTGGATCATTGTAAATTTGATAGAAATTAATTTCATCCTATTAGAAAGAGGATTTATTGAAGAATAATTTCTACACTACTGTTTATAAAAATCGCAACACCCTGATGGAATGGTCTAATCCATATGTAATTTGCAATATTTGCATACAATGGGTCAGAGTATAAATGATTAGATTTTCAGAGTAATTGCTTGAAAGAACACCATGCCTCGACGATGACGAAGGGTACCATATCAACAGCTGACAGACTTTGAAAGAGGACGCATAATTGGTCTGCGTGAAGCGGGATGGTCGTATCGTGACATTGCTGCTCGTGTAGGACGTAATGCAACGACAATTATGCGTACATGGAGGCAGTGGAGCGAAGAGAACAGGGCACACCGAAGACCAGGCTCAGGAACACCCAGCACGGCGACACCGCGAGATGACAGACACCTCTATCGCATGTGTGTAGCAGATCGTACAGCCACTTCCACAGTGTTAGCACAACAGTGGGGTGCTACAGTAGGCAGGACAATGTCTGCTAGCACTGTACGACGCCGTTTGATTTCCAGAGGATTGATGGCACGAGTACCATTGTTGCGGACTCAAAACCACCGGCGCCTCAGGTTGCAATGGGCCCATCAACACCAACAGTGGCAAGCTAAATGGCAACAAGTTGTGTTTTCGGATGAGTCAAGGTTTAACTTGCAGCACCATGACGGCAGGATACGAGTCAGAAGACATCGTGGCGAGCGCGCCTTCCAGAATGCATCCTGCAGCGTCATTCAGGACAAACGCCAGGGGTGACGGTGTGGGGTGCAATCAGTTACCATGGCCGTTCCCGTCTGATCAGAATCCATGGCAATCTGAACAGTGACCGGTACATCAGGGAAGTTGTGCAACCCGAGGTCATCCCCTTCCTGCAGAACCTTCCAGGCACTGTATTCCAACAGGACAATGCCCGACCGCTTGTGGCCAGAAATGTCCTCGCCTTTTTCCAAGCACATCAGACGCCCTTGTTCCCCTGGCCTGCTCGTTCACCAGACATGTCCCCAATCGAACATGTGTGGGACAGGGTTGCTCATCGATTGGCTCGTCAGATTCCTGCAGCAGCAACTGTGGATGAACTGTATACCCGTGTAGACAGAGCATGGCAGGACATTCCCCAGGCCCTTAATCAGAGCTTGTTTGACTCAATGCCACGACGTTTAGAGGCTGTAATTGCATCCCACGGTGGTTTCACCCGATACTAATGTGACAATAAAACGCATTGTATTGACCTGAAAATCTAATGGTTTCTTTTCTGACCCATGATATGCAAATGCTCCATATTTAATGCAGATTGGGCTATTCCATCAGGGTGTTGCGATTTTTATAAACACTAGTGTATAATGGAGACTTCCCTGCTTTCAGCTATTCTTAGCCTGTATTAATCTGAATTATATAGGGTTTGCTGTAATAAGAACATAGGGTAAAAAGTACAGTTGTTGTTGTTATTATTATTATTATTATTATTATTATTATTATTGTTTGGGGAAACCAAACTCGGATCAAGTCTGGAGGCCAAGTCCCAGAGGCGGACCCAAGAGAAGACCAAGCCCAAGGGACTCAAATGCAAGGAAGGGAAAAGTTACGCACTCATGGGAGTGTTGATGTTTGGTGTAGGAATTTCCATGCTATGTGACAAGTGTTTACAATTTCCTTATTATTATTTATTATTATTATTATTATTATTATTATTATTATTATTATTATTATTATTATTATATATTTAAAGGACTATTGTATTAATGAGGACGAAGATAATTCGTTTTGTTTTTTTTTTGGTTATTTGGTTTTATTTATTTATTTATTTTTTTGTTATTATGATTAGAGTTTAAGAGATACAGTTAAAATTATTTGCTGTGTTGCATAGGTTGCCAATGCTCCTGAAATTGATTTTAGTGCCAAGTTAAAAAAAATATATTGGGTTGATAACCACTTGAATGAAGTTAAAAGAGCATCATTGACCGGTGTCCCTATTGATACTATTATTGACACAGGTAATATTTTATTCTTTTCATTTACTATTTTTTTAACAGAGATTACCGCATTTATTAAGATGAAAAACAAAAGAAAAAATTCCACGACCTGGGATAGAACCAGGGCCCACGAGTATTTAGCTGGGCCACGATAGACACAGGTAAAAAAGGTCGCCTCCAAGTGTCATAAAGACCACTAACAGTAAGTATAGTGAAACTCCACCTATCTTCTCTCTAACTGCGTTTGGTCGCCCTTCTCATCCTGAGTATGAATACATTATTACTTGGTTTCCTGAACAATCCACAACCTAAACTGCTAAAAAATGTCTACAAAAATAAACTTTCAATGTTTATGGCAAATAGGATTAAAAATAATAATTTTGGACATTTAAAAGAACCCCAAAAATTTTTCTCTTCTAACCATGATGCACCAGCAACATCGTTAGCCATTTTTTTTTTTAATTGCAGTTGAACGGTTTAAAAGGTAAATTTTTGTTTTGATAGAAATAAAGTAACTAGCTCATTATTATGTTTTATTAAATATGCATTTAGAGACCATTATAAAATTTAAGAATTGGATTTCTCTATAAAGAAAATGAAAGAACTAATTGATCATAGCTCTTGCAGCACATTGTCATGTTGTGATTAAGCTTCGACCAATTGCAGTTAGGGAGGGGATAGGTGGAGTTTCATTATAGTCCAAGTGGAAGTACAATGTTCTGCCAAGCACCCAGTTTGCAGATCGGTTATTCCTCCTTTATAAATCACCAGAGAGCTGATGAAAACTCATATAATAAAATTATAAATAACTAGCAAAGGTACCCGGCATTGCCCGGGAAAATTACACTTGTAGGTAAACAGAACAATCTCAAAAAATTAAATTAAATTTTGCAATATGTTAAAAATAAACACATGAAAACGCTTAGAATTAATACAGTAAAAATTCTTAATGAAAATTCGAAAAAAATTTTTTAAAGGCTCACAATGGCTGGACCTCTCCAAGGATGCCACTGCTAGAAAAACTTACTGATCGCCGATTCTTATCTGCTAGTGGTCGCTGATTCTTCTATTTACTTGCTTCCCATTTGCTCAATACAGCACGGAGCTAAAGGAGTGCTTCCTCTGTCATCTTTCCACTCTTTCTCAATAGTCTGCTAACTCTCCATTATCTCCAGTTACTGATCAATTTTAAAGATTTTCAAGAAATTCCTAAGTACTAAGAACTCTCTTTTCTAAGAAAAGCCTGAATACCAGGAATTCTATGCATTGAATTCTATTTTGCACAAACTTTGCCTTGCATTTTTGGTCATAAGACATATATTGTTGGTCCGTGCAGAGTGTTTGTGAATTGCATGTTGATACCATTGTTGATACTTATTGTTGCAAAAACTTTGTCTTGCATTGTTGGTCATGAGATATTTCTCATTAATATGCCCTGCCATAACCATGAATATCGATTTTTTATCAATAATTCTTATTTTTTCGAAATCTGAGGTAGACAGTGACCTTCCTCATGCTTTGAAGGTCATGTATGCGAAATTTTATCAAGGTCGGAATAAAACTGTAGATTTGTATAAAAAAACAAACAAACAAACCCACAAACAAACATCCTTCTTTATATATATAGAAGATAAACACAGGAGATAATGCTCCAACATAAGGTAAACATGTTAAAGATTATTTATATAGATAATAATTTTCAGTGGATTGTTTGAAATAATCTCTATTTTTTATAATTGCTTGTACCAGAAGTTCCCAACTGGTGTTCTGTGAAACCCTTGGATTCCATGTGACATTCGCTAATTTTATAAAAGAAATATTTCCATTCTCATATTCTAAAGCTAAAATTAAAATTAATCCATAATAACATTGCATTTATTATTTAATATAAATTAATCAGGGTTCCAATAGCATGTAACATGTCTAGAAGGGTTCTGCATTAAAATAAAGTTGGGAGCCTCTATACTAAGTAAGGTTAACGTTCCTTTAGGATAGTTTGGACACATTTAATTAAATTTTATTATACCATTACATTTTATATACGGTGAATTTTGTATTATAAATGCAATTAAGTAATTCACTCTTTTAAATGAGATATTTATTCATTGTTCAAAATATACCAGGTGGTCAAAAAGTGTATACCCCACAAATTACTTGATAACTTTGTGGAATTTAAAGATCTGTTAATGCCAATAAGTAGGAAGTTGTGGGTGGGTTTAAGGTTGCTAACTGTCCCACCAATGGCGGGATAGTTGGCAACTCTAGGTGGGTTACCTTCTGATGACCTGATTATGAATTAAGTCATAAACTGTAACAGATCTGGACCAATTTCCAATTACAAACTTATTATGCATTCAACTATGAACACAATAGAAAATAAACAAAACGTATCATGATCGGATGAATAGATCACTCAGAAGTGAAGCTGAAACATTTCTACATGGTCACATACCCATCTAATTTTTGCTTATTTCTGGAGGTTTTTCACAACAGTGGCATCTTCTCGTTCAGTTGGCATGAAAAGCCATATTCACACATATACAGTACGGATGGATGAGTAAATGGTTAAGGAAATGACAGTGAGTCAGGAATGATAAAGGAAATTTGGTTTCCGAAATGTACATCTGAGTCAATAAAAATTATCGTGTGGATTAGTGTTTTTAGTGTTCCTTTAATTAGTATACTGGTGTTCAGTTTCTGGCTTTTATTGTTTAAAAGGAAAAGTACATTAAACTGGAAGTATTTGCTATACTCTCAAGTTTGTTGTGATGCTAATAATTATCATTGAATATGAGTTAAAGTGTGCATATACCATTATCTTTTTTTTTTCTCCCCCCTTTGTTATGTTAGCAATAGAACAACCATCAGGAATTGCTATTGACTGGATTTCTGACAATATGTATATAATATCCAGCGGGAGAATTAATCAAATTGTTGTTTGTAACTTACTTGGAGAATTTGTTACGAGAGTTATAGATACGGACTTGGATACTCCAAAATCAGTAGCTGTAAATCCTTATGAAGGGTAAGTTTTTATTAAAATAAAAATTTTTTTTGAACTTTTAAAATTGTAGAACATGTAACTTACTTACATACTAATTTGTTTTTTTTTTTAATAAAACTTTGATATTTATATTTAACTTCAAGCTTTTTAAACTTGATAAAATGTAGATAACTTTTTATAATCTCTTGAGAAATGAGAATTTTTATAGCTCAGAAGTAACTTGATTTCTTCATTATTTTTCCAAGAGCTCAGGATGATCTTTCATCTTTCATGCCAAAGTGCTTAATTTTTCTCGGTTGACATTATCCTGTAAACACAGAAACGTACACATAATAAATCTACATTTTACCAAATAAAGTGGAACTTCGTACTTCGAACACTTCTGATGCATGTCTCAAAATGATAAGACCACCACTATAAATAGGAATAAATATTAATAAAAGATATTTTTCATGAAGACCATTTAATGTAAAAAATTTAGGTATATTCAAATGCCAGCTTGGCATTCAGTTTTATAAAAAAGTAATTGAGATGTAATAGTTTACATAATATGACATTTTCATTGTTGAAAATTATAAGAACATATTACTATAGTAAATATTTTCATACAAAAAATTAAAGTGAAACTATTATAAGCAAATAAACGTAGAGTCCAATGGAGTTGCTTCACTATCACTTTGAACACTCGTTCTGGGATTGAATGTAGCTTCTGATAAATATTATTGCTGATTTTGCTCTATTTTCTCAGTAGTTCTTCGTCTAGTTCAGATATTAATCCAAATTACAAGAGCGGTCCGATGATAAAGGTACAGGGGACGGGCATACGAGACTTGCGTGCGCAGCTACATCATCACATGCATACGTAATGAGGACATGCCCATAGTGGTTACCACTGAAATGGTTCGTTCGTTGAGTCAATACCTGGCGTACAGCAAGTTGACAAAATGACCGGTGTTATCGACAAATATGTCAAAGTCAAAGTTAGAGGAGAAATCAGATTTCTCCAAGCTGAAGGAGTAAATCAAAGCAAAATTCATCGCAGGTTGGTTAAAGTTTATGGACAGAACGTTTTAAGCCGAAAAGAAGTTAGTGTATGGTGTAAGAAATTTAAAGAAAGGAGGACGGAACTGGGTGATTAATTAAATAATAAATGATAATATAACTGGAGACAAGCCTACCAAGCATCAGGTAAAGATTTTTCCTTCCATTTTTCGATTTTTAACTGGGTGATGATCCAGAACGCCTTAGAGGCAGACCGAGAATCTCACACATTGTCAGATTGTTGACGGCTTGATCATTGATGATCGAAGAATAAAAGTTCGTGTCTAACGTCGAAAGCGACCAGGACGATTACGTGCTGGAGTGAGGTTTTTGCATGATGGCGCACAACCTCACACTTCAAACAAGATAAAAGCCTGGCTGAAAGCGAGAAAGTGGGAAATCCTAGAGCACCCCCCCCCCTACAGTCTGAACCTCCCCCCTTCTTATTTCCACCTTTTCGGTCTCTAAAGAATTTTTTATCGGGCAAACGATTCCCTAACCAAGAAGCATTGCAAGCTGAAGTTTGACAATATCTCATTAATTTGGGACAAGAAACGTATCGTGAAGGAATGTTTAAACAGGTGAAGCGCTGGGAGAAATGCTTAAATGTCCATGGTGACTATGTTGAAAAAGAAACAAACCTTTGTAGTATGCGTGACATTTGTGTCGACATTTGTTTCTTTGAATATGTCCTGGATAATTTGACCTGTACCTTTTTTATCGGACCGCCTTCGTATTTTTCCTTTACATAAACAGATTTGGTTAAGATGTGCAAAAGGGTTTCCAATAGATAAAATGACAAAGCTGGCCAGTCAATAACACAAATGTTGTCTCCACACAAGATGTTTATGACCATATGTATTATGTCATTTACTTGCTGAAATTTCCAAGCAGATTCAGCAATATCCTTGGAAATGGATTTCGTTTCAGAAGCTGTTGGTAAACTGTAGCCGTCATTCTTTTTTCATGTTAGAACTTTGGAAACATTCCACCTAAACCCAGCCCACACCATTCATGATCCACCATCTTGCTGCCTCATAGAATACACTTGCTCTTGTGGCTTCAGATGATGCCAGTACAGAAGGTTGAGTACGTTACAATTAAACGATTTACATATGCAAATTCTCCAGCCACGTGGTTGATAGAGCTGCGTGGTTGTGAGGAGTTTTAAAGCGGGCATCGCTTCATCATTCTCAATCGTTGTACAAATGCTAGCTGCGAAAATGCTGCCAAAAATCAATAGATATTGGGAAAGATATATAAATGCACTTTCTGACTCGAAGTGGTCCTATTCCATGATTATAAAACAATGCAATTCCAGGGGTCTCATCATTTCAAAAGCACTAATCTGAAACCTACTGAATAAAAGCAAAAACAGCAATACCAGCAACGTTGGACGAACTTAGACCCTAAAGACAACTGCCCACTCCAAGCAGAACACTGGAGGTTGTAGCCAAAGTCAAGCATCTCATCTCTACAGAAAATCCCAAAACTCAAATGGGCTGTCACAAACAAGGTAGGGGGTATCACAGTCAACGATACGCAAATAATCCACAGGAATCTCCAACTGGTTAAGCGTCACGAGTCTCGGGTAAATAAGCTCCTTCCGAGGCATGTTGCAGAACGACATATCAGCTGTCGAAAAAATGTATGAGCGGTATCTGTCAGGCGATAAATGTCAGTCCACCATACTGTATGGACAGGACCGAAACCTGGTATGGGTGCATCAGGATAAAGCTGCGAGTCATACGTCCAAGTCAACGGTGACCCATTTGCGAACACTGGAACAGGAGACAAGCATACATTCAATTCCGTTTGAAGACATACCCGTGAAATTTCCAGACGCATCCCCCATTGTTATTGCGGCTTTGGACTGCTGAAACACGCCCTTGGAAGTAGACAATCCCATACATTGGACGGTCTGTGGAAAGCCTGTAAAGAGGAGTGGGCACAGATCGACCTAAATTCTCTGCGGCAAAGTCTTATTGAATGGCAACTGCGATGCAGAGTCATTGTTCGTCACCGTGGGCACCAGATAGAACATCACCGAACGTGGTGGCGGGGTTTCTCATAGGCTTATGACGCTTGCAAATCGTTTAGTTGTAACGTACTCAACACTCTGAACCCTCTGTAGAACTGTCGACCATCAGGCCCATCTAAATAAAACTTCTTTTCATCACTTCCTCCATACGATTCGTTTGAATTCTGTTGTACATGCCTCTTCTCTTTGGACCATTTCAGCCTTGTTTTTTATGATGATGTTTCAGTGCTGGACTTTCTTTTTCTTTTATTACAAGTGTCTTCTATACTGTGTCTCTTGCTACATTTCTGTCCAGTTGGAGATAGATTTTTTTTGGATAATTCATGAATAACTCTTCTGTCTGTTGGATAACTTCTGAGGTTATCCAGAGCTTTCATTTGTACCATACCACTTTTCTTTCTTCAAATAATTGTTTATACATGTTTCAATATCTTTGCAATAAATCATGATGAATAGCCTGATTCCTTCAGTGCTATTACTTGACCCTTTTCGAAATCAGACAGGGTTTTTCCACTTCCCATCATGAAGAAAATGGTTTAATTTGTGATACTTCAATAATATGAAAATCACTGTGAACTATTGTTTAAAATTGATCATCAGTGACCCCTACTTATCTTTTCTAAATAAAATATTTAATTTTTCTTTTACAAAACAACAATTTTACAGGCATTATTAGTGGACTTACCATTTTGAGACACTGAGACAGTGGGGGGGGGGCGCCCCCCCTCTTGAAAAGTCAAATAACTGATTATTTTTTCAAAAAATTTTCTTATTAAAACTTCATAATTATCCATACTTGTTTTAGAAAAATTCACTTCACCCAGACTGACTTAATCCTGTTTATAGGGGTGGTCATATCATTTGAGACACACATTAACTTTGAACGTTCCAGAGTTTGAACACTAAATTCAAGAAAATTTTAGATTTGAAATTCGAATGATGCTTTAAGTTCAAATTGTGCATGAGTAAAAAAAAAAAAATGGGCTCACTGCACAAACGTCATCTAATGTGTGCACAAGTAGCTTCTTGAATTTGCTGAGTAAGCATCTTTTGGGTTTGTTTTTTGGTAGGTTTGATTTTATTTTTTTAATAAATTTAGAGATTTAAACAACAACCCGCGGGTTGTCCCCCAACAGGCCAGAGCCCAACACGGGGTTTCTATAATAAAGGACAAACACAAACATCCATGCCCCAAGCGGGATTCGAACCCGCGACTTGCTGGTTGCGAGAGCGATAAGACTTGCTGGTTGCGCCTCAGCGCTCTCGGCCAACAAGCCGGCACTATACAGTTGAACTCTGTTAATACGTACTTGCTTAATAGTGTTCCAACTTAATACGTGTTTATTCCTTGGTCCCCTTGAAAGCTATTTCCTTGAAAATACAACTTGTTAATACACGTTCTTTTTTTCTCCAAAATTGGATATTATGTATTACTTTGTCTCAAAAATTAAGATGAATTTCAGGAATGTTAAATTATTTTGCAATGTTTATTGCAAAGTTTTTATTAGTCATGTGATATTGGATAATGTTTCGCGAATTCTGATTGGTTATATTAGACAGAAACAATGAAGCAGATCTGGTGTGTATGGCAGATGGTCCATGATTTCCCAGCCGTACCTAGCGATTTTTTTCCTTGACTGCCATGGTGGCGTGTGGCCTTGCATTGTTGTGAAGGAAGCACGGCGTAGCTTAGTAAGCGTGGCAGTGAAGGATATTACATTGATTGTTCCACATGCTGTGCGGCAGTGATATCACACCAGTAGCCGACGACGTTTTATGCAGCTGGCATATTCAGATTGGTGTCATGATAGATATGCTTTACATCTTAGAGTGTTTGGTCTAAAAATGCATTTTGTGTGCACAATTTTTCATTCATCTAACCCAAAATACTATGTATGTCAAAATGTTAAACTTGTGTTCTGATGTTGTAAATGTGTTTGTGTAGAAGTACAAACTTTTTTAACAATTCTTGTAAAACAAATGCCAAAGTGACAATATATGTGTTCAAGGATATAAGTAACATTTTTTAACGAGGGTGGTTCAGGCGGTTCAATAATGATAAGTTATATCACTATTCAAAGAAAAGGTTAATGCTAGGGGTTTATTTTGTTAACAAAGGAAACTCTTCTGGTCTGATCATGGAACGCAGTCACACAAAATTGAAATGGCTAACATGGATGGATCATCTCGAACTGTAATCGCTTCACAGCAGAATGGTTCAGATATCGATTCACCACAAAGTATGAATTTTTAGTATTTTTTTGTTTATTTCATGTGAATTTATAGGATTATATGTGTAAAATGCTGTGTTTTCCTTTTGTAGGTTTAACGGTAGATTTTGATTTAAACCGCTTATACTGGATTAATGTTGGGAAAGGAACAATCCAGTTTTATAGCATAGCTGACAAAAAAGTGGAATCTTTGGATATTCAATCAACTAGCGACCAAATCTATGCAATGACAATTTATGGAAATAACCTTTATTATGCCAATCATGGTGATAAATCGATTCATGTGGTAGATAAAGTTAAAGGTGGAAATGTCACGGTTTTAAGAAATAACACACCTGATGTTTTGGCATTAAAGATTTATGACACTGAAATACAGAAAGGTAAGTTGTTTATGTAATTTTAAAGATCCCATAATTTTATTTGACTGAAAACTCTTTTAATATTGTACTGACTTAGATTTGGGTTTTATTTTAATTTTTTGAAAAGCTAGTTAATTAGCTGGCTTTCTGTTGCTGTTGGTAAGTGGGATGAGGCCATTTCAAATGTCTTGATCAGTTAACATCAGCTCTTTCCCCATAATTGTAATGAAATTACAGTAGAGGCCACTTGTCTGGATATAAGAGCAGTTCGGATTTAAGAGCCATTTCTCATGTTCCTGAATATTTTTAGCATCATCTAAAACCCTATTAATGATGGTACAGATGTATGTAGCATGTATGTCACACGCCATAACTTTTGAAAGGATTGACCTAGAGGCTTGAAATTTTCTACACATGTAGGCCCTATACAGAGGACGGAGTGAAAAATATAGAAAATCCTCTAGGATGGACCAAACCATGTGTTTTTATGGTTTTCCCAACTGACTTCCTTTCAAGTCTATGGAGTTTTGATTGCGTTTGAGCAATTTGTGACGTCAGAGTTTGACTGTTTGATGTCAGAATTTAAAGAACTCTATTTGAAGTATAGCGAATCCTCGTAACATATCGATGCCATAACTTTTGAAAGGATTGACCTACACACGTATGCCCTATTACAGAGGACGGTGCGAAAAATATGGCGGATCCTCTGGAGTGACTCGGGGCCCCTCAGGGGCTACTTGTATGAATTTTATGGTTCCTTTTTTATCTTTTGAACAAAGAGGGCAAAAATCCTGAAATTTCGTAAATTTGTAGTGCGGTTCTAAAAAAATAAAACTAATATACAAGAAAAGTGATATAAGCCTCTAGGGCCCTGCCGGAGGTCCCGAGGCCCCAAATACAATTGAAGCTATAACATTTGAACGGAAAGGCCTAGTAACCTAAAATTTTGGATATTCATTGTGTGGTACTAAAAAAATATTGCAAATACACAAAAAAAGTAATATAGGCCTCAGCAGAGCCCCACAGGCCCCAAACACAAGCAAAGGTACAACTTTTAAACGAAAAGGTCTAGAAATATGAAGTTTTGTTTACTTAGAGAAAATTACTTAAAAATTTTGCTAATACACACTAAAAACTGGTATAAGGCTCTTGTGTCTCGAGAGGGGCTCTGAGCCCGCAGTCACAAATCAAGCTATAACTTTTGAACCGGAAGTCCAGAAATCTGAATTCTTGCATATTTATGGTGTGTTACTTAAAATTTTAGCTCTTATACACTAAAACTTATAGTCTTCTGGGGCCCTGGCAGGGGCCCTAAACACAAACAGAGCTATAATTTTTGAACGAAAAGGCTTAGAAGTCTGAAAATTTGTATACTTATAGTAGTTTACTAAAAAATTTAGCTAATATACACGAAAAACTGGTATAAGGCTCTTAGGTCTCCACAGGGACCCTGAAGCCCAAATCACAAATAAGCTCTAACATTTGAATAATAAATAGACCTAAGAACTTGAAGTTTTATATTTTTACAGTGTGTTACTTCAAAATTATAGACAATATACAATTACTCGGGGCCCCTGGCGGCCTCAAATACAATTGAAGCTTTAAAATTTGAACGGAAAGGCCTACGGTCCTGAATTTTTGTTTAATCATAGTGCGATATTTAAAAATTTAGCTAATCTATATTAAAAATTATATAAGTCACTTAGCAGGGGCCTTGCGGCCTCCATCTCAAATCAAGCTCTATTAATTTAAAACCAGAAGTCCAGATACCTGAAATGTTTTATATTTATAATGCGTTGCTTAAAATTTTAGCTATTACACACTAAAATTGATATAGTCCTCTGAGGCCTCGGCAGGGGCCGCGAGGCTCCAAATACAACCTCTGACAATTAAGTTCGGTGAATGAGTTCACACAATAAAATGCAAAACAGATAGAGCCACATTTACTTTATTGTCCTTCGAAATAATCACCCTGGAAGGCAATACACTTTTGGGATCGGGTGTATAAGTCCTGGAAGCTCCTTAGGGATGGCTTTAAGTTCACGTGTCACATTTGCTTGAATGTCTGGAATGTCTGCAAATCTGTGTCCCTTTAAGGCCCGTTTCAGGCCCCTTTCAGGCGTGGGAACAAGAAAAAGTCTGCCGGTCTGGTGAATAAGGTGGATGAGCTATGGATACGACCCCTTTGTTGGCCAGAAACTGTTGCACGATTACGGCAGTGTTCCTCTTTGATCCATTATCCACAGTTACGTGCGCACGGTACACCTTCAACTGAAGAAACGAGCATCTGCTAAACCATTGCACGTACAAACGTGACCTGTCTGAACTTGCTTAAACAATGACTGGGCTTGTATTCACATGCATTGTTACTTGCGTAAAGCTCGCACAGATTAGGGCGTGATGTCATTCACTGAACTTAATTGTCAGAGGTTGTACAAATCAAGCTATAACTTTTGTACGAAAAGGCCTAAGAACCTGAAATTTTTTATTTGTGTCCCTCCACTTCTTTAACATTTTGATGCTAAAACCCTTTTATCGATCTTAACTAATTTTTTTCTATTTCAAGAGAATCTGGATATCAGAGATAAAAGAGCTTTGATTATGAACATTTCTGTGATTGGTAGAATGAATTACAGTAGATGTTGATTAACAGTTTATGACTGATTATTCAACAATTAACAGAATTAAGAAAGATGAAAGTGTGATGAGTAACAAAGCGTTCGAACTTGTTAATTTAAAAAGGAAACATAAAAGTTTCATGCATTTTGTGATGGCACATCAATGACTCCTTTTGCAAAATCGATTGAGTTATTGAAAGCATTCCATATGGTAAAACGGGTATGGTTTCTAGTTTCTCCAAAAACCATTAAAAATGGGAGGCCTGTGCAAACGTACCATTTCATCATTCAATTTATTAATGTGTATTTTGGATGTTAATGCTTCACTGCGAAGCTCGCTTTCTCCATAGTCTGGGAGCATGACTCCATTGACGTAATGGCCTCACCCAACATGGATGCCTCCGCATTTCAAATCATGATCGTTATTTTCATTTTTTTCACACTTTAGGATTCGAATTGAAATTTTTTAAATATGTCACTATGTTATTTAATAAGTTAGGCTTAAAATTTATATAAAATTATATAAGACTGTAGAGTTGTCGTTGTAAAGTCAGCGGATTTATAAAGTATGACTTCTGAAAAATAACCAACAGATTTAAGTTGTCACTGAATATTTAAATGTAACTCAGCACATTCAGTATATTAGACAGTTTGAAAATTTATCTGCAAAATCAATTTCAATCTATGATCCTCTGTTGTAAAAGCATATTAAAAGTTAGCAATATCTCTTTAAAAATTAATATTTTTAACAGGGCATTGTTGATTAATCTCAATTATTTGTTGAGTTTATATCAGATCAATTTTTTTCTTCTATTTTTTTTTCTTTTACTTACTTACTTTTCAAACCCACTTATCCATGGCCGTGAAGGCAGAAGCTCTATGGAGGATCTCCAGCACTCGCGATCTTCCGCCATCAGGTGCATGACCTCAATGGTAATACCCAATAGACTCGAACCCAAATTCTCCGTATAGTCTTGCCACCTTGGTCTCATAGAGCCTAGTAGAGTTGTAGGCTGACCCCTTGGTCTCTTAACCACTGCCTAGGAAATCCGTATCACGTGGGCAAACCAATGCAACTGAGATCTCTCAATGCGGAGAAGTAGCAGCCTAACACTTAAAGATTCCCTTAGTGTGCTGCTGTGCACTCTATCTAATAGGATAACAACTGCCACACCTCTCAAAATCTCATTTCGGCTGCTTGTACCTGTGATCGCACTTTTTTGGTCATTACCTAAGGCTTGTGACCATAAGTGAGAATGGGGACAAAGATAGATTTGAAAGCAGATACCTTGGCTTTGTTTCCCAGTTCACGTTTTGTTAACATGGATCACCACAGTTTACGTCTGACACACCTTGCTGCACCGATCCGAGCATCCAATTCTCTATCCTGCTGCCCATCACTCGTGAATGCAGTCCCGAGATACTTGAACTTCTCCACTTGTCTCAATGGGGCTCCCTTAATATGGAAAGTGCACTGAGCAGGCTGTCTTGAAAGGATCAGAACCTCAGTCTTACTGTTAGCCACATTAATTTTCATCCCAGCCTCTTCACACTTGGTTGGAAACCAATCTAGTTCATGCGAGAAGACCCAAGGAGGACAAGGTTGTCATCAAAGAGCAACCTCTACACCAAGAAGTCACCCACACAAATACTCTCATTGCCCCGGCTGCCCCTATCTATCCAGTCCATAAAGATAATGAACAAGAGGGGCAACAGTATACACCCTTGGCAGAGTTCACGTACCCACGGTGAATGGTCATGACTTAATGCCATTTATCTAGATGCACATCTCAGAGCTTTTGTACAGAACTTTCTTCTATCCTTTATGTGTAATTAGAATTCTTAAGTGTGATTTAAGTGATGTGAAATAATATTTATCTAATGTCCATTTATTTGTTCACTTTTATTATATATGCGTTTGAAAACATGGAGTATTTGTTAATAGAATTTGATGTTTTTATGGTTTTAATACTTTTTAGGTAATAATTCTTGTTCTGTTGGAAATGGTGGATGCTCGCATCTATGCTTGCCTGTTTCACCAACAAACCATACTTGTGCTTGTGCCCTTGGTTATCATTCTATTCCAGAAGATCCAACTAAATGTATAGGTAAATAAAATGGTTTCATGAAAATTTAACGTTATTTTTAATTACTGTATTAATTTTGATATGGTCTGTAATGCAGTAATGTAAGAGACATGTTGTTCACAATTACATAATTTAATTGCTTGCTTGTTTATTTGCTCTTTGTTTCTCTTGTTCATGTATGTTACAGGTGAATCATCATTTATTTTTTATTCAATTAATTGGGAAATAAATGGAATGTCATTAAATGAATCGGATAATATCACTGAAGTTCTCGCTCCAATTTCTAGAGTATCTATGGCTTCAGCAATTGATTTTGTTGCCGGTGAACATTTTTATTTTATGTTTTAGTTTGTTTCTGGTGACATCTGTATTGGTGGTTTTTATATTTTTTTGCAAATTAAAGATTATTAATGTATTTTTTTAGAGTTCGATTATATTTATTGGGTTGATAGTGAAGATGGAACTATTACGAGAATTAAGAGAGATGGGACCAATCGGGAAACAGTGATTAGTGGATTGGAATCAGTTGAAGGAATAGCAGTTGATTGGATTGCGGGTAATTAAGTTTTCTTTCATTTCATTATATGTTCTCTAGTTGCTTGAGTTTCAGAAGATTAGATATTGAATAATAATAATAATAATAATAATAATAATAATAATAATAATAAT